>OY294067.1:62325547-62925547 GCA_958510875.1 Endomychus coccineus | reverse complement strand
GTGTAGGTTAGGGTATTACTATGGTCGGGAATTAATCTAACAGAACTCATTCATTGACAGCATCTCGGTTTTTATTTATTTCAATAGAACTGAAATTCTGGGTGAGAATAAACAAGTTCAAAGTTTTCAATGCCTGATTGGCCACAATTTCGTGTAAGTACATTAAGAGATATAGAATGTCTAGACCAGGAATGTGAGTTCGAATCCCGCCTATGGTTCAATGTTTTACTCCTATTCATATTTATAATCCCTATGTCAGATTATCTAAGCTATTTTCATAAATCGAAAAATGTAATTATATATCTCTTAATGTACTTGAACGAAATCGTGGCAAATTAGTTTTTTTTACATTAACAGCTGGTCGGGGCTGCTGCGCGCTCAGACAACATCGCAGCAATCGCGCCAGAACAACCAGTTTTCCGAAGTTGCTCCTCCACCCCTGTCGGTAAGTAGCTTCAGGTTCTCAAATCATGTGACCTAAGTAGTCTTATTAAACCCAGAATGACTGCCTTCTGCATCCAGTCTATCAAGATCTGCACTGAGTTCTTACAGGCCGGAATGATCTTCAAGTTCGAACGCAGCGAAAACCGAATTCCGTCCAAAACACCGATGACCAGAACAACTAATACAACCGTGTGGCCTGGGTATAATGTGCGGAGTTCGAACAGGAGATCTTAATACTTTGTCCATTTTTCCTCCTCTTCCAAGACTATGTTCTTCTCTGCCGGAGCAGAGAGTTCGATGGCATACATAGTCTTGCTTTATTTATCGAGTAGGACAACGTCAGGCCTATTTGCTTGTATGGACCTGACGGTTGGAAACGGGTAATTTCAGTAGATCGGGTATTTCTCGTTTTCGACAACGGACTCAATATCTCCAGGAATGTAAGGCAACACAAGCTCTTGGTCTATTTCGTACGAGTGCTTGGTAATACAGCACCCGTAAGACTGCATTATGGCGATGGGTGTACGCTGACGCCGCTTTTGCCGTACATGCCGACAGTAGATGAAAAATCGTCTCAGGCGCCTTTCGACAGGCCCTGCAGCTGACACCAGAAACCTGCACACCGATCACGTTGCGACGATAGACCAAGGTGTTGATCACGCCATCTTGGCAAGCGGCAGTAAATCTCTCGGTCTCGGATGTAGGCCCGACTGACCTTAGATAGCCGAAGGTCAGCCTGGTTGACAAGCCGAGCGTTTCGATGTTTCGGTAGAAAACACCGTGTATCAGCTTGTCAACATGCCGCCTGAGCATAAGATCTTGCTATGTGGCATTTATCTGGGCTTTCAGGCGAGGAGGTTGAAACTCGAGGTAGCCCTCTAGTCGGCCTTCTAGACTGATGTGAATCCGAGACCAAGTTCTTCTGCAGCCTTTTGTGCTGCCTTAACTATAAATGCCATCAATCCGGCCAATTCGTGATTGCTGCGATGTCGTCTAAGCGCGCAGCAGCCCCGACCAGGTAATAGTCAAACCGCCCTCATCAGGCATTCACCTTATCTGCTTTATAACCAGTCCGGGTCTGGTTGAAGATAGAGCTACGTTCCACTTTCCAGAATGTGATTCGTGTGAATCACTTCAAGATAATGAAGATCATTCAATTCTGAAATCTTTGGGCTTTCAGATGAAAATAATAGAATTCAACCATAGATGCCTCATATTTTAATTTAGAGGAGAAATATTTTTGTATTCATAATAAATAATAATAATACTGCATACTATCAAACTTATGAAACAAGATTAATTTGTAGAATATCACTGCTTGTATGCCATTGGAAGTAATATCGAATTTTGGCGTTTATTCCCTAAGCGTCTATACTGAGTAGTGATTATATTGGAGTGAATTCAACGAACAGTATATTCAGCATTATGTTGATGTCCAATCTATTGTAAATATGTTATACACAGATCATTCAGTGTCTTATGGTCGTTATGTACTTGAGCCATCCACTGAAATAATAATAAACATAAAAATGGGAGCTAGAAATATAAATGAATTTCATTTATGTCAAAGGAATATGTTCAAACTATGGAAATGACAAGTATCAAAATAATTCAATGGCATGGCAGAATCCACAATTGATTTAAATGTAATCTTTTGCGAAACAGGTTGGATATTTACGTAAATGAATCTATTAATATTCTTGCCGAAACATTCGGCACCACGGAAACTTTTTTTGTTATTCCGCAGGTAATTACGCGGTCCGTTGAACAAATCTAGATGTAAACTTTAACGGGAAGAGAATCTTCTTGTACTGTTTCACTTCATTTAATCATATCTTCATGTATCCGATATTTTGATCCCTTCATAGGCAGGAGTATTCAAAATTAAATAGTGCATAACTTTTACGGGTTTTCAGACCAATAAAGGTTCTGAAAAATTACTTTCCAGGTCGGTAGCAACCCAATTTTTTATGATCCATTCCATGATTATCGGAGTGGTCGATTTTATATTCGTAAGATAGAATTCGAATGGACGTTATGTGTCTGCTTTACACTGAAAAGAGAATCATCAAAATATACAGCGCGTCGAATTAGATTGGAATGAATGGCTTTGAGTATAGATTTTTATTTAATTAAAAACAAGATTACTCTGTAAACTTTGACATCGTCGGAAGTATTTATTATTCAATATTTAAACCTTCCGTTAATGATATTATACATTTACGAAGTCGAAACCAACTTCATCAAATATGGATTTGAATATTCTTCATTAGTATTATATATTGGGAGCAGTCGAATGAGTAAAACTTGCAGAATTTCATGCATTTATGTCCAATACGTGAAATAATATTCTTAAGATGACCTAGTATACTGAGCACCTAGATTTGGGAAATGCTGTAAAAAAGGAATCTACAAGTTTCCAGAGGTAAGTGGCTATGTTGAAAACAGATGCCCACAGGGCAAAGTACACTTCCTCGCC
Organism: Endomychus coccineus; assembly: GCA_958510875.1. Classification (NCBI taxonomy): domain Eukaryota; kingdom Metazoa; phylum Arthropoda; class Insecta; order Coleoptera; family Endomychidae; genus Endomychus; species Endomychus coccineus. The sequence goes on along the minus strand of OY294067.1, from coordinate 62,922,624 downwards.
ATCTGGAATATGTTTAGTTTGAGGACCATGATTTCTCCATATTGAGGTAATGTTGGATTATTTAGTACACTGTGATATCATGGAACTAAAGTTGTGAAGAGGCAGTCCATCATGTTAACACTTTTGACAGTTCACATCATAGTGGAACAGTTTATTATTCTAGACTTCCTGGTAAAATAATTACTTAGGATTCACCATATTTCTCTCCTCACTCGTGAAAGAGCTCGCGAAGACGAGAAGTCTATACTTATTTTGAAAAGAAGGGACGACCCTTGAAAAAGAAAAAAGTCTCTTCGAGACAAGTTCGAGATCAAGTGGGAGCAGGGCATTTCTTAAGTAATATGAACGTGGCCAAATAGCCACGAAGTAGTCCGCCGTGGCCACGTAGTAATCATAATCTGGCCACAACCAATTTTCGAAAATGCGTGAACAACACCTAACTGAAATGATGTCAGAAATTTTCTGAACATACATGATTTCCCCAAAATGTCAAAAAATATATAACTTGATAATTCTAATGAAGTTTTTTGCTGCTAATCGAAAAAATTTATCAACGAATGAATGACAGTTCATCAAATATAATGTGGAATGTGTGAGGATTTATATGGAAAAAAACATACTCACGACTTTCGTTAGATACATAAATTCTATAAATTCTGTACGTGCTCGAGGATTTTTGTCAGCATATAATTAAGAATTGGTGGGAAAGTATATAATAAGTTGGATATGATAAATAACTACTTTTTTTATTGCAAATGTTTTGGTATGAGTGAGTCACAACCCGTCGATACACAATTCGTCTATTGAATAGATATGATTATAAAATCACAAACCGCCATCTTTACGAAAAAACTTCCGAACGAAATCCCTGTCGAAGTACAAGGTGAGATCAGGTTCTCGGTAACGCCTCTCTTTCTTGCGAAGGAACTCTGCTACAGCTGGCCTCGGATCTTATAAAGCTGTACCTACTCCATTCAGTGCCACAAACATTGTCGAGTTCAAGGTCTCATCTGTCATCTGGACAGACTGGTGGTTTGATTTAATTTGATTATAATGAGAAATCACTTTCTCAACAATTATGGAGTGAGGTGAAACGTTCTACGCGTTTCTCTTACCCTACAGTAGGTTCCGAGTCGTCTTAACGTATAATGCTTTCAGACTCGCGCATGTATGTCGGTAGAGAAGAGGTTGGCTGGGGGGGAGGGGGGTGTGTTTGAGGATATATTTTTCTCTCGGCCACCTAGTGAAAAATCCTTAAAAAATGCCCTGAGTGGGAAACTATAACAAATCCTATTTACTCATACCTGAGTTAAGCGTACTATTGAACGATCCGGCCATCTATGAGAGCAGTAGGGGACGACGTTTTTTTAATAGAAAGAATTAATGTCATGTTGTTATGAATTTTTCAACAAATTGTAACTGTAGATTCATTGTATTGAACAACTACAACTCTTCACAGAGTTTCTATGGATTTCATTCATAAAACTAATAAAATTCTTTCAATATATACTCTACAAGTGCAACCATTCCATGACCTGGATAAAATACCACAAGATATTTGATTCAACATCACATTAGCTCTCATTATGGTTGCTCCAATGCTTCGCGGTACCAATCCCTTTAGTGAGATGCAACATCTGTTGCCACTCTGGAAGACTCGTTTTTCAATAACATCAGGCACACGACGAGTCTTGGCAGAATTGGTAACATTCAAGAGGGGTGTTTCCCAAGGAGGCAGGCTGGCAACGTGGGTCAGGAATAAATACGAGCTGTAGGCATGAAGTTGAGATTGGATAAGTACGCAGTGTTTCATTCGAAGAGAGGTCGATCTCCGGAATTGAACAGTATCCTAATTATGACGCAACCCAGGTAAAGGTGGCTCTCCGCAACAAGTACAGAGACCATGATCGAGAGATTTGGTCTCCCGAACTTTTGAGTGAGAACAAGGTGTCTGCAAACAAACATGTTTCGCAGTGGTGAAATGGATGGTCGATGAGCTGCATAGACTCGACAAAGAGATCCGGAAAATGATGCATATTCATCACAGTTTGCATCATAATTTGTCAGCTTCCCGCATTTATCTCCCATGTCACCGGAGAAGTACTGGATTCTTCAGTCTGGAGAGTAGCTCTGATTATATTGTGTGAAGTACTTAGGAAATCGGGCCTCCTCCTGTGCTTTGTCAAAACTCACGGATTGGCAGGAGTTAGGACATTTATCGTTGAGGCAGCACGAAAAACAGGCGGAAGAAGTCTCGAATTTCACATTAGTCGAGAAGGCCAACTGAATTGCGAGTTACAACCTTCACGCCTGAAAGCCCAGATAAATGCTGCGGAGCAAGATCTTATGCTCATGCGGCATCTTGACAATCTGAAGCAACATGTTTTTACAGAATCATTGAAAGACTCACCTGCGGCTCCTAAAGTCAGCCGGGTTAACATCCAAGACGGAGGGATTTTCTACAGCTTGCCTAGATGGAGTAATCAGAATATTGGTCTATCGCCGCAACGTGATGGGTGTATAGGTTCCTGATGTCAGCTGCAGGGACCTGTCGGAAGGCGCCTGAATGCTTTTCCTCCTTCTGTAGGCATATAGGTATCGTTAAGGCGGCCTCGGAGTAAGCCCATCGCCATAATACAGTCCTCCGGATGCTGTATATCGAAGGCACTCGCTCAAAATAGACCAAGAGCCGATGTTACCTTACATACCAGGAGATATTGATTCCGTTTTTGGGAACGAAAAATGCCAGATCTACTGGAATTACCTATTTCCGACCGTCAGGTCCATACAAGCAACTAGGCTTCATGTTGTTCTCCTCGATAAATAAAACAAGATCCAAATCTCTGCTCCGGCAGAGAATAGCATAGTCGGGGAAGTACACTGGACAATGTATCAAGATTTCCTGTTCGAGCTCCACATGCTATACCGAGGCCACAAGGTCGTATTTGTGGTTTTGATTAACGGTGTTTTGAGCGCAATTCGATCTTGGCTGCGTTCCAACTTAAATATCATTTTGACCGGATGCTGGAGACAGTCTTCCTACTTAGAGTACACGAGTTGAGAACTTGAAGCCTCTCACCGACTGATGGGAAAGATTAGCTTCAGTTAACGGATTACGTTTTCTGGCGCGATTGCTGCTACGTCGTCAAAACGCCCAGCAGCCTCATCCAGGTTTTTATGAACGCAAAAAAAAGTCATGTAATGAAAGTGTATATCTATTGACATATAAGAACCGGGAAGCTGTCATTGAATGAGTACAGTTGATCTATGGGGTGGCATCGAATCGCATTATGTGCATCAATACTCTACTATCCTCTCAGACTTTCATATTCACAAAAACATAAAGCTCCGACGGGATCAACATGATGTAATTCATCCAGGAATGTGAGTTCTTCATAATTCAGAAATTTCTATAACTATATCTCTTTGCCATGTGGACATCGTTTTCTACAGAGGCACTTATGGCGGTGTTACTTCTGGAAACTTGTAGGTTCCTGTTTACAGCATATCCCGAATCCAGATGCTTAGTAGGTATACTAGGTTATCTAAAGAATATTATCTTACATATTGGGCATAAATACATGGGAGTCTGCAAGTTTTCCTTTTTCTACTGCCTCATAATGTACAATATTAATAAAGATGTCAACATATTCAAATAGATATTTGATGATGTTGGTTCCGACTTTTTAAATATTATTGACGGAAGGTTTTCAAATGTTTTCGAATATTTAATCAGAAATACTTCTGACGATGTCAAGTCGATACATCAAAGTTTACAGAGTAATCATTCAGATCTAATTCGACGCGCTGTATACTCTTGATGATTCGCAAATCTCTTTTCAGTGTGAAGCGAAATCTAAAAAACAAATCAAACGGAATCATAACATCCATTCACATTCTATTCTACGAATATAAAATCGACCACTCCGATAATCATGGAGTGGATCCTATAAAATTGGGTAGCTACCATTCTGCAAAGTAATTTTTCAAATCCTTATTGGTCTGAAAACCCGTAAAAGATATGTACTATTTAATTCTGAATGTCCCTGCCTACGAAAGGATTAAAATATCGGATGCATACAGATACGATGAAATGAAGTGAAACAGTCACAAGAAGATTCTCTTCCCGTTAAAGTTTATATCTAGATTTGTTCAACGGACCGCGTAATTACCTGCGAAATAAGAAAAAGAGTTTCCGTGGTGCCGAATGTCTCGGCAAGAATTCTAATAGATTCATTTACGTTAATATCCAACCTATTTCGCAGAAGATCACATTTAAATCTATTGTGGATTCTGCCATGCCATTGAATTATTTTGTTACTTGTCAGTTCGATAGTTTGAACCTATTCTTTCGACAAACATGAGATTCATTTACATATGCATTTATCTGGCTCCCACTGTTATCTTTATTATTATTTTAGTGAATGGCTCAAGTACATAACGACCACAATACACTGAATGTTCTATGTGAAACCTAATTTCAATAAAGTGGACATTACATTTTGCTGAATATCCTGTTCATTGCATTCTTTCAAATATAATCATTTCTAAGTATAGACGCTTGTTGAATAAACTCCAAAATTCGATATCACCCCCAATGGCATACGAGCATACATTCAACAAAATAATCTTGTTTCATAAGTTTGATACCATGCAGTATTTGTATTATGAATACAAAAATGTTTCTCCGGTAAATTATGAATATGAGGGAACTATGGTTGTATTCTACTGTTTTCATCTGGAAGCCTAGATTTCAGAAATGACTGATTCTCATTGTCTTAGAGTAATTCACATAAATCACATTGCAGAATGTGGAACGTAGCTCAATCTTCAAACAGGCCCGGACTGGCCATAGGGTAGATGAGGTGAATGTCCGATGAAGGCGTTCTGGTCAGGGCTGTTGCCCGCTCTGACGACATGGCAGCAATCGCGTCAGCAGAATCAATTCAGTCAACAGAACCTACTACTCCCCAGCGGTCGGTAAGTAGCTTCAGATACCAAAGCCGTGTGCCCTAAGTAGTATTATTGAACCCAGAATGATTGTCTTCTACATCCTGTCTATCAAGAACTTCTTATAGGCCGGAATGATCAGAACCACTAACACGACCTTGTGGCCTGGGTATAGCGTGCCCAGCTCGAGCAAGAGATTTTGATACTTTGTCCATTTTTCTTCCTTTTTGCCTTAGATGGTAATGCAGCACAGGTAGGGCCACATCATGACGTTGAGTGTATGCCGAGGCCGTTTTTGACGGGCATGTCAATAGTAGTTGGAAAAGCGTCTCAGGCGACTTTCGACAGGTCCTGCACCTGAAATCAAGAACTAGCACACCTATCAGGTTGCGGCAATAAACCAAGGTGTTTATTACGCCATCTTGGCAGGCTGCAGTAAACTATCCAATCTAGGAAGTATCGACTTGTCAACATGCCGCCTGTACCTGAGATATAGTTCCCTCTCAGTTACTATATCTCATGGCATTGCTCTCTGCCGGGCAGTTGGCGTGCTGTTGAAGTAGAATAGGGCACTGCGTAACATGTCTAAGGTCTAACGACGGGTGAGCAGGGGGAGCAAATCCTGCGGGTAACCCCAGGACTAGCTCCAGCAAGCAACGTCCTCCTTGCGGATTTCGAAATAAGTAACCCATTGGGGCGAAACTAACAGTTGTCACTGCGAAAGATTCGATGAAATGTGCACCACATACATTCCCCCACTAAAACAATGATATCGTGCCTTCTTATTCAAGAACTCTGGTCGAAATGGATTCACGGGCTTGGTAAACATATGCGGTAGGCAATGTGAATGGAGCCAAACGGTTGCTCGTCAAACGTTCTTGGTAAAACAGGTAACACGAAAAGTTGAGAGTTGGCTATAGCCCGGAAGGGGCAATAATATAGTCTATCTAAATAGTAGTCCCGCCGGAGGTGAATCAAACAGCTGCCTCTGCGTTGGTAACTGCTGCACCACATAGCTTTACTCCTAAAGACCGGTGTCTGTGATTTATATCCCAGGTTTCTGGGTAATGGATTCACGGCCAGGGCAATGATATGTTGTGGGATGATGAGATTAGCGGGACGGCTACTCGTCAAACGAAAGCTGTTCAACACTGAACATTGGTAGGCAGGGATGGGAGGGTGCAGATGGCTAGAAGGACTCCACTCCGATTAAGGATTTGGTCTCTGCCGGACAGTTGGTGTACGGTTGGAAGTAGGAGAGGATACGACGTGACATGTTTGAAGTCCACTAGATGAGAAGGCAGGGGTTTTGAAACAACCCACAGTTATTATCTGTACATGAGATCTTGCTCCCCGGCATTTATCTGGGCTTTCAGGTGAGAAGGTTGAATGAAACTCGAAGGCGACCCTCTAGATCAATGGTCTTCAACCCGCGGCCCGCCGCGACATTTCTTGCGGCCACTAGAAGCTTAGAAAAAAAAATTATATCAGTCCACTTCAATTTGGATTCACCCGGCACGCGTCTAATTACTACACACTCCGTGCGTTGGAGAAGGCAGCGCGAAGCCGAGTTGGGCGTTAATAATGGCTTCTACTTCAAGTAAGAAGCGAAATCTGATGTGATGAGAATCGCACATTTCAAGAAGAGTGGACTGATTTGTACTTGTTCGTTAGTGTTAATCAAAATCCCATATGTCTCGTGTGTCGAGAATCAACTTCGGTCTTGAAAGAATACAACTTGAAAAAACATTACGAAACAAAACACGCGGCAAAATTTGAGGCGTTCAAGGGCCAAATAAGGCAAGATAAATTGAGAGCTTTGAAAAGCCAGCTTCAACGACAAAAAAATTCTTTTGTAAAACATAACATTGAAAAAGAAGCAAGTGTGAAGGTTAGCTACATTATATCCGAAAAAATAGCTTTGAAATCTAAACCCTTCACTGATGGTGAAATAATCAAGGAATGTATGGAGGCCGCTGCTGAAGTATTGTGTCCGTCTCAAAAACATCCTTTTTCTAAGGCTAGTTTGTCGGGTGTTACTGTCGCCAGAAGAATCGAAGAATTAGCGGGAGACATCGAAAATTCGCTAAAAGAGCGTGCATCGAAGTTTGTTTGTTATTCTGTTGCGCTCGACGAAAGCACAGATTTTACAGACACAGCGCAGTTAGCTATATTTATTCGAGGCATTGATGATTGTTTTCTTATTACTGAAGAGATGGCTGCCCTTTCCCCGATGAAAGGTACTACAAAAGGATGTGATATTTATCAGTGTTTAATGACCGTATTGAAACGATACAATCTGGAACTGAAAAATCTTTCTGCAATTATAACAGACGGTGCACCATCAATGGTCGGAAAAATTTAAGGCCTCTTAGGTTTGATGAAAAAGCAGCTGAAAGATCTTCCTTTGATGCATTACCATTGTATTATTCATCAACAAAATCTTTGTGCAAAAACCACAAATATTGATGAGGTGATGAAAGTCGTTGTAAAAGCCGTTAATTTCATTAAAATCACGCGGCCTCAACCATAGAGAATTACAATTTTTTTTAAATGAGATTGATGCCGAGTATGGTGATGTCTCTTATTTCTCTGATGTTCGGTGGCTAAGCAGTGGTAAAATGCCAAAACGCGTGTTTGATCTCAAGAATAAAATTGCAACATTTATGGAAAATAAAGGAAAACCAATTCCGCAATTCAGTGACCATGACTGGTTGCGCGACTTCGGATTTCTTACTGATATCACACAGCATCTGAATGATCTGAATACAAGATTACAAGGAAAAAATAATCTTATTAATAACTCAATTGACACGTTGAAAGCATTTGAGTCAAAACTGGATTTATGGAGATATCAGTTACTGAAAAAAGATTTCACGCACTTTCCCAAATTGTCAAGTTGTGGATGTGTAAACGTGGACAGGTATGCCACTGCATTACAAATGCTCAAAACAGAGTTCACATCAAGGTTTGCTGACTTTAGAAGCCATGAAAATGATATTAATTTGTTTGCCCGGCCATTCAGTGTATCTGTTGAAGACATGCCCGGAAATTTTCAAATGGAATAAATAGATTTGCAGTGCAATACCGAACTTAAAGAGAAATACAACAACACGGACCTTTTTGATTTCTATTCTAAATACGTCGATGCGAATTCATTTCCTGAAACTCGAAATCACGCCCTGAAGATGATGTCACTTTTCAGCAGCACATATGTGTGCGAGCAGTTATTTTCGCGTATGAAAAATGTCAAGTCCAAAACTAGAACAAGAATTACGGTTGCACATCTGGAAGGTCGTCTGCGGATCGCATCCTCAAAAATTAAAGAAAATATCAACAATCTCGTTAAAAATAAACAGTGTCAATCATCCCACTGATCTGTATCCTGATAATTTTCTAATGAATAAAGAAAATCTTAATTAACGTGTCTGTTATTTATATTATTGGTCAGGTGGTAAGGTGAAGTGCGGCCCTCCGAACGATGTGAAATAAAATATTGGCCCTTTAACTAAGAAAGGTTGAAGACCCCTGCTCTAGTTGGTCTAGTTGGTCTTCTCGACTGATGAGAAATTCGAGACCAAGTTCTTCCGTAGATTCTTATGCAGTCTTAAGGATAAATGTAATGTACTTGTTGTAATTAGAAATGAAATACTAGAGAGAAAGACTAATAGATAATGAGCTTAGGATGAATATCATGTTACATATACTTACTGATGATAGGAACTTGATAACTAAATCAGGAAGAAAATAACAAAAATGTATTACGAAAGCTATTAGATCACCACAGGACGTTTCAAGTGAACACAAATTGAGTTACTTTTGATCCTGCTTGGTTCCGGTTGTATTATGTTTCCATATTACATTAAATAAGCAATCTTCTGCAATCAATGAAAATGGAGAACGGAATTACGAATTACACTGCACTGCAGTTAATTAGGTTTTGTAAACTTCTAATCGAACGAATCTAATTTGTGTCTCTATCTGATGGAATTGAGTGGTATCAGATATTCATATCAAAATAGATACATTTGTAAACATCGAAAGATTTGATATACCGAACGGAATTATTTCCTAATTCGGCCTTTCTTGAACTGGCTAATTGATAGGAGAATATGAGACTGAATTCCGAACAAATGTAACGCATGTCAATTCGCTGTTTAACCTAGAAAAAACGAGGGTAAAATATGATTCGGTCATAATAATAATAATTAGGGTGTCGATAATTTTTTTCCATCCTGCTTGCGCTTTGCCTGACGCTGTACATTGTACACAATAGTCTGATAAAATAGTGTTCAACTAACTTATATACACTTTAAATAATAAATAGTATGAATTTTGATAAAGGAAATAGACAAACACGTGATTTAGAAATTTTATTATATATATTTTGACTACACGAGAGGGAAACCTATAATGTTCGACGAACATCACGTGAGCCAGCAGTAGAATGTAGGGAGAGAAAATAGGCATTCGTATATTTCTTGAAGGTTTGGAGGTTATAGGCATAGAGTGAAACTTTACTTGGTAAAAAGTTCCACATCTTCGCTGTCTCGAGTTTGACAGTGAAGTGGTGACTGGTTTGAGCTCGTCTGATCTGCCTATCTGGAATCTCGTGGTGGAATAACAGAAGAAATTTCTGATGAACACTGACTGTGGAAATATCTATAGAAAAGGGAGAGATTTCCCAACTCTCTACGATGTTCCAAAGAGGTCAATGAACTCTTAAATGTGACGTCATCAATCAAACGAATAGCTGTTCTCTGAATAGAGTCCAAGAGCTTGCGTATGTTTAGGAACCGAACTACGCACATGTGAACACAACTCCAGGACAGGTCGATTATGTGCTTTTTAGATTATGAGGAGCTGCTGAGATGTAAAGTAGCTTTTAGTTTTAGAAAACCAAAGCTTCCGTTTTCGGAATGCACTTCACATGACCGTTCCATGAGAGGTGATTCCGAGCATTGTTATGCAAGACTTCATAGGAATAATTATACTTGACATCATCATATTAGGGATTGTGGATCTGCCTTCCTGGAGAAGACGCAAGCTTGAGTTTTGGTTGCCTTAAACTCTACTAGATTATCCAATATTCCATCTCAAAATATTTGCCAGATCTCTATTAATTGCGTCAACCTGTCCCTGTCTTGCTTCTCTAGCTTCAATGGATGGTATAAGGCTCCAGATGAGAAAACGGTATGAAGCGTACCAACATCTGCAAAGCTGTGGACTGGACAGGTGATCACTTCTAGCACATCGTTGATATGGAGCAGAAACAAAGCTGGTGCCAAGACAGATCCTTGTGGAACGCCTTAGAAACCTTAAGCTATCCACCGACCGGCGATGAGGACTAGCTTCGGTTGACCGTCTTTTGGATTTCTGACGCGATTGCTACGATGTTGTCGTAACTCACAGCAGCCCCGACCAGGTTTTAATGTAACAACAAAAAATAGCTGCTAAAAATAAAATAGCATCGAGAGTTGAAATAATGTTTTCTGACGACCACATGCGAAAATGACAAATAGGACACTATTTAGTTACTTTCATAATGACAAATATCACCCTAGAGATGAAAAGTTAAATATCACACTAGAGTGATATGTGTATCTATTGCTATATGTATTGCATAATGAAATTGAAGTGTGCTTTGAAATTAATATTGCGAAAACGTCAGATAAACTTTAGAAGTGTCAGTTTTGCATATCATCATTCTTATCATATACAAAACCGTTAAAATAGTATCTAAAATTCCATAAAACATGGTTGCAGAGATTAATAGTGATGATCAATGTACTCCACCTGAAATTGAAGAGGCCGCAAAATTAACGTCACTAAATTTACTACCAGAAAAGTCCAGAAGAAGGTATGAATACGTTTACGATCAATTTCTTTCATGGCGAAGAAATAAGGAAATAAGAAGCTCCTTTTCTGAAAACGTTTTGCTGCATACATGGCTGAACTTTCCAATAGAATCCAATGCTCAAGATTATGAACTAATTATTCTATGTTGCGTACCACTTTATCCATTCACCACAATGTAGATATCTCCAAATATAGTAAACTTAAGGCATTTTAAAAAAAGAAAAGTGACGGATATAAACCGAAAAAAGCTAAAATTTTGACGCAACAAGAAATTTGTGAATTTATGAATGAAGTTTCCGATGAGATTCATTTACTTACAAAGATAAGTCATCGGTATTTAAACAAAGTCTATACATTTATTTAATTACGGTTTTTTTAGGTTGTGTTGGTTATGATGGGTATATCTGGTGCATGTAGCAAGCAAGAACTTACCCAGTTATTAGTCGAGGAAATAAAGCACTAAAATAGGCCAAATCTGGGGAAGTTGGCGCAGTTAGATGGATTGAGATGCGGTTTTTCTGCATTCGATTCAGAAAGTGATTTAGAAACTTTGCCCGGTATTTTTGTCTTCCGGAAAAAATTTGTTGCATTTCTACAGCCGAGAAATGCATTTTTCTAAGTGCTCTTTTTGAGGTGAATAAAAAAACGGACTCGAATTGGTTTCTCCGGGGTTTTTGGGGTCGCTGAACACGAATATGATTTTTTAAAAATTCCCTGAGGTTCCCTTTCTCCTTGGACCTCCCCGGGGGTATACTAGCGTCCTGACGTCCTGACGAAATTAATGAAAAAATTATTTTTAATGTTTGTCAGCTGTTCGAAAGGTGATATGAAGGTTGCTAGTGATGATAACGACATGATAAAACTCTTCTGCAATACCTGGTGTACCTTGCGTCCGGGTAACGACGTCATCTTCTAGGAATTTGCTAATTTTTCTTCATAAAAGGTAACAAATTCTAGCTCTCGGGGGTTTTTAAAGTCGCCGATCACGACTGTGACACTCACAATGTTCTGCAAATTACCTGGAGGTATTTCCGGGATACTCGAGCCCTGTGTATCCACGTCATCTTCTAGAAATTTCTTGTTTTTTTTAAATTGAATGTAATAAATTCTATCTCTCGGGGGTTTTCAAAGTTGCCGATCACGACTGTGACCCTCACAGTTTTCATGCATAGTCGTGATCGGCAACTTTGAAAACCCCCGAGAGCTAGAATTTATTACATTTAATTTAAAAAAAAACAAGAAATTTCTAGATGATGACGTGGATACACAGGGCTCGAGTGTCCCGAAAATACCCCCAGGTAATTTGCAGAACATTGTGAGTGTCACAGTCGTGATCAGCGACTTTGAAAACCCCCGAGAACTAGAACTCATTACATTTAATTTAAAAAAAACAACTTATCCCTAGAAGATGACGTGGATACAGCTCGAGTGTCCCGGAAATACCCCCAGGTAATTTGCAGAACATTGTGAGTGTCACAGTCGTGATCGGCGACTTTAAAAACCCCCGAGAGCTAGAATTTGTTACCTTTTATGAAGAAAAATTAGCAAATTCCTAGAAGATGACGTCGTTACCCGAACGCAGGGTACACCAGGTGTTGCAGAAGAGTTTTTTCATGTCGTTATCATCACTAGCAACCTTCATATCACCTCGCGAACAGTTGACAAACATTAAAAATAATTTTTTTATCAATTTCGTCGATATCCAGGACGTCAGGACGCTAGTATACCCCCGGAGAGGTCCAAGGGGAAAGGGGACCTCAGGGAATTTTTTAAATATCATATTTGTGTTCAGCGACCCCAAAAACCTCCGAGAAACCAATTCGAGTCCGTTTTTTATTCACCTCAAAAAGTGCACTTAGAAAAATGCATTTTTTGGCTGTAGAAATGCAACAAATTTTTTCCGCAAAACAAAAATACCAGACAAAGTTTCTAAATCACTTTCTGAATCGAATGCAGGAAACCGCATCTCAATTCATCCAACTGCGCCAACTTTCCCAGGTTTAATGCTTTATTTCCTCGACTATATGTATAAATAACATAGATGATTTGGGAACTGCGGCTGTGATTCAAATTAATAATACAAAAGCAAAATGCTGTCGCAAGTTCACTATTACTGGAAACTTTTATAGCATATATAAAAAATATGCCAATCTAAGACCGCCAACTACCGAAACACGCTTTTTTCTTAATTATAGAGACCAAAAATTCACAAAACAAGTATTGAGCATTAACAAAATTGGAAATATACCTAGAGTAATGGCTAAATTTCTGAATCTGAAGGATCCTGAAAGATACACAGGGCACTCATTTCGCCGTTCTTCTGCTACTATATTAGTAGATGCAGGAGGAGATCTAACTTCTCTGAAAAGACATGGGGGTTGGAAATCGTCTAAATTCGCAGAAGAATATATTGACGATTCTGCTACTAACAGGTTAAATATTGCCAATAAAATTATGGGTGCCATCAGCAGTACTTCGAAAGCCGTCACTCCGCCTCTTCGAGAAACTGACATCGAGTCTACTACTGTACATAGTGTACAAATAACTGAGAGAAATCTGGCTAACTCATTGCAAAGTCCATTACAATTTACTAATTGTAATAATAATAATATTACTTTTAATTTCTACAATTCTAAGCAGTAATCTTGTTCAATTATTACTTTTCTTTGTAAAATTCTCAAAATAAAGTGAATATATATTAATTTTTTTGCAATTATGCATTAATCTGTGGTCGTCGGAAAAATAGTGTACATTACTTGTGTGGAAAGTGCCATTTCACACTCGTGGGATTGTCGCTCTCCATTCTCCCACTCATGTTAAATGGGTCACTTTCCACACTACTAACGTAATCTACTATTTATACGACTATTCATAATCAGTGTTCAACTGTTCATCTATGATATCACGGAGTAATTAATTCAATGTAACTATGTGACGTGACACTCAGATGACGTGAGTATGACATCATTCAAATCCATAAATAAGAAATTCAAACACTTCAGTGGTTCAAATCTATGCAGAAAACTGAAAAAACATTATCATACTACAAAAAGACAATTTTTCAGTTGCGTCATCAGTAAACTTGACTCCCCATCAACATTAACATTTCTCACTATTATTCAACAGATTCGTAAGCATTTTTCACGGTTCATTAATGAATATTCATTCCTCCATTTTTACTGTGCTTTACATCAATCAGTTTAGCTCTAATCACCAAATAATAATAATAATAATACATGCTTAAAACCAGATAAATACTGTTTTCATAATGGTGCAATAAAATACTGTTGTTCAAATTCGAACGACCAATATGAACGGCGCAATTGCTTCCTCACCCACACCCATACCCACACACACACACATCACATCTGATAAAGAGTGTGAATCGATTCAGAAAGACTCAAAACTGTTATTTCCGCGAAAATCATTATAATACTTCCCTTTTATTACTTTTTAAAAATAACTGATATAGGAGAAAAATTTTCTGGAATTTAGAGACTCATTGAATTTTATGTTGTGATTGTTCTATTTGGCATAAAACAGTGTGAAATGTTCTAACACTGGAGGGTTTCAAGAATAATATTTAAAATAATTTGTGGCTTCGGACGGATGTACATTATACTCTGAATCCGTGGTCTTTCCACAATCCTTATAAATAACGGCTGTTACAAGCTATTCTTTAAAATGTAACAATAAGCCGGAGTAGTTATTGGTCACGTTCCATTTCCACACGAACTGTCTCTCCTTCCAAACGCTTTATGTAGACTTCTTTTGTATTCACAACGATTCATATCCTACGGCCCGACTTATTATTCAAGTATTATTGCAGCCCTTATTTATTATTCCACTTTTAATTCCTATTGAAGAAATAATATTCAAATTTGTTTGAGTAAATCAAATTTTATTTATATACCTCTGAAAAGCCGACAATCTCTAGCTTGGAAAGATAGCTAATTAAAATATAGGAAGTACAAAACTCATAGCGATGAAAGTGAAAGCTCCAAACCTAATTATTTATCCGCGAAATAATAATAATACCAAATCAAATTTCGCATATCTAGCATATTTAAGAGAACACTCACAAAAAATATCTCAATTTCTTAAGAACTAGAATAGAAACATGGCAACAACAACAAATAATCTATACTCATATATTAATACTTCAAAATCTGACAAAACCAATCAAAGACATCTGGAGTTTACGAAGTGTCTGAAATGCCTTGTACATAAGACAAACTGGACGCAGTTTCATTTGTGAGGTTCCACGAACATTTGAGAAGTTACAGGCTCAAAAAGAGGAATCTAATTACGCAAATTACCTATTGGAACATAATCACAATTATTTGACACTTAATCCCTATATTTAACATATTCAAGAAAAAGAACATGTACTCAATATTCCAGAATCCATAGAAAATCAAAACTTTCAACAAACAGTAGTAACATAATATTAAATGACCAAATCGATACCTACCTATAATTCATCACTTGTCACCAATCTTGTGACCTTGATCATGTAACTATTGATTTCTAATATTTAAAGACATACTTTTAGATTTAGCTCTAATTGATCACTTCTAGTTTTGAGAAACATATTGTCAACATCAATACCAAATTAAAGTTGGACGTTTCGGGTAAATTTGAGTTTAATTCTTCAATTTCCGAAAGTTAACATGATTTTCCACTACGTAAACGCCGAATCACGTTATTAGATTTTGTCAGTATTAGTGATTATGTAGTTTGGTGATTGAGGAACTCATTTAATGAGTAGTAGCACTTATTAACTAATAAGTGTTTAATACTTTTGTTAAATTTAGGTTCATCTTATTGTTGAAGCTTGCTTGGTAATTTGTTAAATAATGTTTTATCGTCATTCATAGGAGATTTTTCAAACTCACTAGTGAAATGGTTGTCAATAAGTAAACTTATGGAAATTTGGATTTGTAATTTGTTTTTTATGAATGTATGTTTCGAAGATTCCCGATGGTGCAGTTAATTCTTCTTTGAATTATAAAGAATCCAGTATAATCAATACTACCCCCCCCCCCCACAATATTATATTATACTTGAAATGACTGTAAACCAAAAAATTATTCCTATCAAATCATTCCTGTAGGAAGCAGTTGACAATTGCGTGAGGCAAAATGAGATTTGTTAATTTTTTACGAACTGGATCAATATGTAGTTTCCGAAATTTATCATCAATAATGATTCTTGAAGTGTAAGGTGAGTAAGGTTCTTAATGCTGCACCATTCTTGAGATCTAATTGCTATTGAAGACACAGCAATAGATCGAAAAGGACAAAGGAATATCCACTGCGTCAATCGAAAGGGAGAAAACTTTTCTTTCCAAAATGAAGTTCGGCAATCATTTGCCCAGAGTTGAATGATCAAAGCTCCAAGCACGGAACCCTGTGGGACCCTTGTAGCTGTTCCATTTTCAGAAGACAGTTCATCATCTGTTCGGAAACGTAATTCCATAGAATCAACTTATATGAGTTTAGCCACTCAAGGATGAATCCCAAGTAGTAAAGTTTATAACTGGTTCAATGTACGGAAAACAAATGTTAAATCAAAGAAGAGATACGCCACACAGCCCCGCAACAGAATGTATATCATTAGCTACACATTCAGTAATTCTGCCTTCGCGGAAACTATGTTTTGTGTCACATAGTAGATCAAAGGATTTCATGAATTGAATTAAGCCATTGTAAACAGATGTTCCAAGCACTTTCTAAATTATTGTCAGGACAGATACTGGTCCATAATTTCCCGGGTAAGCGGCATTATCCTTTTTATGTATTGAAATAACGCAAGCTATTTTCAATAAATCAGAAAATTGGGATAACTCTAACGAATGGTTCAATATATGAACTCAACTGTATATTCAGCAATGTTCTTAATTATAACTGATGAAACTGATTCCATATTCCAAGTGCGAGATGGAATCTATTACATATGTCCTAGTAGTGGTTGAAAAGAGTGAACAGTGACTAATCTATCACTGACTTCCCTCATTTCTGCAAGCAAAATGGGTTTCAGACACTTCTGTAGGTCAAATATATGATTGTAGGAATAGAAAATATATTGGAAGTGATTTAGAAACCTCTAATGTAAGATGTTAAGTCGTATTCTATTTACCATTGAAATGTAGTTCGAATAGTCAGCAGAATGTATGGCTATATCGCCCACAACAACATTCGTATATATTATAATCCATAATATAATGGAGAATGTTCGTTTGTATTTCACACAAAATCTGCAGTTTTATTCCAATCTTGATGAAGTTTTGCAAGCTTGACTTCCAGAGCAATGAAGAGTGACTTTCGATATGATGAACATTCCTAGTTTCCCATCTCCTGGACCAGATAAATACTGTAGCGAACACGGGCAAATATCTGTGAATTGTATAATAATGATTCTTGATCGAGGTATGAATTATATGTAAATTCTTGTGAAATAGTTCATATTAACACATGTGTCTACTATATTTTCGTCTTCACGTAAGTTTTGGTCTCACATTTATCATCAGGAGACATTTGAAAACTAATGCACATCAGCTGAAGCGTGGGGTCTCTCAACTAATTTTCCTAAGCACTAAGCGTCTTTATCGCATCAATTTCATTCAAAATGGGATGAATTAATGCGATAAAGACAGTTGGTTCTTGGTGCAACTAGGCAAGAAATTCCGTACTTTAGCTGATGTGAATTAGGTTTCAAACGTTTTCTGATTACGGTCGTGGGACCGAATCGTACGTACAGACGAAAGTATCGTAGACAAGTGTTTATATGACCCACCTCCCAAGAATTTACATATAATCCATGAATTGTGGAAATTTACAAATGAAACGATAGAGAATCAATAATTCTGGAGAACATTTCATAAATAAAGCGAAGCGGCTGTCGTTGTTAGTTTTTCCTGGGGGCGTTTCCACATAAAATTACTTACTATCTGGAAAAAAATCTGGAGATGTAAAAATACAGTGCAATGATACAGTAAAGATCCTACTATCAATCATTGTAAAACACATCATTCTGTCAATACGAATGAACTTTTAATGCAATGACATAATATAATTTGACATCTTTCCACGGCTTTATCTGTTTCTGATCATGTTCTGTATACTTTAAGTTTTCTACGAGTGAGGAAATTTCATGATGTTCGGATCACAGCTATTTTATTGATCTGGTGGTTACAATAGGATTGACGATTATATCAGGATCATAACGATTCTAACTAGTAACATTCCTAATATTATATCCCGACTAAACATTAGCCTACACTCTGACAAATGGATAGTAAACAGTATATTGAATTCATAAAACGTAAACTGGGTTCCATTTCCATATTCCTACGTAAATCGAGTCCCACTGATAAAATCATACCACATAAATTGAGTCCCAGGCTTCAATATCATTCTATGCATTCTATATCAACAAAGTTAGGTTATTAGGTCAGGTTGGGTTAGGTTAGAAGCAAAGGCGTACAATAAACCATCATTAATGATTAATATGAGAGTGTTAAGATTATCGCGATTACAATATTTGCATTCTTTATCAACAAAGTTAGGTTGGGTTAGGTTAGAAGCAAAAGGGTACAATAAACCATCATTATTAATTATTATGAGAGTCTTAAGATTATCGCGACCACAATATTTGCATACTATATTAACAAATTTAGGTTAGGTTAGGTTCGGAACAAAGGGGGTTCAATGAACAATCATTATTGGTTATTGTGCAAATACTTGCGTACAGAAGGCTGGTTGACCTAGGCAGCAGGTACTATATGCTAATAATCTGACATGAAAACCAGGTAAATACCTGGGACTCTATTTACGTAGACCTCAAAAACACCCGGGAATAAATTTACCTACATCGAAAGGCAATAGGCAATAATAGATGCGGGACTCAATTAACGTCGAACCATTAAATTAAGGTATTTAAAGGTGGGTAAAAAACTTGGTATAACCCTATGTCGTCATCAACATAGCCCAACCAGAGACTTGTAAAATTTCAACCTCAACATAAATTCAAAACTACTCATCAAAAGACCAACTAAAAATCCGGTGTGGGATGAGATTTTGCCAAAGCATTCTTCGGTATATGTATATATGGAGCAGGGTCTGTATTTCTAAATATTGGAGAAATAACATTGGTCCATTTAACTAGAATTGTTGTATTTGCCACCATAGCCGTAACCTCATTGAGTTGGTAAAATTGTAAAAGATCATTCTTAAGTGACTTATTGGGGCGTGCTCTATTGTGGCACAAACATTGCGAGACCGAAAAAATTCTTAGGATACGATAGCTTCAGTTACATCACTATATTCAAGTGGTCTTAGGAAAAAATCCAAACTAATTGGATAGCATAATTGCCAATTACAGTAGGTAGCTGTCTACTTAAAATTCAAACCGTAAAATAATTCGTCGAGAAATACTTACTGCAAGAACTGAAACGATTTAATTGTTCCTGATGCACTTACTGTGGAATAGAAATTCAGAACCACTTTATATTAATTAATTTTC
Source organism: Endomychus coccineus (assembly GCA_958510875.1). Lineage (NCBI taxonomy): Eukaryota > Metazoa > Arthropoda > Insecta > Coleoptera > Endomychidae > Endomychus > Endomychus coccineus. The sequence continues at coordinate 62,903,289 of OY294067.1, read as the reverse complement.
CTGATTGAGCACGTAAATTAAGCAATACATTGTACATTTAACGTTCCGCTGAAAGGATGTACGTTAGTATAAAGCTTAAAGAGTGAGTAAACATAAATCTAGATAGCTGCTCCGCCTCACGCATCAAGTCTACTTAATTACTACTTGTAAGAGATTTAGATATGTCTTGTGTGAATCTACACGAACATCGAACAATCGCGCTTCTAATGCGATTTTGAATTAAGCCGACTGCTAGTTTATCTGGAAGGTATGTGGAGTTAGTACTAAGTAATCGCGATAAAGGCATTCATTATTCTAAAGTGGTTTGTTTGCACGTACCTACGTTGCTAACAAATGTATTATTTGTTTAAATAACAATAGGGGGCTGTTTTGCATGTAGTCAAAAGCCCGAATTACTGGCAATTATAAATGCTAATACACTAGCGACTTCTAAAGCAATGTGTGTTTTACGCCTACCGGAAGAAAATATTTGAGGAATGACATTCATATACATACTACCCACCTAAGATGAAAAAGCAGATAACTGATTTGTATCCTGCTACAGAAACGTATCACTGTACGAACCTCATTTTTCATGTGCATATGATATAGGCTGTTTCGAAACTGCTGTAACAACTTGAATTTAAAAAGTAGATCGATATTTTTTTCGAAGAATTTGGATGTTTTCACTAGGGAATGAAATAAAACATACATGAAACGTGTAAAGTTTACTATTATTTCTTCAACATTCAAACAAAACTAGATAATTAAATTATCATCAATTTTCAATCATCATCAATAATAATATCGTTAGCATCTGGGTTCGGTGACTAATTCAAAAACTTAATTTTTGTTTCAGAATGAATTTTTGATAATTTGGAGATTAAGTTGAACTTGCTTTGTTCCTCCACCCCTCTGGAATTGAATCTGGCTAATGATTCTTGAAATCCAGTTTTAAATATCCAACCAGGGAGAAGACTCAATTCTATCACAGGTTTTCCACAGTCAGTTTATATAAACAAAGTCTGACGCCCTCCTGAATTCAACTTTTTTCATAATATAAATTCATAATAATATTTTTATATTATTTGAATTCAGATTATGAGGAGCTGCTGGAATATAAAGTAGCTCCAAGTTTATGAGAAGCGGTTTCCGCAATGGACTTCACGTGAGAGGGGGCTGTTGATGGTGATCCCCAGCATGGATATGAAAGACTTCTTAGGAATGGTTGTACCTGACGTCATCATATTAGGGATTGTGATGGGATCCGCCTTCCAGCAGAAGACGCAAGCTTGAGTTTTGGTTGCATTAACTATACTAGATTATAAGATCTCCATTTCAAAGTATTTCCCAGGTCTCAAATGATTGGATCAACCTGTCTCTGTCTCGCTTCTCTTCCTTCTGTCCCCATGGGCTTCAACATCACTGTGACAAAAAATTTCAATATCCGTTAAGTATTAAAAAATTTCTCAATAGCTGTATGCTTTAATATCAATGCATGGCTTGTGACGTGTTTAATAATGATTTGAAGGTAACTAGCACGTTTCCATCAATGCTATAGCAGCTTTCTGGAGAAACAGAGGTTACTTTGGACATAGAATCATGAGAAATTGAATGAATGTTAAAAACAATATTATCAATGTAAGAGGAAGATGTATAACTGAACTAAATAATAATCATTACTATAGTTCAATGAGACCATTACTTATTATGTATATATATAATTATTCCACTTATTCCACTTACACAACTGTGGGTGTTCAGAAATGCTAAAGGCTCAAGTTAGTTATTTAAAAGACCGTTAACCAAATTCATTGATAGTATAATCAAAACTAGCTCCCCTTTCTTGACTTCTATTCAAGGAAGTCTTATTCAAATATGGGTTTCGTAGTTTTTCCAAACCTGAATAGAGAGGAATGATCCGTAGCATCGTAAAAGTTGCCAATTCTCATATCTATCCAATGGCGGCTGGTACTAAAGGCACAAGGGCACGTACTCATCCAACCACCAACATGTCCACTCAACCACCAAGATGAACACAGAAAGAAATTCGCATGTAATTCAATGCATTATTTTTTTCCACACGTCAGGCTAATGCAATGCTAACGCTCAAAACTATGTTCCGCGGAACGTTCTGAAGTGTACCTATTACAAGTATGATTTGGCTGACGCTTATACCGTCGTTTTGGGGCAAAAAGCGGCGTATCTCCAGTATTCTTCATTGCCTAACACGGCAAACATAATATTCATTTTCGCGATTTGTTTCCGAGATATAGCTGGTAGGAAATGTCCTTATCACAATTTTTCTGCAAGTAATCTCTATGCATTTATGTAATATTTGACCGATATTTTCGATTCGGTGCGTGTTCCCTACGACAATTTGAGGTGGAGGGGTCGAAGGAGTTGATGTTGCTTATGATGGTGTCCCTATCTCACTTTTTTCGGATGGATGTCTCCTTTTTCTGCCAAAAAATACCAATATGTGCATGTGAGAAGAGATATGTAATTTGTCTCAGTTCTATTTAGCGATAACTGATAGCCTTCTTTCATACAGTCTTTTTCATATTTTTCGATTCCTTGCCAACTTTGGAAATATTGAGTTATGAGTTAAAATATATTAGGAAGAGAAGAGGTCCTAGTATTGTACCCTCATTAATATTTAGGTGTAGGTGCCAGTCTCACCATAGTGGATTTGAAAGATTATCATGCAGAGTGTGTGAGAGAGAGAGAGAGAGAGAGAGAGAGAAAGATTTAGAAAGTCCCATATTTTTGTAAATATAAACCTCTAGAACCATCTTAAGTTCAATCGTTCTGAATTAAGAAGTGTAGGTTAATATGTTACTATGGTTGGCAATTACTCTGACATTACTCATTCTATGACAACATTCCAGTTCTTATATATTTCAATAGAATTGACTGAAATGTTGTGGGTAAGTGCAAACAAGTCAGTTTGGAGATATAGAACTGAATTATGAAAACATTGAACCATAGATGAGATTCGGACCAACATTGTTTTCTTAATAGATGTTCCTGCTTGATTCTAAAAAAGGTGCAACGTTTTCGATTCAAAAAGATTCTTCTTCCGCCTTATTATTATGATCATATTGATCTCTTGGAAAAGGGGATATCATATTAATTTTTTTGAAACAACATTTTTTGTTCAAGTTTCGTGAATCTTGCCATTCGTTTTTATGAGCTTCTTGCATCGGACTGAAAAATTAATGTTTGGGAAGCGTAGTTTTCGCGGGTAGGATGCATAATACTAAAGTTCCAAATTTACGAAAGATTGTGCGTAGACACAAGATGGTAACGTGGTTGGCGAAATTATCCTGAAGAACTAATGTTCGGTTACTCCTGTGGTATAAAATCCGGTATGTGGGGATTTTAATTATTGTCAAGGTATCTTATTTGGATTCAAACGTCATATCTTAGATGTCAAATAAGTTTTAGATATCAAATATACAGGCGGTCCAGTTTATATCATCAGGATTTTACCAACCAATAGTTCATCGAAAAATAAAGGTAGTTTGTATAATGAACTATGGTCGAATTTTGTTACCTTTTTGATGTACAGGAGGGTGTTAAAGAAAATGAATTATTTTTTATAAATTTATAAATTAATAATGGAAAAAGGTAACCTCCTGAAATTTTGCACAGATCTTTTTCTTTGTATTCTTCATTGAATAGTGGTTGTAATTATTTTCTTTACAACAGAGGCGTGCGAACGGGTTTCCTCAAAAATACATTATTCAATAAAACGTACGTCACTGTTTTTTTCAGAACATCAACTGCGGTTTGGATTTGCCATTCAATTTAGAACCTTTTTTGTATCTTACAATTTTTGGATAACTCAACTCAAAACAAAAAAAACTTAAAAAAGAATCATGTCACCAATTACTGAATTTGTGAATAAAAAACTTATCCACCAAGTTCTAAATAAATCTATTTTGCTCAAAGGGAGAACAATACTAGGCATACTTCAAATATCAACTAGACAAAATTCACAATTAAATTAAGTAATGTAAGAACTGTTCGAAATGGGAACCATTTTGCTGGATGCACAATCGACAGCGTCTTATGATGGAATGGTTTAAATTTAGTAAAATATTATTATCAACATTAATACAATTATTAACAATTGTATCACTTTGGTCCCGCCAAAGTCTCATATTTTTGTAAATATAATAATTGCAACTGGTTAACACACTGAACTAGACATCCAAGAAAGTTGTTTGAATGCCACCTATGGTTCAATGGTTTACGTTTATTCATCTTGATAATTCTATATTAAATTATCTAACTTAATCCATGATTCAGAAATTTTAATTCTATATCTCTTGATGTACTTACAAGGAATTGTGACCAATTAGGCGAAGAAACCTTAAACTTGTTTGTAAATATTTTTTTGTCAGTAACTTGGCATCAAATAAAAAGCACAATATCATTCTCCCCGCATAGCATCCTAGACACCATATGATTTATAGTGGAAATGCTTCATTTACTGAACTAAGTACCATTAATTCAGCTCCTCAATATCATTAAATGCACCACCAAGGCAACGTTTATTAAACGGTTTAAAATTCAAAATGGAATATCGATGATTAGGAATGTAGGAATACCTTCAGTATTTTTGTTTCATTTATATTTGGAAATTTATAATCATCTGGGACTAGTAAATGTAGAATGCATTTTTCATATACTACCTTACGTTTCCTGAAAATCTAACATATTTTGATCTTTACATTTTCAATAACAATCTGGGCAAGTAAACTTATGAACTCTAGATATAAATGTCATCTTTTTCTCTTCTATGAAAATGGAAAATATGAATTATTCTGAATGGCGGCTGATATTTATGTCATGTATCGAGATTGATTTAGCTACCTTATTTGAAATTTCCCCGGAGTTGAGAGAGATATATTCACGATTACACAATACACATACATATATTAAGATCACAGCTTGAGAGCGATAGGTGTCGGAATACATTTTGAAACAAAAGCCTGGTGCTAGAAGTCTAATGTCAGATTCCATTCGAACGTTCTATTTGAATGTCGAGATCACATCAGATGTCACCTTTGAATCTGAATGTAAAATTGCGAGTAGGATATCGGTTGAGATGCAGAACAATCTCCAGATAAACTAAAACCAAATTGATAGTCTAAACATTGGGAAACAAGTACCAATTTCATATATTTCTCTTCGATGTATCTGAAACGGGATAAATCAAATATTTATTGCGGTCTTTGCCATTACATTACATTAACGATCCTCGCTTCCACCGAATGAACCTACAAATGATTCGTTTTCGACTCTTGTGAATAAATTATTATAAAGTTCAATATAATGTTCTTGAATCACATACTTCACTCATATTTCTTCGATATGGAATTTGTTAGTCACATAGTAACAATAATAATAATGATATTTCTATTTCAAGTTACTTTACATATTTATGAACAATTTGATTATAGTAGCTCAAAAATATATTCAGCATGCTCTAGTACTAAATTATTTTAATATATGTATAAGCAAAGCTTGTACACAAATATTATTGCTGAATTTGGAGGGCATAAGAGAAAAATAATAAGTAACAAAAGGAAAAAATTTGTAAACCAGTTTCTTTTCATCAATTAGGGTTATAAATAATGTATAAATGATTGTAAATTGTTGTTGATGGAATGAATGTTGATTAATTTTGTTAAGATGTTTTTATTTCTCGAATTGATTCAGGAAAGGGCGTTATAGAAGCGTGAAGTAAATATGAACTATTTCTTTGCTCTATTCTTTAATTTCTTATATATAATATCACAATTTGAAATTTCACTTATGACGTGTATATTATATAGTATTTAAGAAGAAGAGGAAATTTTTTTTTTAAGAAAAACAATCCGTGAATAGTTGTTTCACACAGTTGATAATTTCGGAAGATGTTTGGTAGGGAATATTCTTAGTTTATTGTGAATTAATTACTCTTAGAAGTATGTCTTGGTTGCTGAAGAGTGGTTCTAGGACATTATTATATGCTCCCCCCAAGCTTATATTGGATAAACGTAATTAAGAAGTTTATCAATTCCTGGAAATATATCTTTTTTCGTTACACGATGAGTCCATTTTAAATGAGAGTCCATCTAAAATTTCTTCTTATTTGAAAATTCCATTTTACATTTAGTATAAGAGCAATCTACATCCATGACACAATTTACATCATCCTATAGAGTTATTTCACCGTACTGAGATAGAGTGTATGGTATGCATATTAGTGTGGGTCGAAAAAAAATTATGTTTTGTCTTCGCTATACCTTGGAAATCTTGCCTCTGGGGTAGGTTGATTGAATGCAAATTAATTTTTTTTCTATTGAACCCCCAGCTAGCGCATTGCCTTTAAAATTCCGATTTTTTTCCGAAAATCGAGTAATTTTACAAGTTTTTTAACTGTACTCAGCCAATAATATTTTAAACTGCTATGGTGTAAATCCTTTATTAGGAGGGTTGAAAAACACAAACAAAAATAAAACTGTCGAAATCTTCCAATTTGCGGTAGCGCAAAAGACTCAATCTCACTATTTTTGGATGGGTAAATTGAAACTGCACTTGCTGACAAACTTTGGCATTGAAGCTCTAGATGCTAGGGTGGATCTTATGAAACCATCTCGGTTCTTAGCTCCGACGACTCCACGCAGCTTTTAACGGCTTGAGTGTGACACGGAAATTCACCAAAGTTCCATTCGTCAGCATCAGCAGTTTCACCAGCAGCAATTTTAGCCCTAACATCATCATCAGTTACTCTTCGTAACAATGGTGGTGGTGTAAGTGTAGAGGAGTTCCAATCAATTATTTCAGTATAGTCGGCTGCCTGAAAGTGGATTTTAGAAATCGAAAACACCTTACTGATTCTGTTTTGGAGGCTAACATTCTTACTTTCATAATTCTTCTGCAGACTAACTCTGATGTGCTTCCTTTCATTCACAATCATCCTAAGGAGCAAGTTTTTACATGGACAAAAATGCGTTTTTTTCGATCACAGGATCAACCACTGGAACCAAATTTTCCAGTAGAAACCTTGTGGATTTGAAAAACTCGAAAACGTGCCCAGGACCATCTATGAAGGACTTCCTTTCCTTTCAACCATACAGGCATGTATGATTTGAGAATGAAAGATACTGACTGTTCATCTGAAGGGGTTTTCACGCTGTTGTCAACCATCGTGAGTGGGGAAGAGGGTCTGGTTCACGAACTGATAAGTTCACAGGGCAGTTGCCTGACTTTATAGCAGAACTTATGACCAGCAGGTACTATTGATCTTTGCTTCAAATGTTGCGATCAATGTCTGGTACTTCACAATCAACACTTCCAGAATTCATCATTGGAAGCTTTTCACACTTACCAAGCTGGATTATAATTGGGCTACTAAATGACTTTGGCCCAGTCGTTTCACCGGAACAAATGCCGGAACGATGATTCGTTGAAGTGCAAAAGGCAAACTCCCCACTGTAGCGGTCTTTTAACTTGTTCTTCAATAGAACGTATAACACCAGTTCTCCAACCAGTGTTAGTAACGGCACCGTCACATCTCATTACATCAAGTTCGCTCAAGGAAAAACCACCGTTAGTCAAATGAGAGATAATGCTATTAGCAATGTCCTGATCAGATTCACTTGAGGATGTATCGTGGCCAACATGAATAGATCCAGGTTCTTGTATTACAGTATAATGCGCTTATAAAATTCAAAAATTTAACGATTTTTAAGTCCTGTACGCCACTGTAAATTGAAATTTTTTTTTGTGTTTTTGAAACCTATTTAAAGGATTTTCAATATAACAATTTGAAATATCATTGGCTGAGTACTGAAAAAAAACTTTTCAAATGACTTGATTTTCGAAAAAAATCTAAATTTTAAGTACAATGCGCTAGCTGGGAATTCAATGAATTTTTTTTTCAAATACTAGTTTACTTACTCACCCCAGAGGCAAACTTTCCACGGCATAGCGTTTCGAGGAAAAATTATTTTTTTTTCGACTCACCCTAATTGCATAGGTTCTTTATTCAATCTTCGGAATATTTTGTGTTAACGAAGAGTTCAATTTTACGATAGTAATTTCTGTATTGCCTTTTAAAGTTTTTATCCATGGAACAAATATTATAAGACAATCTGCATTCAGTTCTAGCAGATAAATTATATATGTATATTAGGAATAATACAGATTCAAAGGCATGTACCTTGAGGTACACCATAATTTATATTTTGTTCACAGCTACATTACATATATCTTCCGTATTGACTTGCTGTGTTCTATTTTCGAGATATGTTTTGACTAAATCATTGCAAAGACCTCTGGACCAATATTGTGAAATTTCACTAACAGTATATTGTGACTTCAGTGTCAAAGGCCAGTGCAAGGTCAAGAAATATTGGAGCGCAATGCCCCCCTTCATCAAATTGTTTGTAAATTTATCTTGTAAGTGAGTTAATTACTTTTGTTCTGACGAAATCCAAATTGTTTGGAGGATAATGATTTTTTTTTGTTTGTTTATTATTTCCCATTTTTTTTGTGATACTTGACTGAGTTAATTATTAATTTTTGCGATATCAGCATCTTTATCACGTTTATGCATGATGTAATTTCTGTAATACATTCAGAGTAGATTTTGTTAATTTTTTTCAAAATTCTCCATTTAATCAATTGAACAAACTCAGTCAGGTTCAGATCATGGGAGTTAGAAGCTTAACGCGTGAACAGGGATGGCTGAGCAGAATTGTTTGAATTTGCTGAGATGATACTGTTACTATCATAATTGGGGTTCAACAAATTATAACGCATCGAAGATATCCCATAAAATTGTTAGAAACGGGCTATTTAATACTGCTATGGAGCGTGAAATATATTGTAACATAAAATATTCATAGCCTCAGCAAAGGTGGTAATACTTTCTCCTTTTAGATATGTAGGTCAAATGTAAGGGATAGCTTATCATTCCCAACAGATGCTGATTCGCATTTATTGTGGGAGAGTGTTCTATAAAATGAAAGCAAAACATTAAAACGCACTTAATGAAAACATATCAGATCCATAAGATATTTTATTTGACTACCTAAAACCATAAAAACTAAATCTAAATCCGAAAGTATTGGAACTTACTGTAATTGAAATGCTCATATACAGCGTGTTGAATTATTAAGGCGATGAGAATTATTGCTGGTTACGGAAAAAGATTCTGAAGGGAAATAGAAATGAATGAAATACGTTATTGAAATATTAGGTGTATCAATCGAACAATGCCGTTATCATCTTCACATCTCTGTTCATTTGGGACATTCTTCCACTTATATTTGAAAATTATTTTTTACCAAGATTTCAATATTTCACCTCACATAATTGACGACATGATACATATTCATTTAAATTACCCTTCTTATTTTCAAGAGTCTTCAACGGACTATCCCGCATCTTAGAGAAAAAGAAAAGAAGTACTTTTTTGGTATTCATTTTGGGAAAGGTTGATCTTGGGTTAAATGCCTGGAAAAGAATAATACATCCCCTGGAACATTCGTACTCGTATGAAAAAAAAATACGGACAGTCACCGAGCACTGCTGACAGAAGTGAAAACTGACATTATGAAGTAACCAATTTGTTTTGGGAATTTCATCCAAATTCGTATGATGATGTATGGTCGGTTGAGAACTAAAATTAATGATAATCCACCCGTATCATCGGTTTTCATTTTATGCAACTTGTGCCTTACGAAATTTTATGGCTCAGCATTATGACAACCGACGGAGACATCCGATGCCACAGATACTATTTTCTACGGAGCTTAGTATGGAGTTGTACTCGTTGTAGCATCCGAAATTGCAATTTTATTATTTTTAAATGAAAATTGAGATAATTAGTTTTTCTTTAGTTTTCACAACTGTCAGCATTTCAATCAACAATTACATACATTTTTATATTCAATAATAAAAACTGCATAATGGGCGGTACAATCCCTGTAAAGAGTATGAATTTAACCCGATAGTCATGATTAAAGGGCGGAATATATGCAAAGTGCATATATTTTCATATTTTGCATATTTTTACAAATTTCATGAAAAATTGCCTATTTCGGCAGAAATAAAATTTGTGTGCATATTTTCATGTTTTTAGTTTGATCAAAAGATTAAGTGCGACCCTTCCAGATAATTGAAATAATTTGAAAGGTGGGTAGGTTTTATTATTATATGGTTTATGGACCCATTTTATTATTTTATGGTTTATTGCCGGCATTCATTGGATGTTTAGGAATTTCCAAGTAATCAGCTTGCCTAATTCACCGAACAGAAACAAGACAAGAAGGTTCACTTGAAGCTCCACCACTAATGTTGTCTATTTCGCTGGCACACTTAAATAATCCCTGGTGGTGCCAAGTCGTGTTCTATGGTAGTAAGTATTGTCACCGAACAGAAACTTCTGTTCGGTGCGCGGGGGTCTAGTTGGAATGCGGCGGCTTGCTTTTATAGTTCGGACTTCAAAGTACCGACGCCAAGTGAACCTTCTTGTCTTGTTTCTTTTCGGTGCCTAATTGGAGAGCAAATGTAGTCTCTTCTTTTGTATTCATATTGTATAGTTTAGTTTGTCGATAGATTCCAGTGTGAAAAGAGTGATTTCGAAAATATTTATTTCAAACGCCTAAAATGCCGAAAGCCGCTTCGTGGATTAAAAATTTTCCTGAGTTGTAGTTTAGTGGGGATGAGGTGTTTTGCAAAGTTTGTGCCAAAATCATTGTTTGTGAAAAGAAGTTCCGAATTGATCAACACTTGAAAACAGCTATGCATAAAGCTAAGTTGCAGAAAAATAAATCTGTGCCTGTTCAGCAGTGTATGCAAACCGCATTTCAAAATGTCAAACCAAAGTGTGGAAAGGAGGTGTTTCATCAAGACTTATGCAAAGCTTCAGTCGCAGCAAATATACCTTTAAAGAAACTGCAAAATACACAATTCAGAGATTTTTTGTTTTGGGGAAGAATGGAGGCTTTAAGTATTTAATGGAAGTCAAAAATATTTTTGATACTAAACCATCTAACGAAGTAATACCTTGGCCTTATAACTAACTACCCAAATTAAAATATTGCCAGATCACATCGGTAGATGTTGGAAGATCTTTTTCTTTGTACAAACATATTTTTACAGACAGAAGGCAAAACATATTATTTATGAAATGTCCCTCCAGAATGTTATTACAGAAACAAAAAATTCCATAAATAAATAGTTCACGGTGATCAGTCAAAAATGCACAAAATGGAAAACCGTCCTGTATTTTTCAAACACTCCAAGATATCGATACGGGTTTCCGGTATTCACTTTCTAGAACTCGAGCTCTTAACATGTAGCTTAGTTTTTTCCTAGCCCCTCTAGAAATTGGTGTTTCCTATCAGAAGTATCCAATACGGACTACTCTGTACATCGATCTAGAAAAGCCTCACCAATTTTGATGTATCTGGCAAACTATAGAAAGAAATAACCATTCATCTCTGAATTGATACATTGGTTTGGTGCCGCCATTCGTCCCTCAACTACCTAGTCTAACATTCTTCGTAACTTGTATAAATGGCAAGAAATCAATAGGTCAAATACATTGAATAGATTTCTTAGAACGACACCTGCTCGCAGGTATATGGCATTGAACATTTTGGTCTTGCGAGCATTTTGTCATTGAGGTTATTTATAACCTTGTCATAATCATAATAGTTATGTCAACATTACAAATGATACCCATCCAGATAATGATCTCGAGAAAGAGGAAACAGCTGTCCGAAATCATTAGTTGTAATGTAAATTATATATAAATTTTCGGGAAATAGATCACACTAACACATATGCTTATTATTTTGGTTTTCATGTACGTTTCGGTCTCACGACCATCATCAGAAGACGTATCAAAAGATAAAACGTGATTTCTTAAAACAGGCTGTATCATCAAAAGGCGTCGTTATCGCACTAATTTCAATTAAAAATTCCCACGTAGCCGAAACGAACGGAAATACGAGTAATCGAAGTTATAACACATTAATGTTTTAAGTATATGAATCAAGAATCCGCTGCTCAGCAATATTCTTATAGACTTTCAAGTCATATCAAATCACAGTATGTAATACGAGTGAAGGACTGAACCAAAAATATAGCGCTCGAGTATCCACTTACGAATCAGATGTTGAAGATTTATGAGGTAATAGAAAAATGTTGTCAGACCTTATTAGAAATATTGCTATTTGAGCATTCTACCTAAATATACTTTCAACATTATAAAGACGCATGTAGGAATTTGCAAAGATTTCAATCAATTGAATTAGTATAAATCTGAATTAATGATTGAATATCTGTTCTATGATTTACAGACTTCGAATCACGTTATATGTGAATCATCTTCAGAATAGATCTTCCATAATAATTGGTTTCCTCAGTTAAAATATTAACATTTTTGTAATCGAATTGATGGTTATAATCAAAGCAGTGTTTAGCAGGGCGGTGGAATCTTCCAAGTTCTCGTTTCTTGTATTATACTCATGGCCATATATTGTTCAATTAATTTTTTTTATTAATTTTAATTGTTAATTTTCACCAGACATAACAATGTTGAAGTTTCACTGTATAGGGTGGTCCAGAAAGACCTCCCGTGAATACAGGGGACGGTAGATTTTGCAAAAATAATCAGATTTTTCATATAAACTATGGTCCTATCTTCTTTCGATTCGGTTGAATTTAATTTTTTTCAAACGAAATTTTGCTGTTGTTCCTGTGCAGTTACAGATATTTCGATGAAATCTTCTACTCGGTGCTTTCAGAGGACGCCAAATAAGATGGTTCAGTTAGTTTTAGATTATGCTGTAGAATGCGCTGGTTGCGCGACTTTCCGGCCATTCTTTAAGCCTCAATATTTTTTTTTCTTCGCATATTTTTCTGGTTGACAATTTTATTTCAAACAAATAATCTACCCTTGTTGAGGTTCAACCTTCCCAAAATCTCACCGTTTTCGAGAAAAACGCGTTTAAATGAACATACGCGATTCCGGTAGTAAGTAAATTTGATGAATTTTTGTTATGTTCATTTAAAGGCGTTTTTCTCGAAAACGGTGAAATTTTGAGACCCTCAACAAGAGTACTTTATTTGTTCGCAATATGATTATGAACTAGGAGATGTGCAAAGAAAACAAAAGAATTATTCTCGAAAAATTTAAGTCTGAAAGAATCGTCGAAAAGTCGCGCACCCAGCATATTGAAAAACTGACCAAGTCATCGTATTCGGCGTCTTCTGAAACTCCCGAATACCAAATTTCAACGAAATATCTGTAACTGCACATGAGCTACAACAAAATTTCGTCAACAGACAAAAACAAAAGAAAACAGGACCATAGTTTATATGAAAAAAACTGATAATTTTTATAAAATCAACCGTCCCCTGTATCCACTGGGGGTCTCTCTGGAACATTCTGTATATAGCGAAAGCTGACAGGAAATATTCATTGATTTGATCAATTTTTATATTGGTTTGGTGCCGCCATTTGGCGCACAAAAGTATAATACTTCCCCGTAACTATTGTGAAATACGAGAAATCAATCGATCAATATTGTACATTCCTTAGCATTACGTCAGCTAGGTTATTCATAACCTCTTTCAGTAATATTACAAATCTTACTCGTTCCGCTGATGAGCTCGGGAAACTGATGTCCGGAACGTTCAATTCTAATGGTAGTGATAGATTTAGAAAACTATTGCGATTTTCAAAATCTTCATGAGTTAATTAACTATCTCAAAATAATGCTAAAATCTCTCTATTGGAAACGCTTAACCCCTATTCCTCTAAAAGTTTACAATAAGTTATCATTGTGTATCAATATCCTACATATATTTTATACATCCCGCTGAATTAAGTTCTCCAATTCACTTTCATCGATTTGGTGAATGTAGCAAGACAACGGTTTTTCTCGAGAATGGGAATGGAAGCGTATAGCAAATATACTTTGTACAAAGCATGGAGATTGCACCAATGTTCCGTGAAACAGAACGAGGGTGTCATTCTACAGTATCTCTATTCCCAATTTCTTATGTTTTAGTCAGTTGTATGTTCTATTGTAGCGAATAAATATTTTCATGGTAGGAAAAGTTCAATTTTATCATATGAAATATTGTATGTTTTTCGAAGATGTTAATATACTGTGAGCAATTTGAATATATTACATTCTGTCGTTATATGTTCTACACACATCGATTTTCATCATTGAACTTCAATTCCATAGGTTCTCTCTATGCGAAATTCAACCATCACCTGTAGTTGTAATAAACGGTTTTTCACCTTTTTCTCTGTTGACTTATTTATTTAGATTTGAATACTTTGCAATCTTAATCGATTAACCATCCTGATAGTTATTGTAGACTACGCCAATAATCAACATTTTCATTCCTCACTTAGTAATCTCCTTATGAAAGGGTTGACTACTTAGATTTGTTGTCGCTTCGTGTGATAACATTCTATATTAGCGAGCTTGTGATATCCCGAAGAGATTCATCCTAAATTGGATAACTCACAATATCCTATTTTTTTATCTCATATGTATGTTTATTGAATATAAACATACAACATATTTGTTATTGTATTATATAGCATAATAAATAATGAGTCGACAAGGTTCTGACCGTGTGTGCATAACATGAATGTCAATGCCGGCACGTAGGTCAACCTTCACCGAACTGTTAGGAGAGGAGCAAGGCTTCTCCTTTGAGAATAGATATTTAAGTATATCAAATAACAGTAAGAATTAAGTTGATCAAGTTGATGAAGTTAATTAAGTGCATTAAGTTCAGTCAGTTCATAACAGGCTAAGTTAGTATCACAAAGTACCATGTAGTGAACATTAAAACCATACATCATATTTCGTACCCACTATTGTGATTCCAACCATCTGCCCCTATGTCTACGTTCCATATGAAACTACCACCACAACGCAACACCGAACCTGTTAACTGATGAGACATGGCTTTCTTTGCAAAGCAAAGAACCTTGTTCAAATATTATAGGACGACACTGTCAGACCTTTCATCAATTGTTATAAGCTCTCTTAAATGGTCTTTCTTTATTAAGTTACATAATTCGTAAAATTTTGATGCGAATAAACAAGATACAAATAAACGAGATATAAGCCCTTCGTATAAATTTCAGCAGTAGTTTGTACCTAATTGTGAGTGTAACTTTGATTATGTTACTTTCAGTTTTCCAGTAATGTATCTTAATGGATTACGTATGCAACATATGTTCTCTTGCGATAGATGATAAAAGCAAAGGTATTACTTGCGATGCTCTTTGTAATATACGTTATCATCTGTGTTGGAATCCCATCTAATGTTTTGAATTTCACGAAAATAAGCAGCTGTTTCTGGTATTGGACTTTTTTTACGACAAATGAGATAAGTATGGAAGGTGTGGTATGAATACTTTCCACACTTACATCTGGTCGGGGCTGCTGCGTGCTTTGGCGACATCGTTACAATCGCGCCAGAAAAAACACAAGTCAGTTCACCGAAGCTACTTCTCCACATCGGTCGGTAAGTAGCTTCAGGTTCCTGAATCAACTTATTGAACCCAGCATGACTGTCTTCTGCATCCGGTCTATTAAGATTTGTGCCGAACTCTTACAGGCTGGAATTATCTTCAAGCTCGAACACAGCGAAGACCGAATTCCGCCCAAAACCCCGATGATCAGATCCACTAATACGACCTTTTAGCCTGGGTATAGCGTGAGGAGTTCGAACAGGAGATCTTGATACTTTGTCAATCCTTCCTCTTCTTTCAAGACTACGTTATTCTCTACCGGTGCAAAGAGTTAGATGAAATACATAGCCTTTCTTTGTTTATCGAGAAAGCAACGTCAGGCCTATTTGATATTGTATTGAATTGTATGAACCTGATGGTCGGAAACGAGTAATTAGAGTAGATTTGGCATTTTTCGTTTTCGACAACGGACTCAATATCTCCTGGCTTGTAAGGTAGCACCGGCTCTTGATCTATGTCATACGAGGGCCTTAGATGCAACCGTAGGGGCGCATTATGGCGATGGGTGTACGCCGAGGCCGCTTCTTCCGGACATGTCGACAGCAGGTGATAGAGCGTCTCAGGCGTCTGTCGAATGGTCCTGCTGCTGACATCAGCTGCACACCCATCACGTTGCGATGAGAAACCATGGTGTTGATTACGCCATCTTGGCAAGCTGTGAAAAATCCCTCGGTCTACTATGTGAACCCGGCTAACCTTAGGTAGCCGAAGCCCAGCCTAAGCATAAGATCTTGCTCCGCAACATTTAAATGGACTTTCAGGCGAGAAGGTTGAAATTCGAGGTTGCTCTCTATTTGACTTTCCCGACTGATGTGGAGTTCGAGGCCCTCCAGACTGAAGAGTCCCCTACCTGCCCGGTGATGTGGGTGAGATAAATTTGGGAAACGAACGACCTAGGATACAAGCCGTGATGGATATGCATAATTTTCCGGATGTCTCTGTCGAGTCCATGCAGCTCATCGACCGTTCATTTTATCACTTCAGAAGAATGAAGCAGGATTGGAACTACAAGCTGCACAGTGTACTCCTCGACAGCCCAGCTTGAAATTTGCCAATCCTCTGTAAGCCAAGAGTCAAAGACTCTGGCCAGGTAGCGGTGAGTGGTGGCCAGGAACATTAGAGTGTTTGGTACCGACAAGAGCTTGTCGAACCTCATCCTCACTCACTTCTGTCTGCGGAAGTTGATGTTCAGCGCAAAACATTCCGAAGTGTGCTGGGGCTGGGGTGTCTAGGTGAATTGAACGTTGTGAATCGGGCACTCCCTTCCAGAACTTCTGGACCTCCTCCACAGTCGGGGGAGGGGGCGGAAGACAGCAATTGTGGGTGGTGGAGATTGAAAAAGCTGCTACAGGCTATCGCGAAACAGAGAATTCTCCCTGATGCGTTAACCCCTCGAGAGAGAACTATTTGGTTCGGATTGACTCCGGGAGTAGATTCAGTAAGCAACGTCTTTTGCGCTGGTCTAGAGATAAGTAACCCCTCGGGGCGGAACCAACAGTTGTCAATGCCTAAGATCCGGTGAACTGTGCACCACAAACGTTTCACCACTAAAACCATGATATCGTTGCTTCTTATCCCAGTACTCTGGCCGAAATGGATTCATGGGCTTGGTAGACATATGCGGTAGGCTATTTGAATGAAGACGAACGGTGACTCGTCACACGTTCCTAGTGAAACAGGTCACACGAGGTGGTGGAATTGACTATTGCCCAGAAGGGGCTATATATAAGTCTAGCAAGCAAGCGCCCGCAAGGGCTCCGCCTAAAGTAGTCCCGCCGGTGGCGAACAAAACCTGCCTCTGCGTGGGTAAAATGCTGCACCACATGACTTTACTCCTAAAGTCCGGTGTCTGTGCTTCTTATCCCAGATTTCTGGGGAATTGATTCGCGGCCAGGGCAATGATATGTGAAAAGCCGATGATACGAGGCCGACGGCGACTCGTCAAACGGGAACTGTAATAAAATGACACGAACACGAGTAGGCAGGGGAGAGGCGTCCAGCCCCCACAGTTATAATCGTGATGCGTTAACCCGTAATGCAAGATTTCTCCTTAACACGCTCTGGGCTCAAATCCTATCCGCACAATGTTGCTTGATGGTCTGCAACACTGTATGTTTTGGTGTGTGATGATGACGGCGCAGTTTGGCGGCTATACGCCTAAATTTTCACGTCAAAGCCCTGCCGGCAAAAATAAAACCCTCCGCACACTGAATTCTAGACGCTTACTGCCTCGCCGACTGAATTTTGAACTCGACTTTGTGTGAGCGCCGTTCGGTTTTCTCGATCCGGTCGTGCGGTCTGTCACTGAAAGTACCATCTCCCTCAATATACAGCATTGTTATTGAAAAACTGTCATTATGTCATGTTGCCTTTACTAAATGAATGAATAAATAAATTTTGGCCCACCCTGATCTCCTATCGCTTGGTTGACCTTCCTTCTCTTCAACATCTTCCTAGCTTCTGCTGCCGGTTCGCCCTCGGCGATGACTCTCAAATTTCATTCTAACTAGACTCCACTGAAACATATCCCAGGAAAGTCGTCTAATCCACCAGGCCCCCCTTGCAAAGAAGGTTTCTCTTACTCAACAGTTCTTTCCGGTTTCTCCCGTCGTCTGACTCCTGGAATTTTTGAAGAAGGTAATCATCCACTCCCCCTTTTTTGCGGCACTGATACCATTGGCTATGGGAGGAATGTATTCCTGCTTTCTTCTACCCAACAACCAAGAGGATGTTCTCCTGGTAGTATGCTGGTCACCTTGCGCTGCTGTTTCCTCGCTGTGTTGTTTGTTTGTTTTTCTTACCAGTTTAATCTTCATTAGTAGCTAGAAAAATAGATATCCATCCCATCAGAAACCCACGTAGCGGATTACTGCTCTCTGAGGTCTGCTGATATCAGAAAGTCTTCGTTAAGTGTATCCATATATTGGCACGGGTCGCATCACACTTCGAATTGGGGCCTGAAGTTCCCGGACGAATATCTTCTTCCCTCTGGGCTGCTAGGGGTGTGCCCCTATACGTCACTCTGTAGTATATCAGACAGCATGCAATATATTGAGTTTAGTTCACATTTTAATGGAATGGAAACTACGATGCCGTATCTCATCTTATCATCCAATCGCCTTGTTCTTTACCCGGCTTTGATAGCATATTTGGATTTTTTGACTGGCATGAGTGGGTTGGAATTGTCGTATAATAGGACCAATCGTTGTAACCAACTACTATGCATGCTAGATATGAAAATGGTAATACTGATATTGTCCAAACATTATCGGTATCAAGCCATCAACGACTGATAATGCATTCTGACAAGCTTCCGAAATTGTTATTCGTATGTAAATTTTGAGAATAATGTTCTATTCATCCTGTTTGAAGGCACAAGGCAAGAAGGAGGGTGTCACATTCATGTTTAACGAATGAACATGAAACCAGTAAGATGGAATGAACCCCCATGCACAATTGAACGCTAAACGTCATGTCCCTTTACTGACACGTCCAGATTCTCCGAATATAATTTAGTACCACATTCTGACATTACGATAAGAAAGGCAGATACAACAAGGTGTCTTCGGCAGTCACTATTACTCGGGAAACACATATAACTAGCTTCTTCAACATATCTATAAGCATTTCATGAAGATGAGGGAATATTTCTGTGTGTAAGCTATCTAAAGAATAAACTTATGATATGCATTCAGTGACTTTGTTAACATTATTTCTTGTAATCTGAGATTTGCTTGGTGAATATTTATCTTTGTTCATGAAAATATTTCTTATGATTCAATATCCATCGGACAGATTAGTAGAATTCGAATGATTTGAGTCATGCTCTTATACAGAGTGTCCCAGGTTTTAGTAGCAGAACTTCCAACAGTCGATAGAAAATTTGATTCAGAGAAAAAAAGTTCCTATTAACATATATGCACAGACGCTTAGTTTTTGAGAAACAGGGTGTTGAAATTGAAAAAAAAAATTGTTTTTTGCAAATATCTCCGGAATCGTTTATTGTATGTTTGCAAAAAAATTTTTTAATCATAATAAGCTATGTTCTGTGTGAAAAAAATTTTTTTGTAGTCATGAATAAAAAAAAAATTGTTTATAGCACAGAACAAAGCTTACTATGAGTGGAAAATGCTTGCAAAAGCCGTTTCATGTACGATGAACGGTTTCGGAGATATTTGCAAAAAACGAAATTTTTTTTTCAATTTCAACACTATCTCAAAATCTAAGCGTCTGTGCATATATGTTAATAGGAACTTTTTTCCTCAAAATCAGATTTTCTATTGACTGTTGAAGTTCTGCTACTTAAACCTGGGACACCCTGTATATTACAAAAATTTAAACTTGAGTGTCTTCGCATATTGGGGTTTGGTGTTTCGTCGAACAATTTTCACCCATCCTTTTCGCTATTTGGGATACAATGAATGTACTCGCAGTTCTCATCCGTGATAAACATCAAATGAGAACAAGTACACCCGTAGGACCCATAGAAACAGCTAACACCCGTAGAAACGATTAAAGATTTGGCTCCGCCACCATAATGTCATTCTCCAAGTTTCGAGGCTTTAATGAGTAGCTTCGCGCGGCTCTACTTACAAGCCAATAAAATTCAGATGAATGTATAATTTTGTTGATGTCGATACTAAAACCTGAAACAATGTTGGAAACACCATTCATATTAACATTATTAACAAATAAATGCTGTTTTCGGAAGTTTTATTGGAAAATTCACTCCAATCTCTCTTCTTGAACTTTGAAATGCAATCATTATAAACTGAAACGTCATCTTGTTTGAGCTAGATTTGGACACCAATTTCATAGTGGTGTTCGAGTGAAAAGGTGAAATAAAATGTTGAATAATAAGTCTAACCAAAATTACAGGTATAATTATTATTCCAATCAGGTTACAGGAATTCTGAGATAAAATGAAACGAAAAGAAAATGAGCAATTTTCCTTACCGTAATATCGTCAAGAAAACAAGTTTATTATTACGTGTTTTGTTGACGATATCTCTGGTACTTTTTGAAGTAGTTTCTGGATGTGCCAAAGGTTCATAAGATAAACCACCAGGACAACGCACCGGCGGACATGTTCGCAGTCACAATGACGAAATTGCATGAATTGCGCTACGAATTGGTCATTCACCATATTCTCCAGATTTGGCCCCCGCGATTTTTATCTGATTCCAAACTTGTGCAAATGGCTCTTTGGAGAGAGTTAGCGCAACCAACAGTGCTCGAGACTAAGCGAATAGCGTCGAGTATTGCGACGGACCGCTCTTATCAAAAACTCGAAACCGATTCATTGTATGACATTGAATTTCGATCATCATGTATAGTTTGTGTCAAAATCTTTTTCCAATTTTCAACCGATTTTCTTGATGGTGGCGATTAATAACAAAAATTAAATTTTCCGTGAAACAAAGAAATATCCAGAGACTTTATTTGTCTCGATTTGGATTCTGCGTCGAAGGTTGTTCCTGAAAAGTAGCCTTCACAGGATGATAACACTTTTCGGGTCTATTTATTGTTATTGAATACGCCACTGGAAGTAATACCGGTCTCAAATTATCTGCAAATATGGTTACCTGTTTACGCATCCACGGTACCAAATTGAGTTGAATTGAGTCATCTTAATTGTCTTCGGAGATACAAACAAAATTGAGGAAATATTCAAACAATTCAACACGTATCTCAAATATTGAGCGTCTGGTTTTATATGTTAATAGGAACTTTTTTCTCAAAATCAAATTTTCTATCTACTGTTAAATTCTGCTTATAAAACCTGGGACACCCTGTTTTGAGATGAATCCGGAAGAGCCATAGATTCACGAACTCATGAATAGGATGTTATGAACAATTCAAATATAGAAGAAACAAAAACTTTTGTGTATAAAATATTTTTCCAAAGATAAGTTGTGCAATTTGAATGCATTCCAGAAGTTTTTCATTCGTAGAAGTTGCTGAAAGTGAAAGTGCTTCTTCCGAATCGTTTGTTGCATGGTGTAGTTCAAGCGAGCTCCATTGATTAATTGTGTAAACCGTGATTCAAGAATATGAACTCATGCTGGAGAGCTTGTCGATGTAGATGTTTATAATGGAATTGATACAGTTTAATCTCTTGATGTAATGCTCCGAGGCCACTGCATTTTCAACTCAAATGGGAGTGTCGTGGGTTTAACAAAGTTCAGATGAAAGTCGTGACAACATGAAAAGTCTTAGAAGAGACAAAGTAATGTCATAGTTATTTTCCAATTCACAAACCTTCAAGTTTCATCCTGCGGATTACTTTGCTTTCAGTGTCAGATGCCCATACATTCGTTGTTCTGTACAAACCTGAGATAGCCTACATTTCAGTCAAACTGATACTATAATGCGAGGATATATTTCTTTGAGATGTATTGAATGTAGGAATCATCATTGGAGAAATCTAAAAGCACCTCTGATAAATTTTATCTGTAACATCCACTGAAACATTTGTTCAACATCGGTCAATTAATACAGAAATAAAAATCTGAGACAATCATCGTAAATTCGTATTGTTATCAGCCCGAGTCGCGAACCCAATATAAATTCTAGACAACTAATTTTACTAATAAAAGACCCCCCAAGAATTTGACTTTTCTAGCTCTATTTTAACTCATCATAATTAGTGAATACTTCCCCTACCTCTAAATTGGGTTTGAAACTTTTCATTATGTGCCTCTAGTAGAGTATGTGAAACCATAAAATAAGTGATATCGAAAATTTTTTATGATTTAACGCAACCCCACGGAAAATGTTCGTTTTCGTGTATAAAACAGAAGTATAAAATTTCTACCTCCTAAATTGACCGCAACCCCTTTTTTTCCGCCATTTTGTTGTATTTTGGACATTTTTATGGGAAGTTTGTCAAAAAAAAAATTTATATCTCCAGTTGTATTGGGAATTAGGAAACCAAACTGGAACCCTTTTATTGTCAATGCTTAAGGAACTCCCAGTTCAAATTTCAAGTTGATCCGACCTCCCCCTTCCTCGCAATATATATATGTATATACATATATGCATGGGAGCTTGCGTGACGGCTAACTCGGGCAGTTTTCAACCGATTCAATTGAAATTTGAACTATAGGTAGGTTTTATGCCCTCAAAACTGACTCCCGATTTTCAAGTCAAAATATCGAATTGTTTCTGGGAAATTCTAGCTTAAGTCAATTTTTTAGCTAATTTCCCAATTGAAATATCTCATGTCCTTTTCATCCGATTGACATTTGCTTAGCGTCAAAATATAGGCATTTGCATATATTTTTACGTAGTAATCATCGTTTTTATATTACATTAGCAATATGATACTATTTTAGGTAATAAAGGTATATACATTTTTTTTAACATAAAAAATCATAAAATGTGCCTGTGAATACAAATATGCATGTGTAAATACGTGTTAATGTGTTTGTATGTGTATATGTAAGTAAGTGTACGTGTGTGTGAGTGTGTGTGTATGTAAGTGTGTGTGTGTATGTATGTATGTGCGCGCGCGTGTCTTATTACGCGTGCGTTAAAAAATCACAGAATGGTCTATAAAATATACTTGAACACGCCCAATATCCATCTCATAATAATAATAATAGAACACACATACCTACATGTAAATGCACGTGTATAATAATTATAGAATACTATAATAAATATGAGGGGTACATATCTGTCTCAGGTATACGACAGATTCATCGTATTGTAAAGATGAGAGACCCGTTTTTACTACATTGTATAATACATAGTTTATACCTACACATACCTATAATAATAAGTATGTGTAAAAAATTTGCATATAAATAACGGATGAGAACATAGTCTAAGAAGATCTTCTCATCTTATGAATGAGAACTACTTTGTAAGGCTGATTCAAGTTTTTAATACAACAGCTGTCAGTTTTTGTAAGAACACGTGTGGTCTTAGTGCTTCAGTCTTTGTTTGATTTTCTATCGTGAACGTCATTTTATTATCGATCACTATACTTAGAATATTCCAAGTATTATTAAGTAACGTTGCTCTGTTTAAGAAACATCAATTTCAGAATCATGACTTGGAGGCACTTGTTCAATTGCACATACACTTGTACTCACTTCAGACATTAAACCATTGTTATCTTCAGCTAATTTCACTGATGAACGTGTTTTGCGTGATGATGAAGATCAATTCGCAGTTTCCTCCTGAATTTTCTTACATGACAAATATCTCTTATAGCATCGTTGATGAAAATCCTTTTCCGTCAAGGATGCTGGCAATAATCGGAACTTATTATCACCCTTTACTTGTAGACTGATAGAGCGATTGGCTGCGGTTCATCAGGACACAATATGCAAATCTGTAAATCTGCTTCCATTATTGATAATTTTTTTATAATTTTCGATCAAAATGTTTCACATACTCTACTACTCATCTATTTTCATTTTACTGACAGACGGATATTTTATTCGCTGATGGATCAATTCACTGATATGATATGTGGTTGAAAGTATTGTGAGAGGTTAAATTTTTTATCATAGCTGACCTAGCACATCTAAATGTTAAATATTACAGAGTGGTGTAAACATAGTGATGAATATGGTGACCATAAATTTGGCTGTATAAGGGAGACCTTCCATGCAGGCTATGCAGAAAAAGTCTAGAACAGACATACACATACTATTAGAATGCGAAAGATCATATCGCGAAAAAAGTAGTCTAGTTCAAATTCCGAGTACAACAGCCAACCGATGAAGAATCTGTATAGAATAGTAGAATGGACTAGAGTTACGGAATCGATGTAAGCCCACCGAATGGAATGCACAAAAGGCCACGGAGGCTGAGGTGTGGCTGGTCAAAATGAACAATATCTGAGGCATAAAAATACCGTAGATTGTTACGTCAAAAATATTAGAGATTCGCAATCATTACCAGTCCCTTGGTAATTTTCTCTAGCCACTGTATGACAAAACCTGCGTTTCCTCCTATTTTTATAATAAAACTTTATTTTGGAATTTTTCAATACAGTGTAGTGTTTATTTGTAATATAATTAATTTCCAACCAGTGAAGACCTGTTTAATCTTAAAATGTTTTTCATAAGAATCTTGAATATTTGTAATTGCAATCGAGACATCTATGACATCGATGAAAAAATGTTTCCCTTCAGCGAAGATAGGGAACAGTTAGTAAAACATCACTTTAGGTTACTATATGCAATGGTATTCATACCAAATAATATATTTCTATTTCGTTCACCATTTTCCAGTTGGGGGATTCCTCACTAGTGGCCAAAAATGTTGATCCATCTGGAGTATTTTTGGAAGATAGTAATATCATTGGAAGAGAGGAAAGGAACACTCGAAAACGATTTTTCTGAGTGAATATCAAATTGAAATTTTAAACACATCTGTTTAACATTGTACCTACTTGAGGCAAAGAGGTGTTGATTGTGTTACAATTTCAATTTTCCTTTTTCGTTCGTTGTTGCGCGTAGGCATTTTTAATTGAAATTAATTCGATAAAAACGCTCAGCGCTTAGTGCAGTTAGTTTAAGGGATCCCGCGGTTTAGTTCAGGTACATTAGTTTCCAAATATCTTCTGATGCTGGTCGTGAGACTAATATGTTACAGTAAGTAACCACAGAAATATATTTGACATATGTGTTAATATGACGAGTTTCCCAAGATATGTAATTCATACTTGATCAAGAATTATTATTAAAAGACAATAGAATGAACGACAAAAACGACGGTTGCCACTCTTCATGTCCTAGGCTACTGGTGGCAACTGGTTTTAAAAATAACCAACTCCATTCAGTTATCTGCACCTATCACTTTCGTGGCCAAAATTGTCACCAATGGAAAACATCTGAAATTTTCAGAGAAAACACACTGTTACCATCCCGTACCCTGAAGAGTGGATGGAAACCGTAATTCTAGCGCTTGAAGTGCGGTAGCTCCTTTAGGAAGAGTCAATATTAATAATGATAAAAGTAGAAGTCGAAACCATTATGTTAAATATGGAGGAAATACTAATTGCAGCTATTCCAGATTTTAATAATTGTGTAGTTGACGTTCACGAACTCCGAATAGGTACAAATAATCTCAAGCTTGGATATACCTAGGGATTCTAGGGTAAGTTCACATTTATCTTGGAAGTTGAAGATCTGAGAGCGTTTACCTATAATTTTTTTATATTAAAATATTAAATTAATATTATTTTAAATAATTTTCATCGGTATTTCTGTCAATCGCATCAAAAAAGGGAATATTTGGCCAACGGAACCTACTTCTTTAAGCAAATATTTTTGATCTGTGAATTACCCGTTTATAATTTTAAGGTGGTTAACCTTGAAAAATCCAAAATTTTTCACTACAGCGCATTTTTGTATTCATGCGCACCCACATACCTATGTGTCACAAGCAGCTACTGCCCACGATCATCAAGGTACTCTTATGTGGAATTGTGTTTATGTATAGAACATAAGATGTTCACATAGGTTCATGTAATTATATATAAATTCTCGGGAAATTATTAACACTTATGCTTTATATTTATATAATTCATACCTGGGTCAAGAATCTTTATTATGGTTCATGTAATGATTCATACATAAATAATAATAAATAAGTAAGTAAGTAAGTAATAATTTTATTAGTTGCTAAAATTGCTGATTGGCGTAGGACATGTCAGATAAGTACACAGAATATCTTAAATCTAGTATTATATTTCTATCATATCACAGAGAAACTCTTATGCAAGTAGCGTTTGGTTTACATAGGAAAACAAAATATTCCTACATATTTTCATGTAATTTAAACATAAAATTTGTAAATTCAGAAATAATATATCAAAAATTCACTAGTATGTGTAACTTTAACTCTTTAAGTCACACATATTCATTATAAATTTTCCAAAAAAAATGAATGTAATCTTGCTGCTTTTTGTAGTATTGATATGATTTTGAAGTACCTTCCCACGAAAAATATCACATCCACTGCACTGCTCACGTACAGTTTATTGCGAAATCTACCGTTGACCCATCAACTGCAATGTACTCTTATCGCAATATACTCTTATCAGCCGACACCACCTGTAATAAAACTCGATAGGTTGCTGAAGTTTTTAACATAGTCGTGTCTAATTACATAATATAGAAATATGTGCCTAAGAATGATAACACTGTAATTGTAATGGACAATTATGATTATCACAGCCGTCAAAGCCATCAAATAACACTAAATTCTAAATTCAATCTATAATAAACATTAGAAATGTAATCTTCGCGACTTCAGGTGCTAGTTTTATAATATTAAGATAATCAATGATCCACTAAAATTTTGGCGGTGCCCAAAGTACCATAATTGCTTAACGCTTGATACTAGTAATACAGAATATCGAATTTCACACGTGGTTCAATTTTTACGACTGTCTACATCAATATGTAATATAGAGACCATCCTAAATTATATTTATGATTCAGAAGATTCAATCTAAATACTCCAATATCATCATATGGAATAATGGCATATTGGGAGAAGAACTCAAAACTTCTTCACAGTGAGGCAACTCAAAATAAACTCAATTTGTAGATCTTACTTGCTTGAATGCAATCATTTCATAGTATTTCAAAGATAATATAGAATCACTCCACCAAATGAAAGAGTAGTAACTTCAAATAGCTTCTGTGCAACATTCAGTTAATACTTTACCTATTTAAATAAAGCGACTGAGAAACATGAAAGGAATTAATAGTTTCCTCTAGCGTACTGTATAAATCCATTAATTTACAAAGGATGGAATGAATTTCCAGTAAAAACAAAGCTGAAAATGTAAAACAAAGCTGAAAATGTAATTATAGCCAAGAAGTACCGAGTCAGTGCCGAGGGATTTCTGTAATTCAATGACCAGTTGGTAAAAAGGGAATTTCCCGATGGTGAGTTTTCCATTTTACACATTGAGTGAGATCTTCTAATATACCTGAAACATGCATGAAAAAGTCTTCTGTGTATGAGTTAACAACAAAGCCATGTTTTATTAAGTGAGTATATTATGCCATCCATACCGTCGGATCAGTTCGACTATAAACATATCCCAAGTGTTGAAATATCCTATTCAGCTTCTTCCGCACTTTCATCTACATTCCAAACCAATGTTAAATCATACCCTCATTATTCTAGAGTGAAAAGAGTGAAATAACCTACCAACTCTCTTACTCAATAATAACAAACAGTTATTTTCATTCATATTGAAATAGCTTATTATATGTAGCAAACGAAAATTAATAGACTACTGACATGTTTCTTCACATAGCAGTAAATCTACAAGGGGTTATGTGTTTATATTCAGTGCTAATGATAACTACAAGGGGTGGTAACTTATTGCATCGATACTGTATTTGTACAGTTAATTAACTCGATTGTGCCCTAAAATTGCTCATACGACTTGCACAAAGATAAGAGTGCTCACAAGAGATTCGCAAGCTCAAGTTGTCTTGTTCCTTTCCAATACCGCCTAGATACACACGGCCCGAGTACTCGATCGTGACGTCAGAAGCCAGAGGCTATATTGCAACTGATCACGCGTATCTTACGGCCACATGTTGCAATACCGACAGTAAACGAAAGTTTTATCTACTTTCAAGGACATATAACAGCTGTTCCAAATTCGCTCTCATCACTGGCATCTCGGTAAGTATAAGATAATATTCTCTCAAATAGTAAACTTCAGCGAATAGCTAATCTTGAAAATTCTTGGCTTCCAGATAAATTCCGCATCACAATAGCACTACTTGATATCGACGTTTTGCCAACCATTACAGGTGGCATATTCAGTGCATTCTTGAGGCTTGAACTGAAAGTGATTCTACTGGTTTCCGTAGCGGTATTTATTGTAGCGAAAAACCTTCACGCCACACAGTTCACTGTCTCCATTCCGGTGGTTAACTCCGTTCTGGCACCTGACCCTGCCGTTGTGTGATCATGTGAGGAGAGGAATTTTCGAGGATGGGTTTTCAAATGTTGGGAAGGTTATATCCTGAGTCACTTTGAACATTCAAATACACTCTGAGCATCCGATTGGTTGGTTCTCGACCGAATTACTTATGATCAATTCGATCAAATTCGTACCCTCAATTCTATGTGCCATATTTATAAATTCAATGAGATTCTTGCCTCCCTAAGCACTCAGCACCAACCTTCCAGTTAAATCCTTCTTTATAATACTGTGAATACTGTGATTAATTTACTGTAACATACCTTTCCTGAAGCCGAACAATCAGTTCTATCTGAAGGTCCCAATTTCGTTTCCTCTACCAAAAATATTCCTTTATTTCTGCATCCCTATCCCGCAGCAGATGAGATTCATTTTGAACCTGGGAAAATTCTGTCATAAACTCCTTGGTTCACAGAGCTGTCGACTTATCCCAACCACAATCCCTTAAATCAGAATTAAGACATCTTTTATCTGTGTTATTATCAAATAATTTCTCCCATTATAAAATTCAAAAAGCCATAGAGAAATACATTCCGCCTAAAATTTCAGATCAACCTTTGCCACAAATCCCCCGACCGCTTTATACACTGCCTATCTTCCATATATTGAATATATAACAGATCGAACTATCTCAGTTTTACAAAATTATCGAGGATTCTCCTCTTCATTTAGAAGGTATTTAATGCATTCCCTGTTCTGTAGGTAGAGTCTACAATGGTGAAACTGGTCGAACAGTAGCTACTCGTGTGAAAGAACGTGAGCACCAGAAGAACCAGTTTCAGTTCAAGCCTCAAGTCTGCCCTGAAGATGCCACATGTAATGGTTGACGAAACGTCGGTATCAAGTGCTATTTCGATGCGAAATCCATCTGGGAGCCAAGACTTTTCACGAAAATATTTTGAAAATATTCACTGAAGTTACCTTTGGTACTTTCGGAAATATGGCTGAAAAACTGAAATTTTCGGTTTTTAATTTTCTTATGAGTTTATTCCAAAGGTTAGAAAAAATGTATAGGTACAAGAAGTTTTTGGCGAAGTCGAAAACCCTCTAAGACCTCGTTTTCTCCAATCATCATCAACTTAATTTTTGTTATGTGTGCCATATTGGATTTTTCAGTTTTGAATAGCCCCTTTCATCACCTTTTTAATGATGTATCAGAAGTTGTAGTCCCAAAAATTAGAAATATCGAAGAAAAGGTTTTTATACCATAGTAAATGAATCTGTCACATTTAAATTGTATTTAGATACCTTGTTAAACTGTGTCTCTAAAAATGGAGTTTACCCATGAATGAAAACAAACTAGATATGTTAAAGAGTTGTTGCAAAAAAACAGCGGAAATATATCTGCAAGTAATAAAATTCTATATCAAAAACTAACTTAATTAGATTTGTTTTCATTAGTGAAGTCACACCCTCGTAAATAACATTGGCTGCATCATGAACGCTGATTTCCAGTTACAGGGGTCTCGTAGTGTCACGTGTAGAGCCACCACACTTACCGCTACCTTTCTCTCCAAGGTTCATATCAACCTCAATTAATTATTATGTTGTTCCAGATATCCTATCCCTATCCATACCTTACTTCATTAACCCTCTATGGAATTACTTTTTTTTCCTTATTAACCAATAATAAATTAAATTCTTCAACAATACTAAAAGCGAGAAGTCAATGAAAGGGCCAGGAGTTAGGCGCCGTCTGCCAATCAAGCTTTTTGGGATCTCTATCTACGCTTACCCAATAAAGTTTTATATTTTACTATTCACTCTTCTCACTATATGTAGAATCAGGTGAGTATTATATTCGGCTTGAAACATTTTTCAGGGAAATATCCGTTGTGAGCCTTCCCATCTAAACAATTTTTGTCTGCGTGAATATATATGAGTATGTGCGATAACCACTGTGATGGAAAGGATTTCGCCATTCCTATTGGTCGAGCGAGTATTTTAATTTAAAGGGTTGGGTCAGAAGCTGGGGTAGCTTTTTCGGAATCATCTTTCAGAAAGAAGTTTCCTCGAGATTTTCAAATCAAGAGTACAAAATCTTCTCAAGATAGATACTTGTCTGCTATAAGTGTTGAGAAAGAGGCTTGAGGTAGTTTTTTTGAAATCTCATGTGAACATTAATTTTCCTCTCCTCTAGACTCTAGACAAATTCCAAAATTAAATTAAGAATTAAAGAAAGAAATTAAAGTTAAATTTAATTCTAGGTCATTCAATGTTTATCATGTTTTTACAACTCTGTATTCTATCCTCCATATCATGAGTAATTAATGATTCAATGTAAATATGTCATACTTCGATGACGTTATATATAGTACTGACAGTACTCATCCAATGACAGCATTCCGGCTCTTATATCTTTCAATACAACTGACTGAGAAATGTTCTGGGTACGTATTAAACAAGTTTAAGAATTCTTTGCCTCATTGGGCATAATTTCGTGTGAGTACATTAAGAGATATAGAATTAAATTTTCTGAATTATAAAGATGACTTAGATAATTTAACATAGGATGCTGTCATTGAATGATTACTGTCAGAGTAATTTCCAACCATATCAATACTCATAGATACACTCCTCAATTCAAAACGATCTATAGCAGAGCATCGAATCGCATTGTGTTTATCAATGATCTACTATCCTTTCATAGGTTTATATTTACAAAAATATAAGACTCCCCCGGGACCAGAGTGATGTAATTGGTTAACACGCTGCACTAGACATCCATGAATGTGGGTTCGAATCCCCCGTATGGTGCAATGTTCAATGTTTATAGATCTTTATAGTTCTATGTAAAATTATCTAAGTTATCTTCACTATTCATAAAATTTAATTCGATATCTCTAAATGTACTTTCACAAAATTGTGACCAATTAGGCAAAGAATCCTTAAGCTTGTTTATACGTACCCAGAGCATTTCTCAGTCAGTGCTATTGAAATATATTAGAACCGGGATGCTGTCATTGAATTAGTACTGTCAAAGTAATTGCCAACCATAGCAATACTCATAGATAAACTCCTCAATTCATAACGATTTAACTTTAGATGAATATGCGTGAATAGTTGATCTGTAGCGTAGCATCGAATAGCATTGTGTTCATCAATGATCTACCATCCTTTCAGAAGTTTATATCTACAAAAATATAAGAATCTGACGGGACCAAAGTGGTGTAATTGATAAGCACCCTGGACCAGACATCCAGAAATGTGGGTTCGAATCCCGCCTATGATTCGTTGTTTCACGTTATCTTTATAATCCTATGTTGAATTATCTAAGTTATCTTCATAATGTGAGGAGGCGAAAATTTGGGTTCAATCGTGAAACATGATCGGAATAATAGTAGTCACAATTGAATATCGGTACCGGCAGTACCATATTCATATCAAAGGACAAGTGAGGTACCCCAAACAAACAGTAATACCTAATTAATTGGATTTTCGAAATTTTTGCAATGGTATCTGTATACCGGTTTCCAGTTCAGTTTCCGCGAGAACACGAAACGAATGTATGTTAAAATCAGCGAACTGATAATAAATATGAATGCACGATAGAAATGAGAGATAAGAGATGACAATTAAAACGATTTACATCGATTCGAACAAGTAAATATTATTCGAATACAGTGATTATTTAATTTTGGTATAAAAGAACCAATGAAAATATTTGAGTTCATGTCAAATCATCGATGATACATGTTTTTAATTAATGAATTATCCAATAGTAAACTCCAATTTCATGTTACGCTTTGTTATAACATAAATTAATTATTTTCTGGATATCATTCCTATATCCAAGCGAATTGGAAATTCCAACTAACTTTAATGGCTTATACTGAAACAAATAAAACTGCTTTATATCAATCATTCCAGATATAAATACGATAGTTACGTAGTTGATATTTTGATAACACTGTTGATTGCTCGGCTAGATTCCAGATAGATGTTTGACTTCTCGTATTTTTCACGTATTTTTGCGAAAATGTCTGTTTTGAGCCTTTCTGAATCAATCTAGGCTGATTGTTCGTACGGATTTGAAATTTAACAAATCGCTCTAATGTGTCAAAGCAATCACATCAGGAAAACCTTCCCACCAGTCGGAAAGTAGCTTCAGGTCAGCTGCAGCTGACATCAGGAACCTGCACACTGTGATGAGTGCGGCGATAGACCAAGGTGTTGATTACGCCTTCTTGGCAAGCAGCGGTAAATCCATTAGTCTCAGATGTAAGTCCAGCTGACCTAGAGTAGCCTGTTGACAATCCGAACGTTTCAATGTTTGTGTAGAAAACACCATGTATCGGCTTGTCAACATGCCGCCTCAGTATAAGATCTTGATACGAGGTATTTATCTGGGCTTTTAGGCGAGAAGGTTGAAACACAAGGTCGCCTTCTAGTTGGCCTTCTCGACTGATGTGAAATGTCTTACGCAGCATTTTGTGCTCCCTTAACCATAAATGCTCCCACTCTGGCAAATTCGTGATTTTTGACAAGGCATCGGGAAGGGTCCAAACTCATATACTTCTAACAACTTTACAAGCTATACTCAGAACCACACTTCGATGCAGACCCTACCTTCGCAGTGACGTGGGAGATGAATGCGGGAAACGGACGACTTAGGATGTAAACTGTGATGAATATGCATCGTTTTCCGGGTGTCTTTGTCGAGTCTATGCAGTTCAAACACTAATTTCACTACTCCAAAAGAGTGAAGCAGGAATGGCAAGCATAATTTTCGCAGACACCTTGTTCTCACTCGGAAGTTCCAAAGACCAAATCTTCCGAACAAGGCTTCTGTATTTCAATCACTTATAGTCCAAGCAACGAACCGGGAAATTTGAAAAAAAAGACATGTAGGTTAGAATCGAAAAATTCCTGTGGGATTCGATTCCTGGGGTTATCAGGATCATTCATAACACATAAAACCTCTCTGGTTACCCTTTCCTCCCTTGGAGCTCAGAAATGGCCAAAACTTGCCGATCCCACCCCCAGAATTGATTAAAAGTAAATCTGACGTCAAAATCGTGATCAGCGACTCAAAAAACGTCCTTGGTGGATTTAAAATACAGAAATAATATACAGGGTGTCCCAGGTTTTAGTAGCAGAACTTCAACAGTCGATAGAAAATTTGATTTTGAGAAAAAAGTTCCTATTAACGTATATGCACAGACGCTTAGTTTTTGAGATACAGGGTGTTGAAATTGAAAAAAAAATTTCGTTTTTTGCAAATATCTCCGGAACCGTTTATCGTACAGAAAACATCTGTTGCAAGCATTTTCTCATAGTAAACTTTGTTCTGTGCTATAAAAAAATTTTTTTTTACTCATGATTGGTGAAAATTTTGAAGAGGTAGTGGGTGTTTTTCTCCCCAACTTCTACGCCACTGAAAAAAGTACGGTTTTGAGACAACCGTTTGAACCGATAATGTTTTCTACACAAAAAAGGTAATCTTGGTCATAAGCTCTAAAGTTGATCGAAAAATCAACTTTTATGTTGAAAAACATGGTCAATTTTTTGGTTTTGTTACTTGTTCTAATGTTTGAATAAATTTTGTTTAATTAGTAAGAATTGACCATGTTTTTCAACATAAAAGTTGATTTTTCTCGGAAACGGTTGAATTTGGAGCTTATGACCATTACGACCTTTTTTGTGTAGAAAACATTGGCGGTTCAAATGGTTATCTCAAAACAGTATTTTTCCAGTGACGTAGAAGATGGAGAGAAAAATACCCTATACTCCTTCAAAATCTTCACCAATCATGACTAAAAAGAAAATTTTTTTCACGTAGAACATAGCTCATAATGAGTAAAAATGTTCGCAGAAACTTTTCTCTGTACAATGAACGGTTTCGGAGATATTTGCAAAAAACGTAATTTTGTTTTCAATTTCAACACCCACCCTGTATCTCAAAAACTAAGCGTCTGTACATATATGTTAATAGGAACTTTTTTTCTCATAATCAAATCTCCTATCGACTGTTGAAGTTCTGCTACTAAAGCGTGAGACACCCTGTATATTGCCAAAATAATCTATAAGGGGCAAAAATGGCCAATTTGATCAATTTTTCATCCCCAGAATAGATTTCAAGTAGATCTGACGTCAACATCGTGATCAACCACCCAAAAAAACCTTGGTGCATTTTAAATTCGAGAGGGGGGGGGGGGGGGGTGACGGGTGAGGTTTTATGTGTCATGAATGATATTGATAACACCACGAATCGAATCTAACAAAAAATTTTCAATTCTGACCTACATGTCTTTTTTTTATTATAGCTGAAATCCCACCTCAATGCCTGGATTATAACAGAGATTTTCCGTCTCTCACTGTTGTGAAATGTCCATTACAAGAGATGTTTTTCTGGCCGCAGCTCAGTTAAGGGATTATGAACTATTTTGATTACCTTGTAGCCTAAAAATATTTTTCCGCACTACGGGTTCACCCATTCGAGGAGAGAATGAGATGGAATGTATCTATTACATCACGTTAAAAAATCATAGTTCGTTGATATCCTGTGCAAATAGGCATGAAATTCGGAATAATTCAAAACCGATAATTGCCAATTTATTCATTGTAATCAACATTGGGTATTAGCTTAAGAAATTGATTAATGTTATTTCTAATTTCAAGGACTAATTTCCGTGTATATGATATATCTGGAAATGCTGGTTATACTTGAAGAATACTGCCCATATCATCAACCTTGTCACTTTCACCTCCTCGTGGGGGTGAGCTTTAACCCCAAAATCTTAAATGGGAATAGGGGTCGAGCGGTACCTCATTTTGAAAGTAATCGAATTCTCTGATCAACGCATCTTAGTTCTACAAATTTGATGCAGCCGTTTTCGAGAAAATACGGAAAGCACAATGAAATCAAAACGATTCCTCAATAATTATTGCTCGATGAAAAAATGTTAAGACCCCATGATTTTTATCTCATAGAAGGAGTCTTTTGTGCATAATTTTCAACTCTGTAATTGTAATGTGATCAAAATTCGTGTGATACCATATTTTGAAGGTCATTAAATTCTCTTTTCAGCAAATCCAACATAATTTATTAATTTTAACTTCTCTTTATTATTCATTTTAATAAGAAAATCTCGTCTACATCCCTCAATCCATTCATCACTGACAGAAGGTAATATGAATTCTAATTTTATCCTACGAAGAAAAAAGTACTTCATTTTATCTGCTGTGGAATTCTGTTTTTGTAAAGAATTCATACATTTTGGAGTTCCTTAGAAGTTCCGTGTATTTACATTCAATTGATTTAAATTCAGTATCGCGCAGGGTTTTGTCTATGACTAAACTCCAATTTGACCCAAATTGGTTTATTCTACTGCAGAAGGAGTATCGCTGATTGAAATGTATTATGAAAATGGTAGATGTGCTAATATTGCAGCACAGGTATTCAATAGAACGAATCCAGATGAACATGCTAACCGAAAATACATAATTGAGCTGATAGCAAAATTTAGGGAGACAGGATCAGTAATAAACCGAAAATCAATTGCTCCAAATCGAAGGATAGTGAGAAACGAAGCAGTGGAAGTTGCTGTTTTGGGCCACGTCAATATGGACCCTACATGAAGCACCAGGCAACTACCTGTAGTATATGGCATATCTCGTACGAGTATTCGCAGAATTTTAAAGACACGTAAATTTTACCCTCACAAAATTCATCTTGTTTAACAATTACAGGAAGATGACTTTAACAGACGTTTGGAATTTTGCGAGATTATGAGAACGAATAATAAATAATTCGAATTTATTGTTCAACATTTGTTTTTCCGTTGACTGTTAATCGTCACAATTGTCGATATTGGTCTGACTAAAATCCACATCTGTTCCATGAGGTTCACACTCAACATCCTGAGAAATTAAATGTCTGGGTCGGAATTATGGCGATTGTTTAATTGTCCTTTTTTCTCCCAGGGAATCTAAATGGAGAAATGTGTGTGCAATTATAAGATGACGCTATCGATCCTGCATTGCCAGAAATGCTTGAAAATAATAACAATTGCTATGCCGAAGAGTTAACATTTCAACAAGATGGTGCACCTCCTCATTATACCCTTGCTGTTCGTGAATATTTAAATCGAACGTATCCTGGTAGACGGATTGGCCGGAGAGGACCAACAGAGTGACCTGCAAGATCACCTGACTTGACCGACCCAGATTTTTTTCTATGGGTCACTTAAAAAATGAGATTCATAAAACTCAGTCACAGTAATTAAGTGAATCACGTCAGCGGATCATTGATGAATGTCGGGTCATTACACCAGAAATGCTTCATGTCAGGGACCGTTTTGAACAAAATCTCTATTACTGTATGGAAGCAGGAGGCCAACACTTTCAGCACTTACCATCATGAACAATGAATAAACTGAATTTACATTTTGGGTCTCATCTTTTTTTGTAAACCTAAACCATACCGTGAAGCTAAGCTCAAAAAGAATAATTTTTTTCCGAAAAACAATGTTATTACATAAAATTAACGTGAAATCGATACAAATGTTTTATCAGTGTTGACTTATTAACTAACTTAACTAGCTACTTAATTCTTAAAAATGGTTAGGCCGTGAAAAGACATTTTGATGCCCTTGAATTGTGATTTCATTTGACTTTTAATCTCATTTCAATTCAAGGGTTGAAGAATATCTCTACGGGAGGTTGGAGAGGCAGAGTTTAAAATAAGTGAGAAAAATTCCTTTCTCGCTATAAAAATTAACGGATCTCAACATGTTCTCACCGAGCAATAATTTTTTTTTTCATTGTTCTTCCCTTATTTTCTCAAAAACGGCTTCATCAAATTCGTAAAAATAGGATGCGTTGAACAGAGAATTTAATTACCTTCAAAATAAGTACCACTCGACCCCTATTCCCATTCAAGATTTTGGTGTTGAAGCTCACCCCCGCGAGGGGGTGAAAGTTACATGGACCGGTTTTTCAAACGAGCGTAATATGAGATATCGGCCGTGTTTCGTTTTGATTGAGCCATCCTGTACCTATATGTAAATATGGACGTGCTTTTTTCCTCATATTTATATTCGAAATCGTCTTTAAATTTCTAAACAAATGTTGGAAAGTAACTGAATGAAGTTGCTAATGTAAGTTACTGGTATTACAGCTACGCACTCTAATGCCCCTCAGAGATAAAACTCTTAAACCACGGACTACCACTCCTTTCTCCGTGACAATAGGCCATAATTCTGTGCAAAGAGGCAAACGAATTCCCTGAAGTTGAATTCTTCGAGTAAATTTCGCAGATTAAGGCGGTATTACTTAAACAGGTCTAAAGAAATTTATGTTTACTGGCTGTTTGAAATATTTCTGTTATTCTAACGATGATATGAATTGTATTATGTTTAGATTATCCCATGGGATTTTAGAAGACGCGACCGATATATTATCACGTGATGAATGCAATTAAAGCTCATTCTTAATAATTAATGAACCGAAAATATAATATTCCCGATAGCATCTACTAAAGCAGTTTTTGTGTATTAATAGTGAACCAAATTATATTTCAATCTCCACCAGAATATGAAAAACTTCCAGTTGTTAACTAGTCTTGTTTAAAACTGTTTTTGTGAGGTCACAAGTACAGATGATTGGGGATAATTGAGTGAAGTGCGAGTGATTAAATTCACTGTCACTGTAATTAAGGCACTATTAGGAGATAATAACGCTCTACCTGTAGAAAATCTACTTCAATTCTAACTTCAATGGACCATAATTACACAATTTTACTGTCTACTATATAGTTAAGCTATTCGCAGGTGTATTGTATAGTTCTAAGAACTAAGACAACAAGAGTGAATATATTTTAAATTCACCCAACTTAGGGAGTTCAGTAAAGGCCGAACTATTTGACGGCTACTAACAAGGGTAGGGAATTCAGGACCTTTTATTATACAGATTAAGTTTGAATCAGTAGTGTATAGTGATTTAATAAGTACTAGCGAGGTTCGACAAAGATGGGGAATAATGCGCCTCCTATGCCTATCGTGCCAATCAAACCTCTAGTTATATACAAAATGGTCCAGTTTGTAATACATTAAATTCAGAAGCAGATAGGAGAACAAAAATTTAGCGGACCTTCTCCATAAAATAACTTTCGAAAGTTCAAATTTCAAACAAAGCTTATTAAAATAAGTCTGTATCTAACAATAACAACGGATTTCATTAAACATATTCATGAGGCGTATAAAATGCAGAATAATTTAGCCAACTTTATCAAAACTAATAAGCTTGAATTATTCGATGAAGACAAATGTGAGGTCAGCAAGCTGACATGTGGGTCTTTCCCTATGATATACATTGGTTAGACAGGAAGGACCTTCTAAAAATGGATTAGTTAGGAACTCGGCTCACATGTTTCTGGTAGGCGATCTCTTATGTCCCGAACTTTACGTGACTATGTCCACATGAGACATTCCACAGAAAAACATATTCTACACGAGAGGGGAACCCATAATTTTTTAAGAACATCGTGTGAGCCAGCAGTGGAATGTTGGGAGAGGAGATGAACATTGGATTTTTTTTTTAAGTTTTGAGGTTAAAGGTATATAGAAAGACCTCATTAGACAAGGAGTTCCACAGTTGGCCGTTCCATTGGAAATGAAGTATGGTGGGTAGAATTTCAGAAGGTTTCGAGATGACAATAAAGAGATGACTAGCTTGAAACTTGTCTAGTCTGCCTATCTGCAATCTCTCGCGGTTTGATAACAGACGAGAGTTCTGAAGACCACCGACCATGAAAACATCTATCAAAATTGTAGCGATCGCTAACCTTTCTACGATGTTCTGAAGAGTCAATGAATTCGTAAGTGTAACATCAATCAGACCAATAGCTCTATTCTGGATATAATCTAAAAGCTTTAGCATATTTTTGGGAGCTGAACTCCAAACATATGATCATTATTTATGACAGGTCGAACTTGTGCTTTGTAGATTATGAGATCTGCAGGGATGTAAAGTAGCGCTTAGAATGGAATATAGAACCAAGTTTTATGAAGAGATTACGCAATGATGGTGGTGATACCGAGCATGGATGTGGAGAACTTCATAGGAATAGTTGTACTGACATTATCATATTAGGAATTATGGGATCTTCCCTGACTGGAGAAAATATTATTTGGTGTTGAACAGCTCCGCTCCGGTAAATAGCTAAACTTTCTATTCCTTTAAATGCTCCCGTTTGATTGACTTTTAGAAAATTGTATTCATGTCGATCAGTTGCTATCAATTTCTACTGCATCTTGAACAGATCTTCTACAATACGATTTCTCATGAATTCTCCCAAGACATTATTCCACATGTTAGTTCCAATTGCAATTGCCAACACTCTACAATGTAGAAGTTCGTTTTTGTAGCACCCACTATTCTGCTATGTATCAACTTACCGGGACTAGAATTACAGACAATGGTTAGTTCAGCTGAAAGAAACCCGAGTCTAACAAGGCAGTCGTTCAAAGTTCTGACTACGTTCGTTTGTAAATTCCCTTTGTTATGGTAAAGTGCGTGCTTGGGACGTTGATAAGAGTCTTATCTACGAAACCAAGCCGAGTAATTACATTGTTTCGGATAAAATTAACTTATCCGAAACGGCTGTATTTATTCTTCGTTTACATATGCCCTGACACAGTTGATTTTAAAGTCTATTTTGCATAAACTTTAATTAAGTTAACGCGTAGAATTCGTTTTGAAATTAAAGGTCGACCTAGAGAAGTGTATTGTGAAACGAAAAAGGTCATGATGCTGATTCTTTGTTTCTCTTTGTAATGTGTTGGGATCGTACACGAAGGCACTATTTTAATAACTGAGAGTTGTTGAATATTTTTGAATGGATTTAATTCTTACACTTAACAATATAATAATTACAAACTAGACTATAACGATTGAGTATATATTTAGATGTTTGCAGGAATGTTGAATGAATAATAATAATGTGTATATTGAATCTCGAATTCTGGTTTCGAACTTCATCCCCCCTCTTGAAAGTAGTTCTTCTCCAGAAGTTATGGAAGAGGTGGGGACTGTGTATCAGTGGCGGCTCGTGAACTTTTTAAGAGAGGAGGCTGGACATAAAACGTTTTTGTAAAAATATACTCTATTCAGCCAATAAATTTAACCTTTGCACAGCGACCGTACCAGCTACTTCAGTGACAAAATTAATTGTTGCCAAGCAAGAACCAACGTGGAGGTGTAGAGTTTCTTTTGGCAAAAAAATTTTTATTCGTTTTTTTTTCTTTGGATTTTTGATATTATTTATTTTTTTTGAAATTTTTCATATTTTGTTTGTTTTTATTATTTTTATTAACTTTTTTTATATATTAACGGAATTCTACGATCTTTAGTTTGCGAAAATTGATCAAT
Source organism: Endomychus coccineus (assembly GCA_958510875.1). Lineage (NCBI taxonomy): Eukaryota > Metazoa > Arthropoda > Insecta > Coleoptera > Endomychidae > Endomychus > Endomychus coccineus. The sequence goes on along the minus strand of OY294067.1, from coordinate 62,862,376 downwards.
TATATTATCATAAAATGTATCATTTTGTTTTAAGTGTTTTACTAAATCTTTTTCAATAGATATCAAACTAACATTGTATAAACGATTTTGGCCCATTGTATTTCGCATGTCAGTTTTAATTCGTTTGAGAGTAGAAAATGATCTCTCCACCGATGCCGACGTGACAGGAATGGTGACTGTCAAACAAAGTAGTTTATAAAACTGAGGTAAAACTTGTCGCAAATCATTGTCTATCATATATTTTATCATATTGGCGTGAATGTCGTACTGGCCTAAAATATCTTTATCCGAGTAGGTATATAACCCATAATTCATTGTGCAGTGCTATTTTATCAAAAAATTTATATTTTAGAACTAAGTTATCTAAAAGTGTATTGGGAAACTCTTTTGAAAAAGATTCGAAAAATCTTCTATTCGTCAAGTCGAAAAACTTCAATTCATGTAAATCGGAAAATCGAATCTCAATTTGACCTTTAATAGTATCTAAAATTTCATAAAAAAAGTTGTTTATAATGTAGTTTCTTGTCTACCAAATTATATGTTTTCCTCCTTTAACAATATTCTGTTTACCGGTTAATTTAAACTTAATCCTCGATGTAATATGTTCCTGCGATTTTTCATGTCTGTCTATACCACGAGCTAAATTTTTCAAATCATCATAACCCGAGTGCCCCCAACATGAAGTTGTGTATTTCGATTTTGAAACATACCTGTCATCGTCACCACTAATCCTTTCAAATCCGGTAAAGGCCGTTTATTTTTAACAAAACACTTTTCTATCATATGTTAATCCACTAAATGGATTTTCTGAGAACCCAGCAACTAAGTCACTGATCATTTTAACGTTCACCGATTAGATAAATTATAACTTAATTACTTAACCTTACTTCGCCTCGCGGTACAAAAACAAGAACTAACGGAACACGACACGTGTCGCATTCTTTTAGCGGAAGGGCGGTAGCAAGTAATCGTATTTCATTCGACCAACGATTCCGTACGAGAAGCTAGCCTACATAGGGTGTTGCCGTATTCGCTCTTTTACCCTATCTGGCAATTGAACTGCTTGGAAAACGGCAACTGTGTTGCCCACACGTATTCAGCGTTTGAGATATATAGAGAATCTAGCCTCTGGCCACTGTTGCCAGATTAAAAATTTACTACTGAGAACGGGGAATTAATTGTAAAATTTAAACAATTATCAGAGAAACAGGAAATAAATGGAGAATGATCATTAAGATAAATTGGTGAGGAAGCTGAGCCTCCTTAGCCTCCTTCGAGGAGCCGCCACTGCTCTGTATCTATTTGTTAAGATACGGTGGATGTTGTTGCGGTGGTTGGGAAATTCCTATAATTTGCTCGGCAATAGGACCAGCTGGATTACAGATGTTGTGAATTAGGTAACTGGTAAGATTTGCCATAATAAACTTATATGGCCATTCCGGCTTTGAAATAAAGCTTGAAGTAATTACAGAAGATTCAGAGTTCAATGATTTGTGATCGTTTGATGTTAGGAATCATAGATAACTCTACTACCGTAGAATGAAATGTCTTATGGAAGGGACCAACACTGTCATGGCCGGCGAAAGTATTTCGCTTCCAAAACACGGGGGGGTGCGTCAAGCGTATAATGTATAATGGTGGATACTTGAGAGCAATGCCAAAATTGACTGAGTTTCATGTAACTCCTAATAAAGTGAAGAAAATGAAGGTATCAAGATGTGCTCAAGTTTTAAGTAGAACTGTTGCATCGACTATTAACCTTATGGCAATTAATGGTAAGTTTAATTTGTGTCATATTATATAAAATAAGTGTATATCTAAATCTTCAAATTGCAACAACAACCCATTGTAATTAGTCTCGATATTTAATTGTATTTATATGTATATTTTATGTATTTTTGTTTTAACCATTATAATTAGTCTCGATATTCAATTGTATTTATATGTATATTTTATGTATTTTTGTTTTAACTCATTGTAATTAGTCTCGATATTTAATTGTATTTATATGTATATTTTATGTATTTTTGTTTTAACCCATTGTAATAAGTCTCGATATTTAATTGTATTTATATGTATATTTTATTTATTTTTGTTTTAACCCATTGTAATTAGTCTCGATATTTGATTGTATTTATATGTATATTTTATGTATTTTTGTTTTAACCATTATAATTAGTCTCGATATTCAATTGTATTTATATGTATATTTTATTTATTTTTGTTTTAACTCATTGTGATTAGTCTCGATATTTAATTGTATTTATATGTATATATTCTATGTATTTTTGTCTTAACCCATTGTAATAAGCCTCGATATTTAATTGTATTTATATGTATATTTTATTTATTTTTGTTTTAACCCATTGTAATTAGTCTCGATATTTAATTGTATTTATATGTATATTTTACGTATTTTTGTTTTAACCCATTGTAATTAGTCTCGATATTTGATTGTACTTATATGTATATTTTATGTATTTTTGTTTTAACTTATTGCCATTAGTCTCGGTATTTAATTATATTATTATATTATACAGGGTGAGTCAGTTTTTTGTAGCCAAACTGCAACAGGAGATAGAACAAGTGTTTTTAAGAAGAAAAGTTCAATAAACATATGTCGTTTTCAAGTAACAAAATCAAAGGATTGACCATGTTTTTCAACATAAGAGTTGATTTTTCTCGAAAACGGTCAACTTTAGAGCTTATGACCAAGAATATCTTTTTTGTGTAGCAAACATTGGCGGTTCCAATGTTTGTCTCAAAACCTGTATTTTTTTCAGTGGCGTAGAAGTTGAGGAGAAAAACACCCACTACCCCTTCAAAATCTTCACCAATTATGAGTAAAAAAAAAATTTTATCACACAGAACATAGCTTACTATGAGTAGAAAATGCTCACGAAAGCTGTTTTCTGTACGATAAACGGTTTTGGAGATATTCGCAAAAAACGAAATTTTTTTTTTCAATTTCAACACCCTGTATCTCGAAAACGAAGCCTTCTACGACATATGTTTATTGAACTTTTCTTCTTGAAAACACTTGTTCTATCTCCTGTTGCAGTTTGGCTACAAAAAACTGACTCACCCTGTATAGTCATTTCTATTGTTTTTGATGTTTAATTGTATTTATACGTATATTTTAAATATTTCTGTTCTATCTCTATTGTTGAATAAAAACTGTTGGTAAAATCTATCGACTTTCATTTCCTACTTATATTGTTAGAAAACAAAATTTGCATTTATGTGCTGTGAAACTTTGAATTTCCCTCCAAACCGTCATTTAATACGCTTCCAATCCTCACGCGGGTGCTCTTGTCGTGGTTTCGGTACCTAACACGGAACATTTCATTCTACGGTAGTAGAGTTATCTATGTTAGGAATAATAGTAAAATAATATTGGAACAATATGTAGAAATAGGGATGGACGGCCGTAACACTCTTCACACGTAAGTTTTTCACTTGGACCATGTTTATCAGAAAGGAATCTAGAGACATTTTTATACAAATAGATATAATGGTACAAAGTAGCGTGGACAGTTCGATAGATAGATCGTTTAAAATATACATATGAACCAACAACCATAATGGCAATACTGCGTACTGCATTGGTTATTAATCTGAAGGGAACCAGGCGGCTAGTTCCTTTCTGATAAATTCATTGCATTTAACTGTGGCGCTTGGTTCCGTTCGTTTGTGCAAGTTTGAGGTTAGGATTTTATGACAACGGTCAGATTGTTGTGAAAGTTGTCCTTATTTATTACTTTGGATGCGTGTTTTATGAGAAAGTTAATATAGAAGGAGTTAGAAAGATTGTCAAAATGAGCCTTGAGAAAGGGGAGGGCTGAGAGCTCATAAACATATGTCCGTTCCTAGAAAATACCTTGTAATTTAAATCATTTACTACCAGTTTTGTGAATATAGTGACCTATTCTTTGACATGCTAGTTTTATTACAATTTTGTTGAAGGTATTGGTTGCTAATAATAATATGTTATAGCGATAATGGTAATTAGTATTTGCTTCAGCTACCCCGAACATATGTTTGTTTTCATTGTTACATAGGTTCGATTTTTTGGCAGTCATTTTATTAATAAAGGAGGGTTGGGTTTAAAAAAAGATGTAAAAATTCATTTGCGAAAGTTTTTATTGCTCAATAACATATTCTAAGCACCAGTAGGAACATTTGAGTCGATAAAAACAAAAATATGTTGAGTGTAGCTGAAGTAGATATTTATCATAATAATAATAATAAAAATAAATATCACAGTTTCTTCTCTGGTTCTTGCATTCACCGTTTTAAAAAATATAGAGAACATGGAAATAGTTTATGACGCCGAAAATAATAACCCAGAAATGACAAAAATGTGTTCTTCCTGAAGTCGAAAACATTTTAAAGCTACTCGAAGCAAGCTCTTAAAAAATTAATATAATGTGTGACGTCTTTTTGAACAATAAAGACACGAATAATTTGAATTCATTTTCAAACGAAAATTAATTCTAATTGAATGTTGCATGTGGAGCGGCAGTATGAAATATGAAAGCGTCGTTTCCCTGTTATGCAATGTTAATAAATAATATTTTATGAAGCAACATTAATAAATTAGAGATTTTAATGTTGAATTGAGTTGTCCATTACTTCTATTATAGCAATAAAACTAAGGTTTGCTTTGTTATAACTGAATTTATTTAATCTACATTAATTGATGCAATTTTATTTTCAAAACATATCAGTACGTTGCCATTTCAAAAATACAGAACCTTCGGAGATTTGTAATCCTGAAGCGTTATGAAATCCTTGTGTATTTAAAGAATACTTTACTACAAAGGACCCTTTAACTAATGTGAACAGGGGGCATTGAAGTATCCCAGAAACTCTCATATACTCAACTACTTTATAATCTGCTTGTCGATTCTTAAATAAATTTAAAAAATCCTGTAACCAATCTCGTAATCGGTGTGTCAAGAGATTTAACAACGTTATAAACGAGTGCTTTCGAAACCAATATGACTAAAATTATCACATCTCTAAGAAACGGTAATAACTAACGAAAGAATCCTAAAGCACAAACGAAACATCCTGAAACACGAGCTCGATCTACCAGCCCGATTCGAGAGTGAGAACCGCAGGTGTAGGGTCCTTCTATCTTTATACATCTATACTATACTTCCTCAAGAGTATGCGTTTGTTCAATAGATCTAATACAGAAGTATAGCTAGATATGCTTTCGTGCATGAAAATGATAAAAATGATCCTTATGCGTGTATAAATGAACCACGTACTAGAAAAAGTGCCGGCAACAGCGTATGGCGTTTAGAAAATACATGTCATGCTTGATCCAAAATAGAAATAACTATCGTTCCTGGTCCCGATGATTCTAATTCAGAATATCAGCCCTCTACTGGGAATAGTGACAGTGAAAATGTTGAATCTGAAAATGACATAATGAGAATAATGAAGTTGCAAGTGATACCAATGAAAACATTGGAAGGCCAAAAAGAAGAAAAAAAAGAAAATTACACCATAATGAACTGAAAAGGAAAAATTAGTTGCCTCAATAAAAATTCCTTGATAACTGCCAATGCAACTGTTCACGTAAATGTGTTGCTCATTCAATTAGTGAAGATGAGACAAGGCACATTTTTGAAAACTTTTATAAGTTTGCTAGTTATAATGCGCAAACAGCTTTTACTGTTGCCTAAGTTCTGGAAGCTCATGTCATTGGTGAGCGGAATAAAAATTCTGGCAAGGGATCTTCAAATCACTTGTAAACTAACTCAATATGTGAATTTTTTTTTCTAAAAGCACTCCAAACAGAATAAATACTGTTTTGTGCAACTTTGAGAAAGGTGAAATGAAAGATGCAAGGGCGAGAAATAAGGCGTAAAAAATAGACTTCTCAAAGAAGTGGTTACTTCCATTATTGCTCACATACTCGTAAAAAAGTTTCCCACATCTAAATCACATTACTGTAGATCGCAAACCGAGTCTCAGTATTTGAACTGTGACGTCTAAGAGCGTGAGATATATGATTTGTATAAGAGTGAAAACAATATTGTTACCATTTTTTATAAAAATTTAAATTTACGTAGGAAACCGAAAGTAGAAAATGCTATGCTGGAAAAAGACAAGGAGCAACTAGAATTAGCACATAATTCACAGCCTGGAACAGCTAAGATAGCAAGAACAAAAATGAAAAATGATTTTGAGATGGCGAATCATAATTTTCAAACATTCAGATATGACATGGAAAAATGTTTCCCTTGCCGAGTATTCCTACCAATCTGGTCTTCTATGAACGACAACTCTAGCTTTATTATGATGATATACACTATTAAAAGAAGGAAATAAATGTATGGTGGGTGGTAGACCAGCAGACCGCCATTAGTCCAGGCAACGAACCAGAAAAAAAAAATAGTAAGCTAGAAGTTCAAAATTTTTTTGCGTTCTGTTCCTAATACCCCATAGATCATTCATGACTATCAAGACCGCGGAGGTCGACCTTCCTACCCCCTCAAAACGGGGTTTCAACCCCTCAGAGGAGCATTCTTAGAAAAACAGTCCAAAATTAATGAATTAAGAGCCGAAAATGACACCTAGTATGTTTTTTGGGTCGCTGATCACGATTCCGCAGTTAGTTTTCTAGGAAAACTTCCTCCAGATGTGAAATTTGGAAAATTTATGTATAATATATAATTTATAATTTTGTTGCAAAAATGACGTCTAATAGGTTTTTTGGGTCGCTGATCACGATTCCGCTGTTATTTTTCCCAAAAAAATCTCTCCAGATGGAAAATTCGGGAAATTTGAGATTTTCCTGAGATGGTTGTGAATAATAAAGTATAATTTTGTTGCAAAAATGACGTATAGTAGGTTTTTTGGGTCGCTGATCACGATTTCGCTGTTATTTTTCCCAAAAAAATCTTTCCAGATGGAAAATTTGGGAAATTTGAGTTTTTGCTGAAACGTTTGTGAATAATAAAGTATAATTTTGTTTCAAAAATGACCTCGCTTATTTTCAACTCTGCCTCTCCAACCCCCCGCAGAGGCAAGTTTCAACCCTTAAATTGAAGTGGGATTAAAAGTCAAAAGATACCACAATTCAAAGACCATCAAAATGTCTTTTCACGGCCTAACAATTTTTAAGAATTAAGAAAGTAGTTAAGTTAGTTGATAAGTAAACATTCTTAAAACATTTGCATCGATTTTCACGTTAATTTTATGTAATAACATTGTTTTTTCTGGGAAAAGTTATTCTTTTTGATCTTAGCTTTACGGTATGGTTTAGGTTTACAAAGGAACAGGTGATCTTGCAGCCCACTCTGTTGGTCCGGCTGATCCATCTACCTGGATACGTCCGATTTAAATATTCACGAACAGCAAGGGTATAATGAGGAGGTGCACCATCTTGTTGAAATGTCAACTCTTCGTCATTGTGATTGTTATTATTTTCAAGCGTTTCTGTCAATGCAGGATCGATAGCATCTTCTAATAATTGCAGACACATTTCTCCATCTAGATTTCCTGGGAGAAAAAAGGAACAGTCGCCATACATTTAAACCCAAGCATTCAATTTATCAGGATGTTGAGTGTGAACCTCATGAAATAGATGTGGATTTTCGTCAGACCAATATCGGCAATCGAGACGATTACCAGTCCCATTTAGAAAAACCGAACACTCATTGGAAAAACCAATATTGAACACTAAATTCGGATTTTTTTTTATTCGTTCATTCATAATCTCGCAAAATTCCAAACGTCTATCAAAGTCATCTTCGTTTAATTGTTGTACAAGATGAATTCTGTAGGGGTGAAACTTAGGTGTCTTTAAAATTCTGCGAATACTGGTAGGAGATATGTCACAAACTACAAGTAGTTGCGTGGAGCCTAATGTAGAGACCTTATTGATGTGGCCCAAAACAGCAACTTCCATAACTTCGTTTCCCACTATCCTTCGATTTGGAGCAATTGGTTTTCGGTTTGTCACTGATCGTGTCTCCCTAAATTTTGCTAGCAGGTCAATTATGTCTTTTCGGTTAACATGTTCATCTGGATTCATTTCATTGAATACCTGTGCTGCAATATTAGCACATCTACCATTTTCACAATACAGTTCAATCAACGACACTCTTTCTGCAGTAGAATAAACCATTCTAGATCAAAATAAAGTCAGAAACAAAACCTTGCGAGATACTAAATTGAAATGAAGTAAATGTAAATACTCGGAACATACAAAGAACTGCAAAATTCATAAATTCTTTACAAAAACAGAATTCCACAGCAGATAAAATGAAGTACTGTTTTCTTCGAACGATAAAATTTGAATTTACATTATCTTTTGTCAGTGGTAGATGGAATGAGACATGTAGAAAATATTTCCTTATTAAAATGAATAATATAGGGAAATCAAAGTTAATAAATTATGTTGGATTGCTGAAAAAAGAATTTAATGACCATTAAAATATGGTATCACACGAATTTTATTCCCATTTTAACTTGGTTTGAATCTCACCCCTGCGGGGGGTTGAAGTAACAGAGTTGGGAATTATGTACAAAAGACTTCTTCTGCGAGATAAAAGTCAAGGGGCTTTAACATCTTTTCATTGAGCAACAATTATTGAGGCATCGTTTTGTTTTCATCGTTGTTCCCTTGTTTTCTCAAAAACGGCTGCATCAAATTTATAAAACTAAGATAAGTTGAACAGAGAATTCGATTATCTCCATAATACTACCCCTATTCCCGTTCAAGATTTTGGGGTTAAGGCTAACCATCCCCCCCAAGGGGGTGAATGGGACAAAGTTGATGATATGGGCAAAATCTTCCCTTGAGAAATAAAAATCGACCGGTCCGAGCGATTTCTTTTTAAACGAACGGTATATGAGATATCGGCCTTGTTTCGTTTTGATTGACCCACCCGGTATAACAATTTGAAGAATTCAGATTTATCTCCAGCTGAGGATAATCCCTTCCATACCCTACTGATTACAAATACTATTTAAACAGATAGATTTTGTTTTCTAATTTAATTTACTCTGATGATGGCTACTTTTTAGCTGAAAGGTCCACAGTATTCAACAGTATTTTTAAAGTATAAGGGTGATTGTTTCTTATTTACAGTTATTCAATATTGAATTGAACCAAAATGGAGTTCAATGTATGCTTTGAATTCGAGGGTAGAAATAATTCAAAATTATATTGGAGATGAATATAGTACAAAATTGAAAAGTAATTGTATTAGACCATCGTTCAAATCTTATATTGAATAATGTGTCAGTGTAGAACTCGTTGTCATTATAATATATCATCACATATTCGTGACATCCACAGTACTCAGTAATCCTACATTACCATGGGAAATTAACTTCAGCTTCACCAAATACAACAAAAAAGGAAGACCGATCTCTGACATGTTATTCTATGTAATATTTATTGCTTACACACTAACGAGAAACTATTATATTGCTTCGTCACGCCATAAATTCAAGATATTTAGCTGTATATTTGATTAAATCTGCTGGTTCATTCCCAGAGTTGTAGCACAGATTGAGTTATTGTCATTCGGAATAAATTGTCACATCGTTGAATTTACGAATGTCTGTTGCAAAAATGCATATACGAGTTTCGAGAAAACTTTGTTATGTTACGTACAACGAACGATAACCCAATATTTCTCCCCATTAACGTAGTGCGGAATAAACAAAAATGTCTCAATTGTTGCTGATTCATTTTAATATATGATAATTTATCTGTGTGTGATTCCGTGTAGAATAATGAAATAAAACCCAAATTCAAATTAAACTTTGTTGTAATTGTAAATTTGAATTTGCATTTTATATCACTATTGTACATATATTTTACGAAATAGTCGAACAACCATCTTGGGGAAATACCACTGAAGTGCTCGTTGAATTGAAAGATAATAATTATCCGAAAGGAATAGGGAACTTGATTCTATAAAAATAAAAGCAAAAAGTAATAAGCAGACGACAAGAGAAAGTGAAGATATATACACTCTAAATAACCTCACACAGAGACAGAGTAGATATATAATTAAAATCAATTTTTTTATTTTAAATACCTGATAATCAAGACTATTCCTTATGGAACGCTAAAAAAAACCTAAACAAGTCGACACCACATAATCCACCCATATGTGTATGCTGCTGTTGTTTACACTTCTTGTATGACTCAGTATGATGGTAGTTGGTTGAAGAAATAGCACTTGATGATTTTAAGTTATTTATTCACACATATATACATTTATGTACAAACCACACTAAAACAACTGAGTTGCCTTATTTATGAAGGCTAGTTTTCCTAGAGTTGTAATTCTCTAGTTTAACGTTTTGATTATAATATTGATGATATGGTTAATGTTATTGTAAGGTATTGGAAGTAATAATGTTGCTCGTTGGATGATTTCGTTGTAAGTGTTCCTTTTTCAAAATAGCTTAAGTTATATGAACGATTCTCATAAAATATTATAATAAAACACGTAATTCATCTTAGTCAATATATATATCCTATTTCATTATCATGAAGCTTCATTTCCTATAATGTCATGTTTTAGAATCAACCTTGTTTGTTACTTTGTCGAAAGCAGCTGTTATTTCTCATCGTGATTATGATAAAGTTAATTTGTGTTTTTGAAAAGTTAGTTATTTAAAGAAAAACCTAAGTCAACTTTTACCTCAATACTAGGTAGGCTTTGTGAAGAAAGGTAGTAGCTGCTATCATTGGCTACATATCGGTTGACCAGAAATACCCAGGTAACACGAACAATTCTTAGAGGTACCGATAATAAACAGAACCATGCCAACTTACCGATAACACTCCGTCAGCTGATGACAAATTGACACAAAAATATCATTTACGACTGGATTCCAGATATGACGTAAATACATTCACAGAGGCTATAATAGCTAATATACAGAACATGATACTTTAAATGACTTGTCATAATTATTGTCAATATGTATAAAAATATGAATAAGCTAAGCTTTAACAACCCATCAACACCGAAAATATAGACTAGACTAAAAGTAACCCATAGAACAGATCACATATATAGAAAATGTAATCTAACCTTACAAGACTCTCATACGCCTTAGGAGTTCACCAGAGAAATTAAACAGAAAATCAATCCGAAAAAAGCGACGGGCCATTACCTCATAGCAGGGTTAATACTTGAAAAATTATCAAGAGCATGAATTATGATTCTAACTCACTAAGGCGATCAATCTGAAACACATTCCAGAAATATAGAAAACAGCAGAAATAATTATGATGCATTAAACAGGAAAACCACAAAATGAATTATCGTCATACAAACCATATCATTTCTACCAACATTCTCAAATTAGTTCGAAAAGCAGCTATTGGAAACCAGTCACATAGACAAAAATGGTTATCCACGAACATTTTATTTTCGTGAAAAGCACTCAATAATAGATCAAGTTCACCAAATTACATACGTCATCGGGAAAACATATGCAGACAGAAAAACTCGACCATATTGCCGAACATAAGTAAGCCACGTTTTTGACAGAGTGTAGCATGAGGGATCAACGTTGAGAATGAAGAAAATAGGTATTTCCCAAACAATACGCCGAACTGTTACAATCATATCTCAGGAAGATCATTTAGAGTTGAAGAAGAGTATCACACATCAATAAAGCAGTTGTACCGGCTGCAGGATGTTTGCTGGTACTGTTCATCTACATGATAATTACATATGATATACCCGATATCAAGTGCACACCCATAGCAATACTCGCCAATAACACGGCCGTACAAGCCACAGACTTTTGTAGAAACTACAACAAAATTACAACAAGCACGTGATACGAACAACTAATGGAGAAAAAGATGGAGAATGAAAGTAACTTGCTTCTAACACGGGGATACTCAGAAGTAACTGTAGTACGTTGGAAAACCCGAGACTCGATAATCAGGACAGCTCGAAGATTTCAATGACGCTACTCACACATCGCTACTTCAGTTTTGGCGATTAAGATACCACGCGATCCGCGGGTCAGTTTTCATTTCACTCCACAGAGAAATCAACAACTGATGCTACCTTCAACCTCCGACCTGGCGGCCAAGGATTATACAAACAAGATGAGACTCTCTTATAGGAATTTTTGGAAACCAAAACTTCTACGCCTTGCTATTGTTGGCGCTGATGTACTTTAAAGGTTGCAAGTGACGGTTTTCTTGAAAGACCTATACATATTACGATTTATTAGACCAGATATCAGGTGGCCAACATTTTGTGTTCTTAACAACATTCAATAACTGCAATTATTTGGCATCATACCTATTTCATCAACATCATCCATTTCCATGAAGCTGAGGAAATAAGGAAATTTGCATTGAAACACAAAACATCTCAAAAATAACATCGGGTCGAGTCGAAGACAACTAGAATTTCCTATGCCTTTTTTTCTAATAACCTGAATTTCTGAAGTTGATCACAACAGCTAGATTGTCAGAAACAATTTATGACAATTTTGCGGAAGCTCGAGTGTTTAAAACAGCTCAAAAATACCGTTAAAAAGTTCAAAAACAGCTCGGAAATCCTGTGCATTTTCTTTTTCGAATTAGTTCTCGAAATTAGGGTTAACAGTTCGCTTGTCAAATCATTTCCACGAATCTCCAAAAAATCCAGATGACCCGAAACAGCTCGAAAATACAATTGGATAGTTCAAAAATAGCTATGTCTATGCATTGCATTGATAGTTTGATTATTATTTTATAGATATTCATAACATTGATATAATCAAACACATTTCACTCTGTTTTTATCACTTACATTATAGAAACACTAAGATGACTATAGTGCCATCTTCAAAAAGATAATAATATATGAATAAATGTGAAAGATCTTTAGAGTCAAAATAAGATAGAAGTAACAAGTAGGACGTCGATTTAAATATAGGAAAATACGTTGCTGGGATTGAATGTATTCCCCCATATAACAAACTGAAACCCTACTTGTTACTTGTATCTATAAACACGTTAGTGTTCCTATAATGTATGATAAAAAACATAGTAATAAGTGTTTTATTGTATCAATTTGATGAACTATCACAAAGTGACGACTTCAACCAACCGTATTCATAACAAATTATATGAGAAGAAACTTATTCCTGAAGGAATAAATCTGCTAAAAAATAGAAGTTCAATATAATACACTTCATCTATCTGTTTGTACAACTGTTACAAGAATACTTTTTTATTTCGTAAATAGCGATTCAAACTCAGATAAAACAGAGCATTGTTTTGGGTTCATACCAGATTATAGTGAATGTAAAACGAAAATGTTGAAAGAGAGAACGTTTTGGGATAACATGTCGGATGATCAATAGATCCACAAATTTTGTGTACTTATCCGATACTAATAATAATTGATAATTCATCCAGAGTGAACCATTATCTACAAATAGCCAATTACATTCTCCTTAATACAAATGCGTGAATAGCTGAGGAGCTAGAGCAATACGGTGTGACTGAAAGTTGACCCGATGGAGGTAATATGGTTTATTGTTAGAGGACAGTTCAATAATTAATTCATCTCACAGACCGAATCTTCGTTTTTATGTAGTTCTCGAGATACAGTCTCGACAATGTTTGATTTTTTGACTCCAAGTCAACCCTTTCCAAGTTGCCGCCATTCTTATACACTTCCACCATATGGCATCATTTTGTATCGTGTCGGTTTACCAGTTAAACTGCGATCGAGAATGGACTGCGTGTTAACCCTCCCGAACCTGGTGGAAAATGTATATAGGCGTTGCCAATTGTTGAAATACCATATGCCATCAAAAGTTACCGGTCCAATTCAGAGTAATTGGCCTTTATTTGGCTAAAAAATGGGCACACACATTTTGTCGCTAAAACTTACGGATAACAAGTTAACATGATGGCACCGTGTCAAATACGTTTTTTTGCCCATTTCAACACCCCCAGCCCTTGAAAAACGCCACCGCAAAAAAAAATCGGTAATTTTGATATTTAACCGCTGTCGGAATCTTAATAATTGAGTGATTTATCATAATATTGAACTATTTAGACATCTTTTTCATATCCATGTTTTCTTTCCATTCCTTACACCGATTTACCGTACGTACCCCTCGAAGAATTAACGCCACACATGCTGGTCGTATCCAATAATTTTCGATATAGTTTTGTACCAAGAATACTCTTTCTTCCGATCCATTAATGCACCCCCCTTCAACACATCATCATCCCCTAATTAACCCGAATACGGTACTAGAAAAATAATATTCCTCAACTTTTTTTATTATAATAGTATATATTGTATATTTGGCGTTAATTAAGGGGTGGAAATAAAAAATAAATATGAAAAAAGTGGATAGATAATTAGACCAAATATTATGATAAATTACTCAAATATGAAAACTCCAACAGCGGTTAAATATCTAAATTAGTGATTTTTTGGTGGGAAGTTTTTGGGAATAGTGGGGGTTGAAATGGGCAAAGAATAATGGCACTCATATAATATCATTATTTGACCTCAAATAAACTTATTTGACACGGTGCCATCATGTTAACTTTAAATCCGTAAGCTTTAGTCACAATATGGCGTACATATCCATTTTATGGCCAAATAATACAATTGACAAAACCAATAAACATTTTCCACCAGGTTTGGGAGGGTTTGACAGTCCATTGTCGGTCCCATTTTAACTGGCCAGTTCGATAAGCGGACACGATAAAAATGGTGGATGTGTATAAGAATGGCATGCCTTACAATAAACCGCAACATAAAAAGGGTTAACTTGCAGTCAAAAAATCAAAAACTTGCGGAGGCTGTAACTCGAGAACTACATGAGAGCGAAGCTTCGGTGTGTGAGATGAATTGATCATTGAATAGTCCTCTAACAATAAACCATAGTGCCATCGGGTTAACATTCAGTCATACCGTATCGTCTTAGCTCCTAGACTAGAAGCACTTGTTGCTCGTTTGGGATCCCGAATCCACACGTGAAATGAATATGCGCGATTCATGTAGGGTTAAGAGATGGCGTAGATATGTGAATAAAGTACCTACTGTATGATAAATGATGCAACAATTGATTATAGTCTTAAAATCTCACTCTATCAGATTCTATTTGCAAGGGAGGAAAACAAATGAGGATGATCGATGGATAAACGTACTCTTTGAGCTTTTTCACTAATTACATCCATATTGTACTTTGTGGTGATTTTCATATTGCTTCATTAATTGGCAGCACGAATACAATACTTTTTAATGACTCGTTGTTATCTTTCAATATGATTGAAAATTCGCCATATTTTCGTTAGTTTTGATAATTCCTCAAATTATACCAGCTCAGTACTACAAGCCATTTTGGCCATTCAGCTCAAAATTTTTGCTTTCGAATACCTGTAAAATCGAATAAATTCGATTTATCTTAAGTAACGCCAAAGTTGTAAACAAAAACTTAGTAAAGTAAACCGGGACATATTGCTTAAGACAAATGAACTTGCGTCTAATAATTTTATTAGTACTTTCCCCCGGCAATCTTCAAGAAAAAGTATTAAAAATGAAAAGTCTCGGGTGACTTTTGAAATGAAGAGGCAACTAAAATGAAACAAAAATCATATGAACAAAAACTTCAAGGTATTATAACTGGTGAAAAATATTAATTATTTAAGGATAATCTATGGAAATTAGTATGAGATAAAACGTGAATTCAATATTCCTCGTGTTTCAAACTTGAACATCTAATCTAATCTAAAATGTAGTTAGACCACTGGCTTAAAATCTAATACCAGTTTATCCTTAGTCTGAAAGTAAACCAAAAAATTCTCAGCTTATATTGGACGAAGATAATTATGTGTCTACTCAATTACAAATTACATTATAAATCAGGTGAAAATCAACAAAAACAATATTTTTCTTCGTTAATCAAATGAATGAGTAATGAGGGTGAAAAAATCACTAAAAACCACTGAATGTTGTGAAGAAGAAGAAATGTTAAAATTAAGTATGCTACTTACAAAATTACTACTCCCCTGATGTTTATAATAAATCTCATAGTAAACACAGAGATTTTCCCGGATCATCTTAAAACAACTGAAATAATAACTATTCACAATAAAGTTTGTAAATATGAATATGAGCCTATTCTATCTAATCGAATTTCAGCAAAATTGTTCAAATAGTTATACACAGACTGTTGCATCTCACGGGAAACTGAAATTTTGTATCTGTAAACCAATATGACTTCAGGAGAAACAAGTTAACAATCAGAGCAATCTGCAAGGCATTCACTCAAATACGGAAATCACTAAACAAATATATAAGGAAACTCTTTTGACGTCTTGAATTTGTCCCAAGATTTCGAAAGTATATGTTGCTTCTGTGGTTAGAAAAGTATGGCATTAGAGATGTTGCCTTCGGTTCATTCCAATCTTACGAGGGCAAGGTGGAAAGTCCCTGAAAAATAGAACAGATAGCGCCACAATCTAAAATCCCTTGTGACATTTGTGGCGTACCATCTTCAACTAGTACGTGTTAGAATTTTCAGACTGATATGTCATTCAGTTCATGGAAAAAAGTGAATTTCGGGTCTTGATTAAACATTTTTTCCTGCGTGGAAAAAACATTACGCAAGCCAAAGCATCGTTTGTTAAACATTATGAGGACTCCTCACCATCGATTGGGACGTTTCACAAGTGTTTTACTGATTTTCGTTGTGATAGTATGACCACAAATCGGCGAGTTAAAGTACACGACATTGCTGAGGCTATGGGCATCTCAACCGAACGGATACGGAATATTTTGCATAAATTCTTGAATATTAGAAAGGTTTCTGCCAGGTGGGTGCCGCATTTAATATCTGTTGACAACAAGCACGACCGGGTGGTAACTCCAAAAGAGTGTTTGGCGGTGCTCAAGTTTGATAAAGAGGACTCTTTGAGTCGTTTCGTAGCCGTGGACGGAACATGGATCCATCACAATACACCCATAGACCAAAGAACAGTGGACTGGTTCTGACGAATCTATGCCGGAAAAGGCCATAGTGGGTTTATTGTGAAACAAAGTCAAGACGACAATTTTTGGAATGCACACTGTATCGTCACTTTAACTCGCCGATCGTCCAATATCATATTATAATTTTATCGACGATTTCTGGCATTGTAACCTCAATTGAACTACCAGAATATGACCTTTGTGGTCATACTATCACAACTAAAATCAGAAAACCACTTATGAATCGTTCCAATCGATGGTTAGGAGTCCTCATAACGTTTAACAAGCAATGCTTTGGTTTGCGTAATGTTCTTTAAACGCAAGAAATAATATTTATTCAAGACGCGAAATTCACTTTTTTCGATGTTCACTAAAATCTTCAAAGATTCTTGCTTTCGATGGGTGTCAAAATAGAACTGAATGACATA
The DNA here is from genome assembly GCA_958510875.1 of Endomychus coccineus. Taxonomy (NCBI): domain Eukaryota; kingdom Metazoa; phylum Arthropoda; class Insecta; order Coleoptera; family Endomychidae; genus Endomychus; species Endomychus coccineus. The sequence goes on along the minus strand of OY294067.1, from coordinate 62,844,945 downwards.
TTAGTCCGATAAATGCGTTCTAGTTAAAGATGGTACACCACAAATGACATTTTCGATTGTGGCGCCATCTATTTAATTTTTCAGGGACTTTTCACCTTACCCTCCTAGAAGCGTTTGCAAACTGAAATTTATGATGTGCCATAACTTTTAGAGAATCCAGTAATAATAAAAAATTAAATAAAATCCATCTCCGTATATTAAAAAAATAAGTTAATGATGGTTACTGAAAGACAAAACATCTTATTTAGAATTTGATTCCATGAAATTTCGGTTTTTTCCGAATATCTCCTAAAGTATTGGATATTCTTCATCTCCCAATATGACATTTTCTTTAGCATCAAATTGTACAACTTTGCCATAACTTAACCGACCCTGTATCTCTAACAATTTCCGAGATCCTAATGATAAGGCTTGAATTTTTGCCACCCTACAATTATAATTTGATAATGTACGATGAATCATCGATCTTGTTCAGTAGAATATAATGGCTACACAAAATCTGAATAAGTGAAAACTGAAACCTGAATAAAGAAATAACATACCTATGGAAGTGAAATTAAGTAATTCTGAACGCAGAGGATTACGAAATTGAGATAAATGTGAACACTGCTACATAATCATATTAGATTATGTAATAAAGGGGAGAATAGGGTACTTATATTATGAAAAATGTTCACGACCCTGCAGGCGACTGTATATTTTTTTTGTATAGGATGAAAATTCTTACATATTAAGGGCTGCTAAAATAATAATTACTAATGAATATTAAATGTAATCAGGAATAATCCTGGTTATAAATCCGACTGTTTGTCGATACATCATTTGTATAATAATAGGAATAAAACGGGGTTCAACATGAATCAAATAACATAATGGTAGTTACTCTGCTCACAGTCTTGAAGTTTCTTGAACCTCTACATATTTTTACTTCGTGTTCACTCTTAATCAGAACATAAAATAATTATTAAATAAATGTATTCGTTACTTTGATCACATCGTATGTTTTTGAAATTGCAATCAAACCTTTCAATAAAAGTAACATAACTATACTTTACGAAAACCTCACAGAAAATTAAGAAATGTTTGAAAAAGTATGATATAAATGTTACGCATAAACCTACTAACTGTGTTGGGAAAAACCTTTACTATCCAAAGATAAACAAACCCACACAGTATACAAATTAAATTGTTCAGATTGCGATGAGACTTATACAGGAATCTCAAAACAATATTCACAAAAAAGAATGTATGGACACAAGTATAGTACAAGAAACAAAAACTTACAAAATTTCATCGCCCTTGCTAAACACTGCTTTGATTATAACTATCAATTCAATTACAAAAATGTTCATATTTTAACTAAGGAAACCAATTATTATAAAAGATCTATTCTGATTTACAGACATTCAATCATTAAGTCAGATTTATACTAATTTAATTATTTGAAACCCTTGGAAATTCCTACATGCGTCTTTAAAAGTATATTTTAGGTAGAATGCTCAAATAGCAATATCTGACAACCTTTTTCTATTACCTCATAAATCTTTAACATCTGGTTCGGAAGTAGATACTTTTTTTATTTTTTGGTTTCAATCGAATATAGACTTTATCTGACATGAGTTCGTATATCATAAGACAATTGCTAAGCAGTGAATTCTTGATACGTATACATATACTCGAAACATTGATGTGTTACAAATTTGGTTATTCGTGTTTCTGTTCGTTTCGGCAACGTGGGCATTGTTAATTGAGATTGGTGCGATAAGGAAGCTTTGTGCTGATATAATTAGTTTTAAGAAATCCCGTTTCAGGCATAATACGTCTCCTTATGATGATCGTGAGACCGTACGTAAAAACGGAAATAAAAGGCATATGTGTTAGTGTGATCTATTTCTCGAAAATTTCCATATAATTCATACCTGGATCAAGAATCATTATTAAAAGACAATAGAATGAACGACAAGGAATCTGGTTGCGACTCTTTATGTTCTAGGCTACTGGTGGCAACTGGTTTCAAAAATAACCGAAGTGTATTCAAATCACTTTTGTTGACAAAATGATCATCTCTTCCTAATTGCTATAACATATATCATACAACTGAGACTCCCGTCTTAAATATTGTTGCAATACTTGACCTATATACAAAAGCTCACTACAATAGTATATTCTATGAATACTGAGACCGTCATGGTGAGTTTGAGAATAGATTCGGAATAGAAAACGTTTCTGAAGAAGCACCTATTATCGGGCCTTCGAATATCAATTCATCATTCAACAAAAATACTTCATTTTTTATATTAGCAAGACTCTTTCATTTTAGGAATAAAGTCAAAGCGATGCGAATTCAACTCGTACCGTTTCTCATAAATGCAAGTAGGTACAGCATATTCATGATAACCCCTACAAATGCCCTTATGCTGCTAAGTTGTGCTCATTTATAGACCTCACCAGTAATTGTTTTCAATTAAGTTTATTTACCGAATTCAAGTGCACCTAAAGCTTCAAATGCTCCACCCTTGATTAAATTTTGCTTATTCATGAACTTCATCAACTTTTCATCATAAGAGCTTCATATTTTGATGTTTCAATTGCCTAAAATGTACCGGCGATATATCAATTTCTGCTCAATCATGAACATGAAACATTTTTTTTTCTCAGACATGGTAACAGTGAAGCTTGATATTCCAAAATTTCATTAAAAAATTCAGAAGTCCACGCAGTCACATACATCGAGTTTTTTCACTTCCTTTCTCTTCTGAAAACAAGAATTAAATATAATTGAGGTTATAAACATCAACAATGGATTTCGACTTGAAATTATGTCAAAATTTCATAGAAGAAAATGCAGTCATTAATTTACTCGATATTTTTCCTTTCACGAAAAAAATTCTTATTCCTCACAATGATACGATCAATAATATATTTATGTCCCATCAGTCGTTTCGTTCCAATCTAGAAGTTAGCTTCGAACCCCAATATAAACTGTGTCATATTTTGTTAAATGTTAAAGGTGAAAGGGATGAATTCATTGGATATTAGATGAACAACAAATACATTTTTTTCGTGTCAGCAGTCAACAGAGAGAGTTAAGGTTTCTCTAGGTCGAACAGAAGCTACGCGTCTATTAGTCTCAGACAGCTGTTTCGTTCTCTCATGAGCTCATCAGCGGAGCAAGTAAGACGATAATGTCACCATTCGACCGTATCCGCCAGAGGTTCAGAATCTCAATTTGAAAATGTTATAGAACCAATTTTTCCAAACGTCATCTACCAGAAGATAGATGTTCCACTGAGAGAACGCAAATCTATATAGTTGTAACGAAGCTTAAATTTTGGAAATATCATTTATTTTAGATCGGACAGTAAATACGGATATTACAAGTAAACTCAGTTTGAATAGTTCAGTATTTCAATAGATAAGCGTGAGCTCCGAATGTATATTCCGGGATTGTCACTTTTCTAAATTTCCGCAATTTTGAATAAGTGTAATTATTCAAATAAATGAATCTAATGCATGCCTGTTTAAAATTTGCATTCATTCCGATAAAATATGTTGCAAAAACAGGGGTCTGGCAAGTTAATGCATCAAAGTTTTGAACAACGTTATGTATAAAAAAGGCGAACAACCAAAAAACTCCGATAACACTTGTCTAGTATGCCGGGAGAAACTAGTGGAGCATCATGAGCGTGAATTTGAGATCTAAAAAGTAGCGTCACTTTTAAGCATTGTTCGGGACATAAGTAAGAACCCTCTGCACAGAATAAGGAATTGGTGGAGCAGACTTGAGCAGAACCTCGAAAAACATATAAAAGCAGTGACCGATAAAAGATCGCTCTCTTTTGTGCTCTCTTTTGTGATTTTGATTTTCAAATAGTACAGTTGCTCTTTTGTGATTTTGGATTTCCAATCAGTACCGATAAAGTGTGTTTATTATCAGAGTGAATTAATTATCCGAGTTCAAGTCAGATTTAAACTGTGAATTAACAATAGTGATCCGTTTAGTGAATCGTTTCATAAGGTAAATGATAGCAAATAGTAAATATTTTTGTGCATTACGATATATTGATTCCCCTAATTTGTGATTGGTAACCGTTTGTAGGATATCTGAGATCCGCTGCTTTCATTAATTTGTATTATTATATTTGAGTTTATCCCGTCATAGGTCGGACCGCGCACGATTTGAATTCGCACGTGATTTGAAATATTCAAGTAATTGTATGGTGTGTACAGAGTGTGTATGTTTGAACGATAGGGGCGTCTTTGATATATTTGTGCACGCTGTGCTGATACCGGAAGTATAAGTATATCCTAGACGATCAAATCGCCAACGGCTTGTGCACGCTGTGTCTACCCGGAAGTATAAGCTGAGGGTGGTTGTGTGATTGAGAATCGTAATTACCCCCTTAATCGTATGAGAAGTCCTCGGCCGTGGATGTAGGGGTTATTGCAGATACGATAGTTACGGTTTGTGCACGCTGTGTCTACCCGGAAGTATAAGCCCTAATTGTCTAGATTCTGAATCTGTAAAGTGTATGAAATCTAACACTGTCATACAATTACCGAGAACTCCGTTGATAGCTAGTACAAGGGTGGGTTATGTGACAGAATAAACTCAATCAGAGTAATTATCCGATAATACCGTAAAATCTGATATCGTACAATCGGAAAACTGGTGCAAGTCAATATCTTCCGATCCGACCGAAATTTTAACCGTTTAATATATCGTAGTGTGAAATGAACATTTCAAGTAATATTGCTATCTAAATATTTACCGAATACGCTAGGACCTGTTTGATTTGTATTTTCCGCAAATGATAAATGTAAATCATTTATCAACCGATTCTGTACCGTTGAATTGAATTTAAATACCGAACATATCGTAAAGTAGATATGTTGGAATAGTTTTCATATACCGTTTGAGCTTCATTACATTATCCACCTGGGTAAATTTTTTTGGAATAATACCGTTCAATTGCATTTCACAAATTGTTCCGAAAGTGTACTTGTAATAATTATTATATATTTTAATATTTGGAATTCCCTGTTTTATTAAATTATTTCTGCTCCATCTTCAAATGAGCTAAGTTTTAACCAGGTATCAATTGTAATTAAAGCCTACAATTTTGATACTGACAAGGTACACGTCATATAGTATATATATATATATATATACGATGTCCTTTCAAATAGTTCATCACATGGGGAAAACTTTAAATATTAATTTATTTTGAAACTCGACTTGGGTGCTTTGAAAGAGATGTGACTTTCACTACGTGTCATTTTTTCAAATCAATCGCTTGGAATGGGCTCATTTGTTTACACATGTGCCTCAAATTTTAACGTTCTATTGCAACTTATTGTTTTAACTTCTAGAATAGCCATGCTATTACACACAACGTCAAAAGTCTTGGACCCCCATATTCTGTCTTGTTAATGAAATGTTGTTAGAAAAACAAAAGATATCTATCAACGTTTATTGTTTGTTCAATCTATTTCATGTGAAAGGATTATTTTACACAAACTGGGATACTTAGAAAATTAAGAAGTAAGAAATGCGTGAATTTGTTGAAAAAAATTATTGAATAAAAAAAGTAATGAAAACAGGTTATACACTGACTGATAGTCGGTTTGACCTCCTCCACGTTGGAGTAGCATGTTGACACGTCTGTACATTGAAATAATCAAGCGGTTTATAGTGTCTTGTGGAATATTGTTCCATTCCTCTACCGCCGCAACGACTAATAGTCCAGGCAATAAGTACGGAAAAAGACCATAATAAAAAAAATATATACTAAGCTAGAATTTCAAAAATTTCATGCATTCTGTTCCTAATATCCCATAGATCATTCATGACTATCAAGACCGCGGGGGTCGACCTTTCTACTCCCCCAAAACGGGGTTTCAACCTCTCAGAAGAGCATTCTTATAAAAACAATCCAAAAGTGTAGAAAATTAATGAATTGAGAGCCGAAAATGACCCCGAGTATGATTTTTGGGTCGCTGATCACGATTCCGATGTTAGTTATCTCGGGAAACTCCCTCCAGATGGGAAATTTGGAAAATAATATATAATTTATAATTTTGTTGCAAAAAGTACCTCTAGTAGGTTTTTTGGGTCGCTGATCACGATTCCACTGTTATTTTTTCCGAAAAACTGTCCAGATGGAATATTCGGGAAATTTGAGATTTTCCTGAGACGGTTATGAATGATAAAGTATAATTTTGTTGCAAAAAATGACCTCTAGTAGGTTTTTTGGGTCGTTGATCACGATTCCGCTGTTAGTTATCTCGGGAAACTCCGTCCAGATGGGAAATTCGGAAATTAATATATAATTTATAATTTTGTTGGAAAAATTGCCTCTAGTAGGTTTTTTGGGTCGCTGATCACGATTCCACTGTTATTTTTTCCGAAAAACTTTCCAGATGGGAAATTCGGGAAATTTGAGATTTTCCTGAGACGGTTATGAATGATAAAGTATAATTTTGTTACAAAAATGATGACCCGTCACGATTTCGCTGTTGGTTTTCTCGGAAAACCTTCTCCAGAGTGAAAAATCCTGAAAATTGTAATTTCCTTTGCAGTTAGAATGAAAAAAAAATTCAGGTATGTATTATTACTTTTTCTATTTTGTTTAAAGAACTTCATTATTTTACATACCTATTTGTTTCCATCATTATATATATATTCTTATTATTATTATTACTTTTATTATAGAATTATGATCTTCCCTATATTTAGACAAGATTATCATAAATAGGCATACTAATCTTGACTGTGAAGGAGCCTCCTATAGAATAAAACTCTTTATGCCTGCGTATCGTTTTATTCTTTCGACCGTGTGTCCAGGGGCGGATTAGATGAAATAATTTTTTTTTTAATTATCAATAAAATTATGTGAATGAACGAAAAAATTTATAATAATAATAATAATAAAAATATATATGTAATGATGTAGGTATGTAAAATAATGAAGTTTAGAAAAATTGTTCTTTAATAAAAAATAGAGAAAGTGATAATACATACCTGAAAATTTTTTCATTTTATTCCCCGAAACTGCAAAGGAAATTACAATTTTCAAGATTTTTCTCTGTGGAGAAGGTTTTCCGAGAAAACCAACAGCGAAATCGTGATCAGCGACCCAAAAAACCTGCTAGGCATCATCATTTTTGTAAAAAAATTATATTTTATTATTCCCAAACCCCAGGAAAATCCCAAATTTCCCATCTGGAGGGATTTTTCCGAGAAAACTAACAGCGGATTCGTGATCAGCGACTCAAAAAACATACTAGGGGTCATTTTTGGAACAAAATTATACTTTATCATTCATAAACGTGTCAGGAAAATCTCAAATTTCCCGAATTTTCCATCTGGAGAGTTTTTTGGGAAAAATAACAGCGGAATCGTGATCAACGATCAAAAAAACCTACTAGAGGTCATTTTTGCAACCAAATTATACCTTATTATTCATCACCGTCTCAGGAAAATCTCAAATTTCCCGAATTTTCCATCTGGAGAGTTTTTCGGGGAAAATAACAGCGGAATCGTGATCAACGACCCAAAAAACCTACTGGAGGTAATTTTAGCAACAAAATTATACTTTATTATTCATAAACGTGTCAGGAAAATCTCAAATTTGGCTGGTCATATTCTGTGGAATGTGAATTAGTGGGGTGAGGCGGTTGAACATTATTCCTCCCCAAAACATTACAGTACCCCCTTGATAGGAAGCAACTTCCAGGGGAAAATTAATCGCTGTTGACGATCTGGTTTTCTCCAGACTCTTTGCCGATTGTCATCACTCACCAGTCCAATTCTGGTTTTGTCTATGGATAACACCCACCTCCACTGCTGCAAAAGCCAACCCCTGTGCTCTCGCGCCCATCGGAGACGAGCCTGCACGATGTCTTGTAAGTAGAGTGGGAACCCGTAATGGTCTTCTAGCACGTAAATTTGCATGACGGAGTCTTCTTCGAACTGTGGGTGTCGATATAACACGACGAAACGTACGCTGTAAGTGGATTCTGAGAGCTCAAGCTGGAGCTGTGCGGTGTCTGCGAGCATATTGCACCAAATAACGATCTTCCCTTCCGTTAAATACTCGAGGACGTCCACTATGTGGTCTGTTTCCCACTGTATCGAATTCTTGTTACCTGTGAACTATTGGCACAACAGATGATCTAGGAATGCCCAACATTCCCGAGATCTGATGATTAGAGTGCCCTCCATCGTGTAAAGTAGTAATTCTTGCTCGATTAAACGCAGAAATTTCACAACCAGGCATGAAATTAATACCCTTGGCTGAATATGCTTTCACTGCCACTGCTGTCAAAACATTATTGACATCTCTCTCTTCTCTTTTTTATACTTTAAATACATGTTACTTTTTACCACAGTAAGAAGAATAATCGGGCTTAATCGAATCATTTGATATATAGTGGGTCCAAGACTTTTGAGTTTGTATGTATGTAGTGAAAGAAAAGGAAGACATACAGAAATGTGAAGTTTTGCTTGTCATTTGGCTTGTAGAAGTTTCGCTCAGATTTTGTTTTTATTAAGATCATTAAAATGTCTTAATTCAAAATAGCTAAATGGCAAATGGTTATAAGTGATTTCAATTAACTATGTTGGTCTATTTTTGAAGTGTTTTTATGACGTCATTTTGTGTTTTACATTTTAGATTCAGGAATTAATGAAGAATTCATAATACGCGACCCAAAAACCCTCTGAATAATAAATCCCATTGAAATCGGATAGATAAAACCCGAGCTATCTTAATTTTACCCCATTTAAAGAGACCCGATTTCAGATTGTCGTGTGCACTTTGGGAAGATAATAATGAATGAAAAAAGTCTATTCAAGCTTACTCTATACGCTCCATTTTTTTTGAATTGTTCGAAAATGTCCTTTGTACCTCTTCAAACAAATCGTAATTTTTTTTTAGTTTTTCTCGAAAAACTTGAAAAATTGGAAACATTCGGGAAGTCCAAGGATATTCATTTCAACGTGACATGATACTTCCAAGTATAAGATTTGAATTTTTTCCAAATTGAAAATTTTTTATTTTTGACATCAATTTCAAGTTCATTGAATACAGAATCTACAGAAACGAAATTATCTGTCACGAACACAATCAAAATATATATTCATGTGATTGGATAACAAGCCGTAGCTGGTCGACACTCTTAAGCAATAAGTTACATTAATAAGTAACTAATAATTACTGAGGATCTTTCAACTGCCAAGTAGCCATTATCAGAGTAAACCAAATCATAAATCAAAATGTTTCTGTTTAAATACTATTTGGGGATAATAATGTAAACAAAGGGTTACCCTCAGCTGGAGATAAATCGAGATTTAGTAAATTGCTTTTTCGTTTATACTTTTAAATCCCTTCTGAATTACCTAGATATTTGTCTCTTGAGAAATGTTTTGACCTGTATTCAAAATGTGTTCACGCTATAGCGGATTCTTACCATCATTTTTCTTTATATGAGCAAAATGTTCCTTATAACGAGTTAAAATATTCCTTCCAGTTTCACCCACATAGCATTTTGAAAACGACTCACAATTGATTTTGTAGATCCCGGATTTGTCGAAATCTAATAGTTCATCAGAAGTGTAGCCTAAACGGTGTATTAGCTTGTTCTCGCATCTATAAACTGGTTGTATTGCAAATTTAGGAAACAAACTATACTATTGAATGTTTTCATCATCATCATCATCATTTGAGGCGAGGGGCTTAGCCCCCTGATGCACTTGGGCTACTTAGTTGGGACCATTGTGCGCCCGTGGTCAGAAGCCTATTCTATTCTATCAAGTTTGTGGCCTGCCAGAAACCCAGAATATTGCTAGTGCTGGCTTCCATAAGTTCCTCTGGGAGCAGTTCTGATTCTCCGAAGTGTCGGTATCTCAGGAATGCTGATCCTGGGCATTCCAACAGGATGTGAGAGGCAGTTTCTTCAGCCTCTCTGCATTTCCTACATATTGGGTCATCTGCGATGCCCATAGTGTGGAGATGTTTGCTAAGACGACAGTGACCGATTAGGATTCCAGTCATCTCTCTGATGTCCCTTCTGTTCAGAGAAAGGAGTTTCTTTGATGTGCCTAGGCACATGCTCTTTGATGAAGAGCTTGGCCTGCCTTATGCGTGGTGATTTTCGCCACTGTTTAGACCACTCTTCATTCCGAGATTACCTACGCAGTTTGATAAAGCGACCATTGGCTCCGGCCCGTAAGGGCGCTAGACGAACCTCGCCTGGCCAGAGAATCGGCCACTTCGTTTCCTATAACTCCACTGTGTCCAGGGACCCAGATGAGTTGAACTTTAATTCTCCTGGCTAGTTCAGCCAGTATATCCCTGCATTCTTTGACAAGCTTTGATGTGACTTTGAGTGATTTGAGAGCTCCCAGAGCTGTCTGTGCAGATATATATGCGCCTATTTACATAGTTTCTCTGGAGGTTCTCCATGGCACAAGTCAGTATTACGTAGACCTCCCCCTGAAAAACCGTGCAGGAAGCGCATGTATTAAATACTGAAGAATGATAAGTGAAACTTTTTGATTTTATTGAAATATTTGAAGGTAATGGCTCTAATTTGGTTAGTTGGCTATGTTCCAGTTTCCTTCTTTGTTTCGAAGTTAAACTATTGATCAAAGATTTTTGGTAACCATTGTCCAACGCAATTTGCTGAAGTTTCTCAACTTCGTTGTTATAATTTTGTTGGCTCAAAGGGACGTTCAATCATCTATGAACTAGACTATCAGACGGAGCTATTTTATATAACAAAAAATCCGAAGGAATATTTTAACTCGTTATAAGGAACATATTGCTCATATAAATAAAAATAATGGTGGAAAATCTGCGGTAGCCGAACACATTTTGAACACAGGTCACACCATTTCTCAAGAAATTTTATCACTTCCAAAACACAGTACAGACAAATATATTGGTAATTTAGAAGGGATGGAAATGTATAAACAGCAATAAAAAGCAATTTATTACATTTCAATTTATCTCCAGCAGAGGATAACCCTGTGTTTACATTATTATCCTCAAATAGTATCTAAGCATGAATATTTTGATTCATAATTCAGTTTTCTTTGATGATGGCTACTTGGTAGCCGAAAGGTTCTCAGTACTTTAATAATATTTTCAGTGGATAAGGGTAATTATTTCTTATCAATAGCGGAAGTTATTAGCAAAAATGTTGGAAAATCGTTCCATAAATAAATACTCACTTTACGGTACAGTCAAGTTCTCCTGTCACTAGATGTGATTAGAAAGAAACAAATGGTTTCAAAATGCGCAAAATAAAATTTTACCGAAATACGGGGAATGTTGTTTCCGGAGTACATCCATTACGTATGATGAGAAAATGTCCCTTCTGGTTTGACATGTGCCATATGTCTCAGTGTCGTTAAAAGTAGAATTGTGTATATTTGAAATTTAGACATTGCGCTAAAATTAAAAACATGTCAGTAATTTAAAACGGCTGACGCGAGAGACCCTTGACTGGATCATCTCACGAGCTTAGCATCCGTTCACAAGTATGCAAGTAACGTTATGAATATTTTATCCGTGTTTACCGCACAAACCACTTTCCGGGTCTGACGGAAATAATTTTACACAACTTTAAACAATGTATATACCACAGAAGTGATCATTTCAAATATTGAAAACTTGGTACAGACACTTTGAATAATATAAGCTTTGGAAGAGGTAATGGATTTTTTGTATTCCTCTGCAGCTTTTATTAGTCTCATTTGTATTCCGTATTATTTATTTAGCTTATGGAGTTACATTCTTTTTTCTTCATCTCTTTTACTTTCATACATTGAGTAATAGAATTCTACGTCCGAAAATGTTTCGAAGTCGGCACCAGCAAAACGCCTTCACCAATAAATTTTGCAAATTTCTAAATGTATGTATCGATATCCCTATCGTCCCATCAGAAGGATACTTTTTTCATATATTTCATGATTTAAGGACAAGTGAGTTATGAAAGGAACAAGCACCCTTATCCACTAAACATACTACAAAAGTACTGAAGATCTTTCAGCTACCAAGTAGCCAGAATAAACGGAATTAGAAATCCAAATGTATCTATTTAAATACTATTTGGGGCTTATAATGCAAACAAGGTATAATAGTCGGCTGGGTATTATTATTTCAGGTAGCTTTAATACCTCATCGACGTGTTATATGAATTGAGAATTGTTTGTTGGAACCTGCTAGGGTATCGAAGATCTTGGTTTATATGCATACCCTTAAGGTAATTTCAAGCTGCCACCACTAAGTGTATAATTCAGCTCATCTTGAAGCTGTTTCTGACTTCGTTGCCTTGATTCCATCCCAGGGACCGGCTGGAATTATATATTTATATCTATTCAATCGTACATTCTGAAGATATATCGCGGACCGGTGATTGGGAATCACCAGTTAAACTCCTTGATCAAATTAAATGATTAATATATATTGACTGGAAGTTAACAAAATTTAGTATATCACAACACAACAAAATATTATAAAATTGGTCAAAATCTGGCTATGAGAATGATAGCATATGAATTTAAAGACTGGTCCAATTCAGGTTCATCCCAATTGAGAACCTGGGAGAAGGTTATCAATGTCGCTAGTTCTACCCCTTTCGTCAACAAGCTGTAACGGTTAATATGTCCGTTCACTTAATTACTATAAATAGAACGTCACTGGTGAAACATTTCTTCACTGGAAGTTATATAGATCAATCTAGTTGCCATGCGTGACATGTGTGATGCATCGCAGCTACGCGTTCTGCTTCAAATAACTGTTCTTTTTTTAATTTCAATACCTGTGTGTGTAACACGCAATTTGAAATGCAGTAAGCATTTGCTAATTTATATGAAATACAATGATCAATAATTATTAGTTAAAAACCTCTTGATAAGAGGCGGTAAGTCTTTATAATTAGCAATATGATTGATTGATATCGTTATATATATTCAATGTTATTTCTAATACAATTTTTATCTGCAAGCCACATGCTTCCCTCATCATTTTTCAATTAATCTATTCAAGTTTTAGTAACCAATAATTAAAATATAATAATTTGAATTTACTAATCAAAAACACGATTAATACTAACTATGTTCAAAATTATCTGTTTTGTGATCTCTTAATATATCGTGAAATCGAAATATAGAATTTCTCCTCCTATATTAAATTCAAATAGTATAGATCTTAGAAATATTCAGAGATCGTAAAAGAAGAAATATATACAAAATTAATTAACCTGATTTCTTTTAGGTTTTTTTTCACTTGAAACGAATTTTTTCTCTTTCTTTCTTTTCTTGCGTATGAATACGTAATATGAATTCCGAAATTGGATATTGGATCATTTATGTATCTACTTAAGACTTGGACTTTTCATTCTTAACTGAATATTGGCTAGAGTGTGGATCATTAAATGGTATATATCGAATGATATAATGGAATCAATAAGAACATAAGACTGCCTGGATTTTGATAAGTTAGGTTATCATATTTGTTTATTTATAAATTGAATTTTTAATAATTGTTTCGTGTTTATTGAATCAATATTTGTAAATTGTGCATATGTATATATCTGTGAAGATATATGTGTATATATCTGTGATTTTGAGAAGAAATTAGTAAAGTTCCACTCTTTTATTAAAGATTAATTTTATTTGATCCCATCAAAGAGAAACAATAAATATAACATTATCATCATTTGCTAGCCGAGCATACCAACTTCATAATTAGATGGATTGAAGGTTATAAAACGAGTACCAGCTCAGGTTCTCTTAAGAGAGTTGAGAGTTAATTAACACAAGCCGAACAGTGATCGATTCCGTGCTCGACCACACTGATGATTGATAGATAATATTTAGAATTAAAGAAGTATTCCTCTCTCTCTCTCTCTTTCTCTATCTCTCTGCAATTACTCTGTTGGTCTAATATCACAATTTCTTCTCGAGTGCCTTGTAGAAGTAAGACACAGAGAATTTACATACTCGAGTTCTATGTGAGATCAAATTATGGGTGTTACGGAACTGTCACAAAATAATTAAAGGGGAGCAAACAATTTCCGCGGAGTGCGAAAGACGCACACAAGTCCAGCACTGTTTTACCCCAAGGAATAAATATATCTCCTGTTGCACAAGTACTACGTTCAATATTGCTTCACAACTGGGTTCTAACTATGAGCCAATTGTTTGTTTATTTTACAATATTACAAGCAAAATTTAACGTAGGTTGTACTCTTCTGGAGCCAAATTAATTTATAGAATTTCTTCGTTGACTGTACGCTCATATGAACACAACTAGATAAATTAATTTAATCTCTATCCTATTACTTGAATTTAATTTGCTAGAATACTGACAAACAGGATAATGATTGATTTCAAAGAAATATGATTTCGGGAACAAAAGTTAATACGGGTAACAATTCTACTTGCCTTGACTAGAAAGTTGCTCATAACTTTATAGAGATATTATCTCAATAACAATGAAAAAGGAATCAAACATTTCGATTACTTTGAGTATGGAATGTAGGCAAAATATATATGACTTGAATTAATGCAAACAATGGATTTTTCCTTAAGGAGTAAAACCAAGCGAGATAACAAGATTAGCTTACCGAACGAGAAGGTGGTTAAAAACTCTCTTTTTTCTAAAGGTAATTAATTTTTATGAAACCATTGAAGTGGGGCCCACCCCACGCACAAAGCGTAGAAAATATGTTTAATTTAGAACACCGGAGGCAGACCACCCCCAAATGTTATTAAAGCGACCTATAGAAAAATGACTAGGCGTTAAGGCTCTTTTCAACTCCACGTGGATTTCCTCCGACTAAGAAAAAAGTTCCACTGGCCTGCTGATCTGCTTACGTTGCTAAGCATACTTCCTTCCTGGCCCAGAAGTCGGTGCTCCAGATGAGAGGTATCGAATTACACGACTCATCGTCGCTAGACCTGCCTGATATCTCGTATGTTCTATCAAGATATAACAATTTGTAAAACTTTCGAACTAAATTGATTTAGATCATTTTATTCATGTTATATACATAATATGTTTACACTCGTCATCATAAAATATAAATAAGATGAGAATATTAAATTTAAAAACTTATTTAAAAAAATCTTCTGTGAAATAAAATATATTATTTAAAAGAATATTTTAACTCATTTCTTGAATTCTTCCCACGGTAATTTTCTAATGGGTTCGGGCAATTCATTAAAATATTGAAACGCTAAAAATGTTGGGCCATTTTGGGTTTTTCAAGTCTAAGAAAATCTGTACGAATATTTCTCTTATTACGAGATTGTAATCATGAAAATCCTCACTCGAGGAGTACTTATCTCTGCAATTATGTGCATACTTACGACATTCATATATATACAGATTCGGGAATATTAATATAGCCAATCACTTGATTTATTGATTATTGATTTATTTGAAGTGACCCAAAATTAATAATTTCTCAGATTATTACAAAGCTGGATTTAAATCGTAATTTAATTAATTTCTTTATCGCTTATAAATTTCCGTCTGCTCTAAGTTACCTAGATATTTGTCCGTTCTGTGTTTTAAAAATGATACATTTTCTTGAGAAACCTGTAATTAAAATATGCTCGGCTAACGTTGATTTCTCACCATTATTTTCTATGGGCATAATCTTCTTTATACCGAGTTCGGATATCCCATCTAGGTTGACCCACATGGCATTTTGAACATGACTCATAATAGATTTTATGAATCCCGGATCTGTAAAAGTCGGAATTTTATCAAAGGTTCTCACATCTATAAATAGGTTGTATTGCAAATTTAGGAGATAAGTTATTGAATGTATTAATTACTAAAGCATAAGTGAAACTTCTGAATTTTATTCAAACTGTTTGAAGGTAGTGGCTCCAATTTGGTTAATTGATTGCGTTTCAATCTCTTTTTTGGCATAGAAATTGAATTATTGATCAAAGTTTTGTCGTGAACATTGTTCAGTACTAATTGTGTAGGTAATTAAGAAGGGATGGAAATACATAAGCGAGAAAGCAATTAACGAAATTCAAATTTATCAACGGAAAACTCAAAAAAATAATTAGTCAAAATGGAAAATGTTTGAAAATAAAATGTGGAAAATCAGAAAAAATTCAAGTGAGTACCTAATATATAAAAAAATGTTTCTATTTAATTTAAATAAAGTTTTGTCAAAGAAAGAAATCATTCATGGATCACAGTTAATTTTATTATCTTAATGAACTATTCCAGATCTTAAAGTTTGGTTCTACTATTTACATCAGATTTTTGTCCAATTCGTTCATTTATATGTATTGTATTAGCTTCCGTGAAATCCAAGTCAAGCAAAGGGGAAGTTAAACGAATAATGCTACTTAATTTAGTACACTGACTTTTAATTACCAACTAGATTAAAAATAGGGAGACCGCTTCTGGAAACTTATTATAATTCATTCAACGATATTATGGAAAAATCGATATCAACAAATTTGCGCTAGACAGCAGACCACTCTATGAAAGTATATTCTCCTTTACGTATGATGGTATATCCGGTTCACCCTACTTTCCGAACACAATTTCCGATCAAATTTATACTCCAACCTCTGTTGCCAATTTCATTTGTATAACATGGCAATACCTGACATGTATACAGAAACTGTACGAGATAATTGTTTGGTCTTGTTACTCCTTCATAAAGTTTATGTTATAGTTCAGTTCGATAATGATGCGATAAACATCGAAATTGCAATCTCAATTAATTATTATTGTCCTGATAAAGTGTTCAATCTATCAGGTAGAATCCATATATATGATGTAAATTTTATGTGCTTGACTTAAAGATGATGGAAACTCAACATGATGAATATTTATTTGCAAAGCTATGTGATTATAATATGTTCTCTTCAATCCGTCGAGAAACCAGCCAGAGATTGATGTTTTAGAATAATCCAGAGTTCCTTTGTGAGGATAGATAAGTAGAAGCCAATTAAATCGACTCATCCATTCATTATTATAAATCAATCAATGTGAGCACACACTGAATAATCAGATTCACAGTAACAGGTATCCTTGTTACTGAGGTGATAAAGTAACTTTATCTGTTATTATCAGTAAATACGAATTTAATATAAGAGAATTATCGTCTTCAGACCATGTTGTTGGCCAGTTATGACTAACTTCAACAGAGATCATTCAGTATCGTTGCAACCTTGCTCGTTTCCCTGAACTCTAAGACTGGAACAGCTGTCTGGAACTATAAGTCTATGACGTTACTGATCGATCTGGACTAGAAAGACTTTATCGTCACAACAAATAGGAATTTGAGTTTTCTGAATCATGAAGATAACTTAGATAATTTAACATAGGATTATAAAGATGAGCAAACGTAAAAGATTGAACCAGAGGCGGGATTCGAACCCACATTACAGGATTTCTAGTCCAGGGTGTTCACCAATTACATCACTTTGGTCCCGTTAGATTTTTTATTTTTGTAAATATAAACCTCTGAAAGGATAGTAGATCATTGATGAACACAATGAGATACGATGCTCTACCATAGATCAACTATTCACGCACATTCATCTAAAGCTCAGTCTTTTTGAAGTAAGGATTGCAGATTAAAGTATTGTTATGGTTGGCAATTACTTGACACTACTTATTCAATGACAGCATCCCAGCTCTTAAATATTTCAATAGAACTGACTGAGAAATGTTCCGGTTAAGTATAAGGAAGTTTAAAGTGTCTTTGCCTAATTGACCACAATTTCGTGTAGGTAACTCAAGAGATATAGAATTACATTTCCTGAATTATAAAGATAACTTAGATAATTGACCATTACTGGGTTTCTAGTTCAGGGTGTTTACCAATTACACCACTTTGGTCCCGTTAGATTTTTATATTTTTGTAAATATAAACCTCTGAAAGGATAGTAGATCATTGATGAACACAATGAAATATATAAGAACCAGGATGCTGTCATTGAATAAGTACTGTCAAGTAATTGCCAACCATGGCAATACTTCAACCTACAATCCTTACTTCAAAACGATTGAACTTTAGATGAATGTGCGTGAGTAGTTGATCTATGGTAGGGCATCGAATCGCATTGCACCCTTTTTCCACTCAAAATAGTTATAACTGATCCAAATCAGAGATTTTGTCTCTCAAAATACAGAGGCGGACCTTCATCAACATCATCATCATCATTAAGGGGTAGGAGTGTAACCCCTAGATGCACTTAGGCCGCTTGATTGGGCCCATTTTGCACCCTATAATCAGAAGCCTATTCTATACTAGCAGGTTTGTGGCCCACCAGAAACCCTGAATATTGTTCACGATGTCTTCGATATATTCCTCTGGAAGCAGTTTTGCTTCGCCGAAGTAACGGTGCCTGAGGAATAGCAAAGCTGGGCATTCAAACAGGAATGTGAGACAGTTTCTTGCACCTCTCTACATTTCCTACATATAGGGTCATTTGCGATGGCTATGATATGGAAGTGTTAGTTGAGACAACAGTGACCCGTGATGATTCCAATGATTCCTCTAATGTCCCTTCTGTTTCAAAATTGACAAAATTGACACTTACTACGGTACCACTACGAGAATCTTGTTCTAATATTGGTTGTTACAATCAAATCTTCCACTGCCAATATTCATTGTTTCCGTAGTTCATTATCTTAAGGAACAGTAAACATTTGAACTTCTGGCCCATTGTTGTTTGAACTTTTATACATGCTAATTTACAGGTACTCTAACCTCTCACACGAGGACACCTTAGCTACAAGTGCAACATATCATCTTCCACAAGAAATATTTGAAACTTTTTATATTTATCACCTGTCACAATCAATACTGGCTAAATGATACTCACGTATGCTACGTCTCTTCTCCATGGCTTTTGTAGATGACGTCACACTGACTATAGAGGATATTGGCTAGATTCATTATATTGCAAGATAGACAAGTAGAATGAAATCAACTGTTTAGTAGGTTGGGTCTGATCATGTGCAATGCGCTCAGGTTAACATGTCACGCTTACGTAATTTTGGAAAATAGTTTATGTTTACCACAAACTGTTCAAGTGCTTTGAAAAATGATACCCATCTTTGTCGAAACTTTAATGCACTTAAAACTAAGAACCGATCCCTCAAACTCAACCAGTATATCGCGCCGTTGTAGAACTAGTCGAAATCAATATTATGGCTCAGCGGTATTTTATCATTTGGTAAATAATCATCGGAATGTTTGTATCTTCATTTGAATGAATTCGAAATTTCAACTATTCTGAAACGTTTACCTTCTGGCATAAAATGTCACATCCGTCTTCTGCTTCAGGCGATATATTAGTTCTCGAAAAATAACTGCTCAATGAGCAGTTACTTGGTACAATTTTCAGACACGAAAAATCTCAGTTGAATTATCTCTAACAGCAAGACAATCTTCAGAAAATTTAATTCGTAATGTTATATTTTTAATGCCCTCAAGGAATGTTGATATAGAAGCATTAAAACAAATGAAATGTCATTATTAAAACTCAAGATTAATTAAAGATCGCAGTTGTCAGGGCAAAGTCCCTCGCAGCCAAGTTTTTGTTCAACTACATCCTTACTCAACAAAGCTATAACGACGAATGAAGTTCATCATGGAATTATTAAAATATATATGTATCTATTTCTTTCGGACGATAAAAACCTCCATCATTATATAAGTAGGTAATATAATTCTTAGGATCCAGCCATTATTATTAGCCAATTAATAGAGTTGATGAAACATGGCTCTAATGAACTAATGAACTTCAGTCAGTGGATGATTCTTCTCGAAAAAAACAAAATGCTGAGAACCTTGAAAAATATCAGTTTCTGTAACAATCAATTATCAGGAAATACTATACTGTTAACGAGTTAGAATATGTTAAAAAGTAATGATGTTGACAGAAATGACTGATTAACTTTTTTGCACTATAAATAAGGAACAATCGAGCTTATCTACTAAAAATTTTGTTTAAGTTACGACATTTCACCTACTAAGTAGCCATCATCAGCTGAAAGGTTTCGTGAAGAGGCAACTTGATTTGAAAGAAGAACATTCAATTACAAAAACCAATCAATCACAAATAACCTGCTAACCTAGCATTCATAAAAATTCAACAAACTAACTTGCGATAACGTTGCCGCTTGGGATTTCCCGTTTGTGTGTAAAGGCAAGGAGAATCAATCAATTACAAAAAAACTTTCAAATAACTCATTTACCTACTATTCTCAAAAATATATCAAAAATTCACTATTTAATAATGACTCTTGACCCAGGTATGAATTAGATATAAGTTCTCGGGAAATATAGGTCACACTAACACATATGCTTATTATTTTCGTCTTTACGTACGTTTCGGTCTCACGACCATCATCAAAAGACGTATCAATCTCTAAAACGGAACTTCATAAAACTAATATTGTATCAGGCTCAAAGCATCATTATCGCACTAATTTCAATCGAAAATCCCCATGTCGCCAAATCGAACAGAAACACGAGTAATATGAAAAATATGAATATGTGTTAAGACTCCATTGCATAGAAATTTTCTCATAACATTCGAAGTCATTTCAAGCAATGTTTGGAAAAAAACTGAAACCAAAATATAAGATTGTGAGGTGATAGTATCTTCACTTTAATTCAGTTACACCAACAAGTGTTATAAACTGCTTTACAGATCGCGCTGTTAAATTATCCTACCCAGAGGACCGTCCCAAAGATTATAAAATTGTACGTTATACAATAATTTATTAATTGCCTGCCCGAAAACATTTTTCAACCCCATTATTAAAGAAAGAATAAACAAACTCTATAATGGTACGTCATATATAAATAATAGCTGTAATAGAGATAATTTTAAAGCATTACCATACATTCCGTAAGCCTCAGAGAAAATTAGGAAATGCTTAAAAAAGATTGATATAAATGTTGCGCATAAACGTACTAACTGTATTGGTGAATATTTTTCATATCTGAAACCTTTAGAACATAAAAATTAACAAACCCACACAGTATATAAGTTGAATTGCTTAGATTACGATGGCTATCTCTGAACAATATTTACAAAAAATAATACATGGTTATAAGTATAATATTAGAAACAAAAACTTCCACCGCCCCTGCTAAGCATTGTTTTGATTATAACCATCAATTCGATTGCAAAAATGTTAATATTTCAACTAAAGAAACCAATTATTATAAAAGATCTATTCTGGAGATGATTTACAATAAAACGTGACTCCAAGTCTGTAAATCATAGAACAAACGTTCAATCATCAAGTCAGATTCATAGAAATTTAATTAATTAAAATCTTGAAAATTCCTACATTCGTCTTTATAATATTAAAAGTATGTTTTTGCTGAAATAGCAATATTTCTAATGAGGTCTGACAACCTTCTTCTAATAACTCATAAGTCTTCAACATCTGGTTTGAAACTGTTGGATACTTGAGCGTTATATTTTGGTTTCAATCTTTTTCAAACATTGCTTGAAATGACTTCGAATATAATAAGAAAATTGCTACGCAGTGGATTCTTGATCATTCAATTACAAGAACAAACTTTCAAATCATTTAGTATCCCCAAAAATTTATAAGAATTCAGCAAACTAACCTGAGAAAAAGTTTGCTCCTTGCCTGTGTAATACCTACATTTAATTCACTATATTCACTGCTAGAGACCACTAGGGGCGTCCGATGGTCGGCCAAATAAGGATAAGGTTATTCGTTCGGTTACCGTAGAATGGACACTATAAGTCTATGGTTTCCGCGTTCCCGCGAAATTGATCTGTTGTTCTCCTTTGAGGTTTCTAACAACATTATTAATGTTCTATGAACTCCTAGAACTCTTTGCTTTAAATTACCACACGGTTGGTTAGAGTGAATGAATTTTTCCATATCTCAGAACTAATTACAGTAGAAACGGATGTCGCGTATTTGATGCAACCTTAACCGATTCCCGTAGCATCCTAACGGTTGGCTGAGCTTACTTTTCATCCTTCTCCATAATTTTGCTGTGTAATTTCTCCTTCTGCTCTTTTATTACTCTTATAACCGTTATATAACTTGTATGTGCTATGTACTATTCAAGCATTTTCCCTGTTATGTAATGTATTGAATTTATAAGTTATAGGTAAATTCATTCAGTGGGATACCACTGTGTGGTGAAACAATTGTTAACATATAGATACAAGAAGTTCGTATGCATGCTTATGCACCATGGTCCAAATATGGAAGATTTTCGCAATATTACATAACTTGATGATAGGTTAACAATCTCATGTAGCATAATCCAGGGGCTTTCTTAGTCGATAAAGCGCTCCACATGCATGTTGTTCTACCAGAGTAATACCCGTATATCGAGAGTTTGTTGCATAGTCAGCCGGGAGTTAGCTACCTGCTATAATCTACAAGTCACTCAATACATTAAATATTGGAACCTACAAGTACTACAGATGTCACCAATCTACTGCAGGTAGAATGAATTAAGTCCACCTGGTCATTAAGGAGGCAAATTATCCAATCATTTCTCAATTTTGAATATTCATTTTCGCCGCCTGACGCATGTAAGTCCAACACTATCCCTGTCGTGTCTTTGAAGCGCGTGAGATATTTGAATTAATGCATTGCATTGTAAATGACTCTCTCAGCGAGACATCTACCTTCTGATAAATGGTGGTTGGTCCTCTAACAATTCCAAATGGGGTGTTCAAACCTCTGACGATGATGATGAAATACTGATATCATAGTCTTGCTTGTTCCGCTGTTGAGCTTATAAGAGAGCAAAACATCTGCTCGGAACTGATGGACCAGGCAGACAGTTTAAAATAAATAGAGAGGGTGAGCTTTTTCTAGGTCGAACAGGGAACTTGTTGTCGCTGTTCGGTCTAGAAAAACCTTAACTCTCTCTATTGAAGAAAATAACGATAAGTTCCCTACGGAACCGTCAAAAGGTTTAAACTTTTGACGGTTCTGTCGGGAACTAATCGTTATTTTCTTCAAGATGATTGACAAAAGTGGATTCGTGATAAGACACGTAGTAAAAACAATGTTGTTTATTCCGTTTGAATGAAATGTTTTTGAAATAACCTAATGACTGGTTTTCATTACCATTATCAGAGATGAACCGATTTGAGAATTAAAAAAACATTTGGAACCATTTTCTTTGCAAGATTTGACACTATTTCAAAATAAACAGGATGTGCAGAATAAATGAAGAATTGGGTAGTAGTTGGTTATTCAGAATAGAGCTGTATTTCATCCAACAATCGATTAGAGATTATGATCAGTGATAATTTGATGGGTTTACGTCGAACGACTACGGAGATATAGACGAATTTCTGATACATATGCTCAATGAGTATGACGCTGAGGGTGAATATATAGTTTGGTTCACTTGATTGTTGACAGCATGAGAATGATTAGTTAATGAAATGATCATCAAATCAATTACCCACTTTTAATTCTTCGGAAACAAAATCTTGGCAATTGTTTCAATGGTAAGACTTTCATCTAATCTCAACTCTATTAGGGTTGACAACTCAAAAATTGAGATTGTTCGTGAATTTAAATATTTAGGCGTGCATTTAGATCCATATTTTAGGTGGTATGTTCATTTTGATTCTATAACCAAAAAATTAAGGGACCTAATAAGACGGCAAGGTGAAAAGTCCCTGGAAAATTAACCGGATGGCACCACAATCGCAAATCCCATGTGACATTCGTAATATACCTGCTTTAACTAGATACACGGTCGTATACACAGGTTCGGAAAGTCGAGGCTGTTTTCTATGTGAGAAGTGAGTCCGCTAAGCGTCATCTGTTGCGTAGTACCAAAAGGGTGGCGCATGAGTCAAGGGATGCTCCATGGCACGTGTACGACCGTGTTTGAACGATATGGCGCCTGATCCTGACATCCTGACAACATATTTCGATCCATGCGCCAGCTGGTGGCTGTGCAAGGGACTACGAGTTTGGCGACATGTGAGAGAGTCATGTCAAACATAGAGTTTCCAGACCTGTATACACCCATCTAAAGCAAGCAGGCTTGAAGATTTTTTTAAACATGGAAGAGAATAAATTTCGCTTCTTGATTAAATATTATTTATTGCGTGGAAGAAACATTATACCAACCAAAGCATGCCTTGTTAAACATTATGGGAACTCTTCACCATCGATTGGAACGATTCATAAGCGGTTTACTGATTTCTGTTACGGTAGTATGACCACAAAAGGCGTCGAACGTTCTGGTCGTTCAATTGAGGTTACAACGCCAGAAATCGTCGATAAAATCCATGGTTTGATATTGGTGATCGACGAGCTGAAGTGCACGAGATTTCTGAGACTATGGGCATCTCAACCGAAAGGGTACGGAACATTTTGCATACATTTTTGAATATCGGAAAGCTATCTGCCTTATGGGTGCCGCAATTGCTCTCTATTGAGAACAAGAGCGACCGTGTAACAACTTCATAGTGTATGCCATTGTTCAAGCAATAAGGAGGACTTTTTGCGCCGTTTCGTGACAGTGAACAAAACATGGATCCATCACAGCATACCAGAGACCAAAGAACAGTCGAAACAGTGGGCTTGTCCTGGCGATTCGAAGCCGGAAAAGTCCAAAGTGGGTTTATCGGCCAACAAAGTCATGACGACAGTTTTTTAAGATGCACACGGTATCGTCCCTATCGATTACCTAGAAAAGGGCAAAACGATCACCGGCGTATATTATGCAGAGCTGTTGGATCATGGAGATTTGTCCCCTGCGATTATTATCTATTTCCAAACTTTGTAGAAATGGATCGGCGGAAAGAGATTTGGCTCCAAAGATGAGGTCATCGCTCAAACAAAACACCTATTTTGAAAGATGGCCAAAATCGTATATTTGGATGAGATCAAAAAATTAGAGAAATGTTGGACGAAGTGTATCGGGCTATGAGGAGATTATGTTGAGAAATAAAATAAGCTTTGACCAACTTGTTTCATTTTTCAGGAACTTTTGACCTCGCCCTCGTATTCAAATTTTATCAATTACTGATATACCTATCAGCAGTTAAGGATCCTTCATCACTCTAGACTCCAAAATTTGTTGGAAATCTGATGTTACACGGGCAATAGAGTTCACCGTCACGTCAATCAACTGATATTCGTCGATCTGATATGTATAGAATCTGGACCCATCCGAGAAGAGTACGTTACCTCAGTTATTGATGTTTCAATTGAGATGATTTCTCGCGAATGTTAATCGTGCTCTGGCTCTTAATTCAGAGTACCTCAAGATGCGTCTCACTATTTTGAAGATACACGTACATTGCGAGCTCTGCCAAGTTCTGATGAAGCTGAGCTGCAGTCACACGTCTTCGACGTAGAGCCTGAACAGTCAAAAATCGGTTGTCTACAGGAGAAGTTCCTATAGCAGACCAGTCACGGCTCGCTTTTCAGAATCCAGTGTCTCGGAACCTAACCACCTCTAGCCATCGAGATACTGTGGTCCACACCGACTCAACTACTGCTCACTGCGTCCTTCTCCAAAGAAAAAATTACTCTTACAACTTGGTTCCTATTTTAATTGTAACTCAAGTTTGCGTGACCTTTCATATTGCATAACCAAATGGTACACTTTTAACTGAAGCAACACATGGTCTGATAGGAAACAAGAAACACATATTTTGTCTACTTTTTGGTCGAATAATAAACTGTATTCGAAATTTTTTTCAATATTTTTTGAAGGCTTATTAGAAAATATTGAGAATCAATTTTATGAGTATTGTCACTTTTATATTTTATGCCATACTTTTATGGCGAAATGTATTATAATTAGTATTTTTATTCAGTATTTAGGTATATTTTTAATAAGCTATGGTTATTATTATTGTATATAGACGAAATTTACAAAAGAGTATTGAGAGAGAATTGCATCTACAGTTGACTTAAATTTTCTTCGTTAGCTCAATTGAGTAATCCTTTTTAGTTCCAATTTCATGTGCCTATGAGAACTTCTGCGGGATAAGTCGATTTTCAGATAGTTCTCCAATCTCCAACTAACTTGAATACTGTCATCCAATGAGTCAGCGATTGAAGTTCTCACTTCAACAAAATCATCTGCTCTTCATAAAATCGAATGTTTGCAGAACTTTGAAAAGAAAACTTTATCAAGTTTGATATTGAGGTATTAACAATTGAAAACTTTTCCTATTTCCTCAGCGACTCTGTTCATTCACAACTTGCATGTATTAAATTTTGATAAAGTTTTGTCCTATCTTGATCATGTGCTGTGACAACGTTGAATAAAAAAGTAACAACAATCTTTCGCTAGGAAATGCTACGTTACCAATAAGTAACGAATATCTACATTATTGTGCCTTAATTAGAACATTTGATTTGGAATATATCTCTAAGGAAGAACTAAAACTATCTTCAGACAACCTTGGGTTCTACCAAAGATTTTTCTTCTTCACATTTAATACCCACGTAAAATTATAATTCAGTACAAACCGCAAACATAATAGAACCAACCTATGGTTAATTAGATTTTATAGGCTTGCTACTTGGTATATGGTGAATATAAATAATAATAATATTTATTCAGGTGTAGTAATACAGTGTTATACAGTAATGAAAACAGAAGTGCTACATATATACCACCCTGCGAGACACTAGGTATCTGTGGGCAGGCCTGAAAATGAAAATAAACAAGAATATGAAAGAAAAAGAAAATAGTAAAAAAGAAATAATATTCAAATAAAAGATAGTACAGTTGATGATAACAACGAATAGTTGTGTTTTCGGCCCGATATAGTAAGTTAAATTTTAGTTGTACATTACAATAAATATGAATAATATTACGAGAAGAGAATTTTTTTAGATTGAATTTATAAATTAGAAATGAATATATGTGAGTATTTATAGTCTCGAACATCTTTGTAATAAATTATTGAATTTTACTGATGTATTGATCATTTTTCGGTTTGGAATAGAGCATACTAATGAATTTTTCTGTTTTTGTTTTTGATTTTGCATTTTTGTTAACATTTATTAGTTTTTAATCTTCCAGAAGGTTGTTGAAAACTTTATAACTGATATATGTATATGTACTTTGTTCTTTATATACTTTAGGAAAATTCAAACTCGTAATTCGCTTAGATTGCTGTAGTTTTACGTTGTATTGTGTTTTTTAATGTTGTGTAGTTTGCAATTACTGACTTATCCATGGAATATTTTCTAATGTTCAAAATGTTTTTTCCCATAAATAATTGATCAGATGGGTAGTACTTTGGTTCCTTATATATTATCTTTATTATTCTTTTTTGTATATTATTTATCAATTTTAATGGTCTATTGTAGGTGCCTCTGCAAGCTATGATTCCATATGTTGAGACTGACCAGAATAGCTCATAATAAATCATTATAAGTTAACTAGTCGCCAATGTAACCTATGAAGTGGTAAATATAATTAATTACATGCCTTAGGGTAATACCACCCGTGCTAAATATCAACCACTTTCAAATATGGCGCCTGGTTGCTCTATAGCCATCAGCCAATGGTGGAACTAGTTCGAAATATCCCCGGGTTACGACCAACACTAGGCTGCTGATCAAATGTGCGTATTTTAATGGCACACGGCAACATATGTGCTCTATAAGCGTGTATTATAAGTTTACCAGTTTATATCTCAAAGTTTTTCGAAGTGTAAAATTATTTCTGGGGCAAGATTTACGTATGACAGTGGATACTATTCAGTATATTTGTTCGTTTGTATATATTACACAACGTAATAAAATAACATTTGAATCTGGAACGTGCATAGACGGAAATACCGTCCAACACGGGCCATATTTCAGCTCTGTGTTTTAAATTAAGCAAATAGTACATTTAATCGTTCTCCAGCAAAATTTGTAGAAAATGCAATGCTATGAGAGCCAATTGGACTTCAGAAATGATGCAGGAGGCGCTTAAGTTACTTAGGCAAGGTAGAAGTCGAAGGGATGTTGGAAAGAATTGTGGAACTTTACGATCCACGTTGCGATAGTGGTGGAAGACTACTTGGTAAAAAACCTGTTTTGACAAGTGCACGAGAAAAAGAACTTTCTGGCCGCATCGTAAAACTGTCCACTATTCCGCTTACACCAAAAGATGTTAGCAGTATCTTCACGTATTGTTAGAAAAATGAATTCTGCAACAAATTCAACAGCGAAAATGAAATGGCAGTTAAAGTTGGTATAAAGCTTACATGCGGAGCGATCTTGAGCTTTCTAGATGGAAGTCTCAAGCGATGAACAACATCAAGAGCACAATAATTGAACTCCTTTATTGTTAAAGATTAGTTCACCAAGTTGTCACATATTATGGATAAGTGGATCTTGCAAAATTCCCTATATTACATTTTCAATTTAGTTGGAAGAGGTGCCACATGACGGTTAATCCCTCCTATAATAACTTACAAAGAAGTCAGAAAACAGGACACTTCCGGCTACAACTTACCTCCAGGATTTGTCATCGAAATAGTTAATAAAGGTAGTATGACAAGGAAGTTGCATTTTTTTTGCAAAATTCAAACCGGCTGAATGTGTATTATTGAATCTCGATAGTGCATCTTGTCAAATGAACATATAGCGTAGCGGAAAGCTACAATGTAACTTATTTTATGTTTACCTTCAAATACAGCTACAGCCTATGGAAGAAGCCGTGTGTAGATCCTTTGAGCACTACTGGGACAGCGAGTTGGTCAATATTGGGAAGCGAATCCTTCCGCAATCAGAAGACTCAGGAGAAGTCACTTCGGAAAAGTATTTCAAGCTGTTTGGCAAAAAGCACTTACAATACTCAAAACGGATTCAAATCGAATGGCATTCATCAATTTCATCTGGAGTTTGCCTATGCACCATCTTCGCTGACCAATCGAGAAGTAGACTCTGATGATGGCGATGAGCTTCCTCTAAGTTCTATCATAAATAAATCTGATTCAATTCAGACAGTTTCTACACTTTCCAAAGCCGGTTGCTCCAAGTTGTTAGGCAATCCCCAACCTTTACCAATCAATAAAGAAGTAGAGTCCTTCGATAATAACCTTCCTCTGAGGCCCCTCGTAAACACTGATTCACCTAAACAGCAAGATGATGTGCTGAAACCCATTAGTTTAGCAGGAATTGATTCCCCTCAACTCCAAGTCAGTAGGAAAGCAGGAAAGATATTAGATGTTACAGTAAACAAACTCATTGCTACCAAAGTTTATAATGACTCCTGCATATCTGGCACTTGTATTCCAACACCCGATTTTTCTTAAACAAAAACCCTGTAAAGTCAATAACTACAAGGCGTAATTCCTGAGGAGAAAGTTCCTCGATAAGGGTCCTGCCACATGCCAGCAAATGAAAAATCATCACCAAGGAAAGCTGGCTAAGTTCCATATGTAATGAAGATTATCAGAGTGACATGAGACAATGTTCCAAATGCTAAATGTGAGTACATGAGGATTGTGCAGAGCTAACGATTGAGAATTTAGAAGAGTTTGAATGTTCTGACTGTTCGCTGTAGTGTCTCTATTGTGGACGATCTTTCAGAACTTGTGGGAGAATTTCAGTAATGGTAAAAAATATCCTCGGTTTCCAAATTTTTTCAAGTGGTTGTCACATTCATCAAAAAAAATTTTTCAATTTTGTAATGAAGATTATCAAAGAATAAGGTATTTGTTCAAAAGTTGTTATCACTTTTTCAGTCCAAACCCGCATTTTCTTCCAAAAACAACAATACTTTAGGTGGGCGGTATTACCCTAAAACATCAAGGTTAGGAATGAATCACTATCAAGATGGTGATAACATGAAACAATAAGAATTTGCCCATGATTCTGTGATAATTTTCAAATCTATTATCAGGGTTAGAAATGAATCACTATCGAGAAGGTAAGAACATGAAACAATAAGAATTTTCCCACGATTCTGTGATATTTTTCAAATCTTGTAATTTCTGATAAGTCCATACTTTCACCAAAAATTATAGTAATCCTCATTAAAGCTATAAAAGGGAAAAGGACTTCTTTCTCTCGGTGGTCTGTGCCCAGATTGCAATAATATTCCCAGTATGTCGTTAGGTTCCACAAATCTATTCAACATGTATTGACATATAGCTTGCTTCCCCCGCCTTAGAGCATATTTGCATAATGTCAAAAGCTACTAATATGATTAATTATTCATCTACACTTGATCGACCACCTAGTTTGACAAATTAAATAGTCATTGGTTAGAAGTGCAATTAGTGTGATTCCAAACACAATATAATCCATAAATTATTATGGTTTCATGTTTGCAGCTGTTGAGAATTACGATTATTATTTTATGTGTTAGTGATACACTTGACATAATCCGAAACATGAGCGTTAAAAACTTTTTTGTTATCTGGTACAATCAAACTTACTCTAAACTGTAATGGTATTGAAGAGCAAAGAGAGTACGAACTATCTAAAACTGACGGGTTAATCGCAAATGGACGTTCAAGGAACTACCAACATCTAATCAATATACTTTTCCTATCTCTCGTTATTTCCAAAGGTAGTAGAATATTAATTAAAGAGTCAATTAATCACTTTGAAGAATGTCTCCTACAACGCATAAATGTTCAACTTACAGTGGTTTGAATAAAGACTACGAAACAGATGCTGAGGATTGGTGCCGTGTACAGGCCACCAAGGTACAGTCTAAAAAGAAGATTACCTAACAATTTTGCAAGATTCTGGTGAAAGGCGGTGATTTTGACTCCAAACATAGCTAACTTAGAGCCCGCGTATACTAAGAAAATCCCTGTCCTAGAAGATTTCCTTATCCTCAAAATCATCGAAATTGAAAGAAACTTTGACCTGCATTCGCTTCACTTCGCCGTCATCATAACATTAAGCGAACATTTAATCAAAAGAGAAGCTCGAAGCACTCTTCTCAACAAAATCACCAATTGGGAAAGTTTTCGGATAGATCTTCAAAATGATATTAAACAAGAAAATGTTTGATACCATTTTCTGATTAAACGAAACTTTATAGGACAAAAAATATTTTTGTTTTCATATGATACAGCTACTTGAAAAATAAGCTTATTTTGATGAACATTTTTTTTACACTCCCAACTACCTAATTTGAATAATATTTTCCAATGCGCTTTCAGTTACCTATGCTCCTTGCCAAAAAAGAAATGTGCCGCTAAAGCACAACAAAAAAAGCGTAGCGAAACATCAACTTATTTGCATGATAAGTAAGTTTCAAATTATTCGATTTATTTAAGAAATAGTACTAGTTCCAGAATGCAAGTT
This sequence comes from Endomychus coccineus, assembly GCA_958510875.1. Taxonomy (NCBI): domain Eukaryota; kingdom Metazoa; phylum Arthropoda; class Insecta; order Coleoptera; family Endomychidae; genus Endomychus; species Endomychus coccineus. The sequence goes on along the minus strand of OY294067.1, from coordinate 62,813,608 downwards.
GCATATCCGAAGGAAACAGTACCACCAAAATTGAGATTCATTGTTTTGATAATTGTTGGCTTCCGGATGGATTCCGCGTCACAATAGCACGACGTTTCGCAAACTATTACAAGTGGCATCTTGAAGGATGGTTTCAGGCTTGAACTGGAGGCAAATATTTTGTGTGGTAAAAATTAAATATAAAATTTTTTGTATTTGTTATTTTAATTATTATTTTGTAGTCTTAGTCTGTTATTTAAAGATCATCAAATGTGGATCCTGTGGATTACTCGTTGAAAATAGAATAAAAATCAAAACTGAAAATGTGTTAATGGTATGGAATAAGATATTCCAGCTGCGAAGCTATATTGACCACAGTATATAATTTCGTCAAATGAGAAATGTAAAAGTATAGATGATCATGTTTTAAGAATTCACATAGTTCCCAAGAATCCATCTATAGTACAGGATTATTGAACTACGATACGTTTTAAATTGGGATATTCCGTTCCTCATGCAAAAAAATGTACACATAGTATTCTATTCATAGAACGAGAACAACAAAAAATCCTGGGATTAACTCGCCAAATTACTATTAGATGTAGAATATACATGTTATGCGGAAGATCTGCAAAAAAAATAAATGAATTCTGTTAAATTTATTCGATTTGTTTAACATTGCAGCAAATATTTTGTAGGGATCTAATTGAATGTATTATTTGGATATTATATTATTTATTAGTCTTAATCGTATAAATGTCATAATGTATAATATCATTGTATGGATCTGCACTTAAAATCGGATTTATTATACACACAGTTTAAATACAATTATTTTGGAAATGATTAAATGTATTTGATTATAGCGTAACATAAGGGATACTCTATTTTCATTCATCAGGTTGTGGTTATTATAACAGAAGTTTGTTATAGTATCTTACTATGCCAAAATTTTGATTCTCCAGTTTGAATAGTGACAATACGTCTATCAGTTTCAGACGACTGTTTTACGATCAGAACGATGAAGTCACATCTCCGGCAGAGGGATGACTACCACTTTCAAAAATGAAAAACCTAAATACCGCACATTCATAATGCAGTTCTCGCGATTCAAAGATTGAACGGGTGAACAGCTGCTAGAAAGAAAAGGTGTATGATATTGATCAATAGATGCCTAGCCAACACAGAGTTTAAAAATGGCTCAGATGAAAATTACTACTAAACTTGCACCTATTGGTCACTACTGAATCTTGCACCTATTGTCCACTTTATTACCTACTACAAAAAAAGTTCTACAACAAACCGATTTGATGAAAAAAATGTAATCTACTGTCATTGCCGGGTATTTCCCCCACGTATTGGGTAATTCCACGCATGTGTTGTTGTGATTCAACGTATAGTGAGGGAAGTAGAAATAGATGACTATGATTATTGAAATGCGCCTGCAACTAACTTGTATTATTATAGTACTAAAGATCCCGCTTCACGCGTAATTGCGAGAAATAGTCCAGTCTGTAAGCTGGGGGAACATCTAAATTTTTTGCAGTAAGTCGAATTGGAAAAATTCTTTTTGTATGATGTTCTATGGACCATGGAAGTCATTCGCGATCACCGAGCGACTCTTCAATCTCCCCCAATTCACCGCTATATGATAAATTAACCCTATTTTCAACCCCATTTCTAAGATAATATTTAATTTATCGAAAAATTAAAACAAACTCTCAAAAATTGTTTTCTAGGAAGTTTTCTGGGTCTCTGAACAAAAATCCGAGAACATTTTCCCGGAAAATCGAAAAAATTTGGTCATTCTCATGCAAATTTTCTCATTTTGCACGTAATCATCGCTTCATGCATACTAGATGTTGACAGTCGCGTATTTTGATCAAGAGTAGCAAAAAAACAGTGGAATTTGAGGAAAACTTCATGAAACCGGAAAAGAAAATCTTCCAATGTCATCGAAATTGAATGAATTTTCCGGGAAAATGTCCTCGGAATCGTGTTCAGCAGCCCGAAAAACCTCCTAAAACCTACTTTGGAGACTTAATTTTCATTTTTTGATAAATTAAAAATTATCTCAATAATAGGCTTGAAAATAGGGTTAATTTATCATATAGGGGTGAATTGGGATAGATTGAAGAGTCGCTCAGTCGCAAAAGATTACTGACCGATGAAGAATTGCCTCAAATACTCGATAGTAGATTTTGACGATGATGAAAATTTCAAGCCAAAATGTTCAGACTTGGATCCCAGTGAGGAAGAGGAATCTGCTCTTCGTAGGCTGGAGGAAAATAATGAAGAAGCAGACACTATTATTGAAGAAGTCAAGACTGCAAATAATGAAACCAGCAGAGGAAATTTCAGGCAATCAATCGTCAGGAACAGAATAAATGAAGAGTGTAAAAACTTTAACACAAGTACCTAAGCTACCCAGTTGCCCTCAACAACAACGGGGAAATTGGGATCTCTTACCCGAATGTATGTTATTGTATGAGCTCTTTCAATAAATGGTAATTCCTCATTCACTCACTATTTATTTGAAATTCATATTTTATCATATGTTGAATGATTCTGATATGCACTTACGTGCACAAAAAAATCGAACCAAAAAAAATTACGAAACAGTTACCATAATTATTTAGTAGGACCCCACTCATCACAATTGTGGAAGAGTTTTAATATTTGGATATGTAACTGGCCTACGGGATTGATGAGGTGGATGAAGAAATCGTTGGCGATGTAACTACAAAAATCTGATTTTTCTACAATTCATACTTCACATAATGCATCAATTTATTTTTTATTATGAATTACATAGTTTTACAAGGGAGTCAATCATATTGGAAAAATACATTCCAAGAAATTCAATGCTATGAAAATGATTGCGAAACAATTGACTGAACCTATTGATGTAAAATGCATGTTCTTGACAGCTCATTTTCCGAATAAAAGCTCTTGTTTAGATTTCTTTATTTCATGTTGGGAATGATTCCTGTGGGAATTTCATAATTTTCGTGAAATTATGGTTTCTATTGATGCATGTCGAAGTGAATAAAAACTTCAGAGAAACTTATATTAAATTTATTACTACCAAGGTTGGTAGTTACTTGTGAGGTTGCTAATCCATTTAGAGTTTTGAACAATGATATTTTATATCAATTATGATATTGCAAGCATCCATTTCCGTGGATAGTGATATATAATTAAATAACTCATAATTTTTCATTTCCAGTTCTATCGTTCCGTAATAAAATGAATGAATACAGAAGTTAAGCATGTTGAAACAGATAGAACAGGATAATATTCGAGTTATGACTTTAGTCCAAGCAATACGGCATGAAATCATTTTTTGACATTGATACTACCTGAAGACCGACTGTGCCATTATGTTCAGGTAAGTGGAGACATTAATTGTATCATGTTTTCGACTCTCAAATGTGGTCACCCTATTTATTATAAAAATTTTAAACAAAAAAAGGCACTTTGTTTAGTTTTTTGTTGATAACTCAACAAATAATGAAGTAATCAAAATGGTATAAATGGACAAAATGTAGGTAATTGGATTACAAACCAAACAAGTTTTCGAGCGACCAGATCGGATAATTAGAAGCCAAGGAAACTACGGAAAAGCGGGAAATTCGACGTTTTTTTTTAATTCATATCTCCGTTGTTTATTATTTATTTTGTAGGATCGAATCTTTGCAAAAATTTTCTAGTACTTATGCACTTCACGTGTGCAAAAAACTGCCGCTGTGAATCAATTAGTTTGAGTGTAATTGTAATTCAAAGTTTCCTAAGCGATATTTTGCAAAATCGCTGGATGCGTCTGAGATAATCCAATTTTAAATTTTAAAACTGTTTTGAAAAATATAAGATCCATACAACAAAACGTATATTCTCGTTATCAATTCAAATGATGGGAAGTGCCTTAAAAACGCTGGGAAATTCGGTTCGAAACGGCCAATCGCGCGGAAACGCTCGAGTATTGGGAGCGAAGGAGAGGCACACATATACAGATATAGAGACGCGCTGCGCCTGGCTTCAAATGTTTGCATTATAATATCTTAACAATGACGCAAGCCATTTTAATAATTTTTTTTTTATTTTGGTGCTAATGAATTCCAGGAAATTGATTTTTTATTTATAATTGATAAATAAGCAACGGTTATGCGTATATTCTTGAAATTGAAAATTGTTTTAACTTTATTTTGATGATATGTGAATAAAGGGTTGTATGAATGTACAAAAGTGATGTTTACAGGTGTTTACATTTATTAACATTTATTTAAACATATATGCCTATAGGAAGCAAAGATCCATGCATTCCAAAAAGTTGCTTGATCAAATCTCGTGCTCTTGCAGCAAAAAAGGTTGTATAGACGGTTCTTGCACTTGTAAAAAACACGGATTACCATGTTCAAATCTATGCGGTAATTGTCGGGAAGATTCTTGTTATAATTTAGATGCCAGTAACAAATCAATTGAGTCTGAGTCTGAGTCAGAGTGCGAGGATGAAGATATTGATTTGGTACTGGATGATATGAATGACATTGCTGAGGAAATAGACATTTTAGCGCCTGCGAGGAAAAAGCGAAAGATATTAGTATCTGTGTGAAAAATGACACTATGTTCAATAAATTGAGCCAATTAATTTATTTTGAATGAATCTTTATAAAACTGTTATGTGTCTGAAGACAACCCGGTCGCACACGATAAACTTGGATTTATTGTAAAGTAAATTATTGTAAAAAATTAAATATAAATAGGTACATTGTGTGCGTGTAGATAAATAGTTTTAAATACGTAAACATATGTTTAAATAAATGTAAATACCTGTAAACATCACTTTTGTACATTCATACAACCCTTTATTCACATATCATCAAAATAAAGTTAAAACAATTTTCAATTTCAAGAATATACGCATAACCGTTGCTTATTTATTAATTATAAATGAAAAATCAATTTCCTGGGATTCATTAGCACCAAAATAAAAAAAAATTATTAAGATAGCTTGCGTCATTGTTAAGATATTATAATGCAAACATTTGAAACCCGGCGCAGCGCGTCTCTATATCTGTATATTCCCATCATTTGAATTGATAACGAGAATATACGTTTTGTTGTACGGATCTTATATTTTTCAAAACCGTTTTAAAATTTAAAATCGGATTATCTCAGACGCATCCAGCGATTTTGCAAAATATCGCTTAAAAAACTTTGAATTACAATTACACCCAAACTAATTGATTCACAGCTACAGTTTTTTGCACACGTGAAGTGCATATGTATTAAAACATTTTTGCCAAGATTCGATCCTACAAAATGATAAAGAACGGAGATATTAATTTTTTAAAAAACGTCAAATTTTCCGATTTTCCATAGTTTTCTTGGCTTCTAATCATCCGATCTAGTCGCTCAAAAACTTGTTTTGTTTGTAATTCAATTACCTACATTTTGTTTACTCATACCATTTCGATTACTCCTTTATTTGTTGAGTTATTAACAAAAAACTAAAAATGTTTATAATAAATAGGGTGACCATATTTGAGAGTCGAAAGCATGATACAATTAATGTCTCCACTTACCTGAACATAATGGCACAGTCGGTTTCCAGGTAGTATTAATGTCACGATTAAACCCCTATTGCTTGGCCTACTTATGAATGATGGCGTTTACTTGATGTGAATTAACTCTTTTTTAATATGTTTAATAACGAAATAGAACATAAATTGAAATTTACACGAACTGCAAAATATAATTGGTGACGATTGTTTCGTCACAATGTGTCATTCTCAAAGTTGGTAATATGATAAATAACAATTTGTAATGTTCTTAAATAGAACAAATCTACAATAGGATAATGAAGGGAGATCTGGACTATGGATTGTGGAGGGGGTTATATACAAAGTATTAACAATCGTTGAGATATAAATATCAAGTTGGTAGTTTTAATGGAATATTATTGTCTTCCATAATGCTTCAAAATTTCTGTGGATTTCAGAATATTGAGTTTGTGACCTTTCTCCTGAAAATGAAATATGTCTGGATTGAGAGAAAAATTATGATGGAATTCTATAAGATGATTCTTGAAGTTTGAAACTTTGTTTCTTGAGAGGGTGACTTCTTAAATATTCTTGAAGTATATCGCGGACAACAGCTAGTGATAATACAATAATAATTATATAAAAACTACTTCAATGGCTAACTTTACTGAACGTTCGTGTATGAGGAAAAATATTACAAATATTCATGAAGTAAAACTCATGAACTTACTGAATTAAAAATATATATTGTGATCATTCATTACTTTGATAATATCAAGTTCTTCATGTTCCAAGATTCTTCCAAGTGCTAAAATATTCAATTTTTGGAACTTCATTCATGTTCATGCAAAATATTTCTCAAAGATCAGCATAATCTCAATCTTTCTACTCATAGTAAAGTAGATTCAATTCGATACTCGAAATCATGTTGTATTCTCTTTGTTACTTTGACTATTTTGGTTCTCAGTAATGTTCTCAAATTTGAAAGAAAATAAAATGTAAACAATTTTATAGAATCAATCTGAAGATTTTGCTCATGATCGAGACAAAAGTAATTTGTCAATGATTCAAATAAAACGGTGGTCCTTTTTTTGGCTGATAATTGTTTCGTCACACTGCTGGATATAAACTGAAATACGAATAGAATTGTCATCCTTCAATACAACAATATATAATAAAAGTATGGATTAGGGCCGCCTTAGAATCAGGGCTAGTAGGGTCCAGGCCCAAGCCCCACAATTCTGAAATTTTCTATAGACAGTGTCACCATTAAAGTTCGCACCATATGAGAATTAAAAAAAAAATGCTTCGCTTAAAATTTGATTTCCGTTTCAAACTAGAGAAAAAATTACATTAACAGTTGTGGCCAAGCGATCTTCTTAACTGCCAAATTTGACATTTGTTGCAGAAAGTGGCGGAAACTGGCATTTCTAAATTGAATTTGACAAAAATTTATTTGAAAAAGATGTTTCTACTGCAGTCTTATGGTTTTCAAAAGTTCTAGGATGAAGTTGCGATTTTTGATAGCTAACTTGCAATTTATTTACCATGGCCAACTTGCTGTTTTAACAATTTACTAATTACGAAATATCATGTTTTCAGAAAAGGTGCGAAACTAAAGGCTTCTTTCGACAATTTTCCCCATATCTTACATGCATTTAATATTTTATAAGATAAAGTACTCGTGTCTTTTCAAAAGAGCGATAAAATCATTGGAACTTTGCACCGCTCGTGCCAACATTTTTCATGGTTGCAATTTTAGTTTTTAAAAATATGGAAAGTTAATAAAATATTTATCATGAAACTAACATGTGACGGTAGGTTTCACACTAATAAATCAATATTTATCAGTTAAGTAAGCTTTGGATTTGTAAAAAATATTTTGGTTGATAAAATATAAAAAATCGCAACTTCATCCTAGACATTTGAAAATTAGCACACTTACATAAAATTGCAGTGAAAACTTCTTTTTCAAATAAATTTTTTTCAAATTCGATTCAGAATTGCCACTTTCTGTCAACAAAAGTCATATTTGACAGCCAACAAAGATCGCTTAGCCACAACTTTCAATGTAATTTTTTCTCTAATTTGAACCTAAAACTGTTCCCGACATCAAATTTAAACCAAAGCTATTTTTTTCAATTTCCATATGGTGCGGACTTTGATAGTGACATTGTATAAGAACGAATTTTAGAACATAATGAGACAAGATCTTGAAAATATGCTTGAAATTTTATTTTTGAAGTAAAATAATAAACTAATCATACATAGTATAATAATAAGTGCTTCAACAAAGTGAATATAATAATTTATCAACAATTTTGATGTATAATAATAATTAAGGGTACTTTCAGCATTCACTGAGGAGGGGCCGCAAATTCAAAAACCGACCGCTGCCCGAATTGTTCTCTGCTAGAAGTGACACTTATACAACTCGTTTTATTGCATAGTTTACGAAAATATGATATTCCTCACCGGAGAGCTGAACGCAATTGCCAACTTTTCTAATATGCATAAGTTCTCCATCGATTTATTTATAAAACTGCATGGACATTGGAAATAGAGCAAGATGAGACCGGAAGACAATATTATCGCCATATTGAATGATATATATTCGGTTTATCTGGAAATGGGACGAGTATTGAAGTGTGAGAGCACTGTATAATAAAACGGAGTATGTATTATTTTAAACCAACAATGCATTTGTATGTGCAATCACGTAACGAGTTTCCAGCAGTCTCGATTGTGGAAAAGCACTTGTGATTTTTATATTCACGATATTCTAGGAAAATCTTCACCAGTTTATAGCCGCAGAATACTTCAATTAAGCTGGAAGTAGTTAGAATGCTTCGTAAGATTTATCGGATATAATAATATCAGAATGAAACATAAATTGTTTGTATATGGAAATAGAGAATAGGGTATTAGCCGAGAGAATAGTTGTTGAGTAAAATTCTTGGAATTATTTCTTTTACACAAATCGTTCTGAAATAATGAGAATTTGAGAGATGATAGCCTATAATTAAGAAATCACCTTTATCCACTGAGAATACTGTTGAAGTACTAAGAACCTTTCGGGTACCAAGTACCCATCATCAGAATAGGCTAACTTAGAAATCAAAATGTGCCTGTTCAAATACTATATGAGGATTAATAATGCTAACAAGGGGTAACCCTCAGCTGGAGATAAATCAGAATTTAAGAAATAGGTTTTTCGCTTATACGTTTCCATCCCTTCTAAATTTCAATTGAAAATGCACACCTCGCCGAAACGAACAGAAACACGAATAATCGAAATTGTAACACATTAATGTTTTAAGTATATGAATATGTATCAAGAATCCACTGCTCAGCAGTTTTCTTATAATATACGGACTCATGTCAAACAAAGTCTGTACACGACTGAAACCAAAAAATTTAACGTTCAAGTATCCACTTTCGAACCAGATGTTAGAAATTTATGAGGTAATAGAAAAATGTTGTCAGACCTTATTAGGAACATTTCTATTTAAGCATTCTACCTGAGCTAAACCTTTAACATTATAAAGACGCATATAGGAATTTACAACGGTTTTAAGTTCGCATATTCGAAGAAATTTGCCAAGCAGTGGATTCTTGATACATACTTGGAACATTAATGTGTTACAATTTCGATTATTCGTTTTTCTGTTCGTTTCGACGACGTGGGCATTTTTTGTTGAAATTGGTGCTATAAGGACGCTTTGTGCTGATAGAATTAGTTTTAAGAAATCCCGTTAAGACATAACACGTCTTCTTATAATGGTCGTGAGACTGAAACGTACGTAAAGACGAAAATAATAAGCACATGTGTTAGTGTGACCTATTTCCCGAGAATTTATATATAATTCATACCTGGGTGGAAAATCATTATTAATTTTGCCCATTTAAAAAAAGGTGGCCCCCTCCTTCTGTCTAGAATAAAATTCTAACGTTTCCTTATATATACATCTATAACAATAATAAGAAAGCAGAAGTAGGTACTGCAAAGAATCGTCTTAACTATCATACAAAAATAACAAAAGAGTTCTTAAATGCTAACCCTGAAATTTTAGTTTTGAACGCGGATAAATGTAATAAAACCGTCATAATGCATAGAAATGACTATGAAAAGAAAATAGAAAACCTTTTAAATGATGAAACAACTTATAAAAAATTAAAATCTGATCCTACTTTATCAATACAAAATAACATGAATAAATTGATAAATAATTGGCACAAAAATAAGATAATCCCTATTGAATTGAAAAATAAACTAATTTGCCATAATGGGCTAGCACCTTATATCTATGGGCTTCCAAAACTACATAAAATTGATATACCTCTAAGACCCATTATTAGTAATATAGGAGCGCCTACTTACAATTTATCAAAATTTTTATCAAAATCGATCAATAATATAATAGGAAATAATGAATTTTATGTGAAAGACTCATGGCATTTTAATGAATTTATAAAAAATCAATCCGTACCCGTAAACCATCAACTAATTTCCTTAGACGTTGTTTCTTTATTTACAAATACACCAGTCGATTTGGCATTGAATAGCATCAAAAAACGTTGGGCAGAGATTAAAAACCACACACCTCTAGATCAATCGGAATTTATAAATGCTGTGAAGTTTTGTTTAGAATGCACTTATTTTCAGTACGGTGAACAATATTTTGGACAAATATTCGGCACAGTAATGGGATCTCCTATTTCTGCTACCATTGCTAACCTCGTTATGGAATGCCTGGAGGAATCTGTTATAAGTTCATTAGATTTTCGGCCCGTATTTTTTAAACGGTATGTAGATGATTGCCTTATGTGTGTTCCCAATGACAAAATTCAGTACGTGATTAATAAATTTAACAATTTCCACTGTAAACTTCAATTTACCTGTGAAATAGAAGTTAACAAAAACATAAATTTCTTAGATATGAACATTAGGCATGATGCAGATGGAGAAATAAAAACTTCGTGGTTTACTAAAGAAGTTTGGTCTCAACGCTATCTTCACTTCAATTCCGTTGCACCAACTTGTTACAAAAAAAAGCGTCATAAACAGTCTTACAGACCGCGCGGTTAAATTGTCCCACCCAGAGGACCGTCCCAAAAATCTAAAAATTGTTCGTAATACACTGGAATTGAATGGCTTTTTTCAATCCTATTATTAAAGAGAGAATAAACAAAATTTATAATGGATCGTCATATAAAAATAACGTAAAAGGTAATTCAGACAATTATATAACTTTACCATACATTCCGGAGACCTCAGAGAAAATTAAGAAATGTTTGAAAAAGTATGATATAAACGTAGCGCATAAACCTACTAACTGTGTTGGGAAATATTTCTCAAATCTAAAACCTGTAATTCCTAAAGATAAACAAACCCACACAGTATACAAATTAAATTGTTTAGATTGTGATGGGACCTATACTGGTATCTCTAAACAATATTTACAAAAAAGAATGTATGGCCATAAGTATAGCACAAGAAACAAAAACTTAGAAAATTCCACCGCGCTTGCTAAACATTGCTTTGATTATAACCATCAATTTGATTACAAGAATGTTAATATTTTAACTAAGGAAACCAATTATTATAAAAGATCTATTCTGGAGATGATTCATATAAAACGTGACTCCAAGTCTGTTAATCATAGGAGTGACGTTCAAACACTAAGTCATATTTATACTAATTTAATTAATTAATATTCTTGCAAATTCCTACTTACGTCCTTATAATGTAAAAGTTTACTTTAGGTAGAATTGTCTAAAGTATTTCTCAGAGGCCAGAGACCTTCTTTTATCACCTAATAAATTATGACATCTGGCGCTTAAATGAACACTTGAGATGGTCTCGTCTGTTAGCAAAGAGGATAGAACTCTTTGTCTGTTAGTCTCTCGCAGACATTTATGAAATGTGTTCGTATTTATTGATGATTCTACTTAATAGTGGATTTTTAATTTTTACGCTGCAACATTGCTGTGTTATAGTTCCGATTTCATGTTTCCGTTCGTTTCGCGACGTTGGCATTTAAACGAAATTTGTGCGATAAGGACGCTTTGTGTTATTACAGTATTTCTAAGTAATCAGGTTATTGTATTAATAAGTCTTCTGATGATGGTCGTGAGACCGAAACGTACGTAAAGACGAGGGTAAAAATAAAAATATATGTGTTAATGTGACCTATTTCCCGAGAATTTTGTATTAATACATCTATAACTGTTTACTACAGTTGGAAAACTACACTAATCAGTATGAACGGGCTCAACATCTTATAATCATGACATGCGACATAAAAAATGAGCATTTCTTTATTAAATTACACCATACAAAAACTTTTGGTAAATATCCCTCTAATACTGACTTTAAGTCGCACGATCACTTACCAAAAACAGATCACTCCAGAACCCTACTAGTGTTCGTTTTTCACATTCATTCTTTCGAGACCGTCACCACCTCGCGGTTGCAACTGTTTTCCCGTCGATTATTTGAATCGCGAGATTTGTTGCATCAATGGTGCTATCGTGAATAACATTCTCTGCTTTCCGGTAGATGGTATTGGAACATCTAGATCAGTGATACCCAAAGTGGTTCATATCGACCACCAGGGGTCGATGACAACTAGCAAGGGTCCATGTCAGCGAAAAAAAAATTGGGGTTATATGAGATGTAAATGGGGTCCACAATAGTAGATCTCATTTGAGCAATGATTGCAATAATCCACATACACAGAGATATTTGTTGCTTAGTTTTTACGTGAAAACATAACAAACAGACCGACAATATACTACGTTCTACGATATACAAACTTATTTTCGCAATTATAATATTAGTATTTTATTCTATTCAATTGTACATTAATTAAATTTAATTTAATTACGTAGTAATTATCAGTTTATTAAGATTACTTCATGGAAAAAGCAATTCCTTTATCAACTATCAACAGATGGAGCAACTGCCATGGTTGGCTATCGTAAATTTATTTATAAGCAATTTAAAAGAAAATGTACCCGGGGTATTAGCAATACATTGCGTTATTCATCGACAACATTTGGTCGCTAAAAATCTGAGTAGTAGTAATTTGTCAATAACGCAGTCAGTCGCAAATTTGTCAGTGGATAATGAACCCAAATGGTGACATTGAAGAGGAACTGATCGTTAGATGAACTTGAGACTTGAGGTACAGTTTAGAAACAGATGTCATCAATTTTGTCTTCCAAAAGGCATACCTGTTACTTATTCCGTATTACGGAATATCGTGAGAAAGTTTTTAATTGCTTTCCCATCCTTATATCTAGTAGAAATGGGTTTCAGCGTGGTTGCCAATCTCCTAACATGAAAAAATGGACATCACTAACTAAAGAGATTTGCAATTAAATCTAAGTAAATTGATGCCAAATGTTGGAAATGTAATATTAAAGCATCAGGTTCATTCCTCCCACTGAATGTATTCATTTTTTTCTTGGCTTATGTAACAGATACTACTTTTTTTAATATAATGAATGTATAAAACTAACAAAGCTATCATTGCATATAGCTTTTATCGCGGGCTTTGAGCGCGGCGACCGAATCAAGGAATTCCGTAACGAAAAATAACAGGAACTCGTTTATGTTGCGCTCTCTCGGGTGACTAATATTGAAAAATTGTATATCACGACAAAAAACGATAATTCTACATTCAAGTTTTATAATAATCGAAGGCAAGCTGCATCGGCTGCATCTTTGTTGCAAGAATTCAAAAGACTGCCTTTAAATAGTGTTCAGACGACAGCTCAAAGTGTCTTAGATTTCATTAGTAATGGAAATGGCATTTCAATAATGACTTTCAATTGCCAGAGTCTAAATAGTCACAAATACGATTTACAAAGATTCAGTTACGAGACAAACAAATGTGTTACTTCTTACCGAAACTTGCATGGCGCATGATAATCCGATTGAAATACCTAATTTCAATTGTATTGTACAATTCAAACGAGACACTGTTCCAGAAGGTGGGGTAGCTGTTTACCAAAATAATAATAATGTAACTAATATTATGACTCCGAATATTGAAATAAATATTGCACACGTTAACGATGTTAATGTTGGGAGCTCATTTGTTGGAGATATTTGTGCGTGCTCATGCAAAATTAGAAATGGCCTACACATAGTCATGGTAGCAATTTACATTTCTCCGAATCCAAAATTGGACGAGGTAGAGCATTTTATTCATCGCACTTTACTGGAGTACACTGAAGAAGGGTCGAAAATACTTGGTACAAATGGTAATAAATTTCCACTTATCTTGGCTGGCGATTTCAACATCAACTTCGCTGAAATGAATAATGATCCACAAGAATCCACAACAAAATATGGGACCACCATTGACGCGGTATTTTCCAGATATTTAAAGGATATCAAGTCTCAAACCTATGTCTCTTATTTCAGTTATTCAGTTACCATAAACCTATAGTTTCAATGATAACACATTCCTGAATAACCTACATGTATTGTAAGATAATAAAAATATTTTAAACGATATTAACTTCTCATTTATTCAATAAAAGAAAAAAAAAATGTTTTCTTATCGGTCACCACGCTCAAAAAGTGTAACTTGAATTAATATCAAAAAAAACTTGAATTAAAATATCAAAGAAAGAAAATACTGCATAATTTAAAAAAAAAAAAATAATTATAATTGCATAAGTTGAGAAAAAATGCTATGCAATAGCTTTACCGCGGCAGTCCCCGAGTGCCACACGTATTTTTTTTTCAGTTTTTCGCACTACACTTCACTAGTTAGAAATTGTGAGTAGGACTATACCAGCTGTCACAAACTCATTTGAACTTGACGAATTGCGAAAAATTCAATATTAGGTAAGCAGGAGGTCTACCCAAAACCGTAAAACATGACAAATGGTCTACGAAACAAAAATGTTTGTGGATCTCTAATCTGGATTCTCCAAAGATTTTCTGGTAGTTATACCTCTGCTGTAGATGATTGATCAGTGAATTCATCGTCTGGCTCGTTCCACAGATGAGATCATGAAAAGAACGAAACAGCTGTCTGAATATATAAGATGTGTTGTAACTGTTCAATCTGTAGAACCAAACCTCTGTCTATTGAATCTAACAGGAAACGTGTTTTTATCAATCTTTGCATAGACCCACAGATCACAAATGATAGTTGACAAGTCAAAGTCTAAGAATTACATTTAGTATGATACAGGAGATAAATCTATACTGACACTAATATGCGTATTTTAGACAAATCATTGCATTCGCGTACTATCTGTCTATTCTAATTCCATTCTCGGACCCAACCCTCTAAAATATCACAGGTGATCGAGATTTTGAAATATGAGTTTGCATGTTATTATTAAATCAGTAAAATAAAACTTCCTATATGCAGGTTCGTAATCTATATATTCGAATATGTTATACGAGTATTTTCGACAATAATATAGTCATATTAAAATAGAAACATGACTGGCATGGGTGCAATAAATTTTTATGAGTAAATAAATGTGTGGGATATGTGCCATTTGGTCGAAGAGATAAAAATACATATGAAATCGATAATTGCGAGCTTTTCATCTGTATTAAGCACCGAAGTCGGAATAAAACAAAATTCACATTTTCTTTTCATAAATTTGATAAGAATAACATTGGAAGTAAAAATAAAGTGGGGAGAAATAATTAAATTCAACTAATTTATGTAAAAGTTTTCTGCTCAATCGAGGTACAAATGAGCGTATGAATACATTCATTTATTTCTAGTTGGCTTTTCTCAGATAACAATGATGAAGTTTCTCTAATCTTGATCCATCAGTAACATCAAAAACTAATAATTCTAGACAGCTGTTTCACTCTTCTCATAGAACTCATCAGTAGAACGAGAAAGTTTGTAACGTTACTAACAGATCATTGTGTTGGAAGTACATAATCGCCATACAGCGTGGTAAAAAAACAAAATTATGCAACGCCTTCTATGAATAGATGTCTCACTTAAGGTTCAAACAATTGACTAATAGATTTCTCGAACTTTCAAAGGAATGAGTAATGTTGAACTACTTGAGTACCAGGTGGTGACACCAAACAGAACCAATGCATCAATCGAGGTACAAATGAATGTATGAAAGCATTCATTTGTTTGTGGTTCTCGTTCTACCGATGAGCTCTATGATAAGAGCGAAACGGCTGCCCAGAAGTATTAGTTTGTAATGTCACTAGTGCAGTGGATACATTTGAAAAATTCTTTTTGCATCGTGTTCCTTGGACCCGCCGGAGTATTCAATACACTTAACTTGTTTGTGGACGCCAAAAATGATGAAGTTAGGGGCGGTTAAAGCCCCCGAATTGCCCCCAAAATTGAGCTCTCAAAAAAAAAATTGTAATGACAATTTCGCCTTGATAATCTGTAATCGGGTGGTTTTCAAGGTAACTGATCACGAATCCGAGGTCCGATTCAGGAAACTCAGTATGGCCAACCGGGTGTGGAGCTATTTTCCGTTAATAAATATTTTTTAATGGACATTTTGCCTCGAAAATACATACTCTGGGGGTTTTCGAGGTCACTGATTAGGAATCTGGGGTCTTATTAGGTAAATACAAAATGACGGGCCGGAAGTAGGGCTGATCGCCAGGCCCGTAGCCAGCCGTGGGCCCGACGGGCCCGGCACCAGCCACCCCCCCCCCCCCGAAATTCCGTTAACCCTAAAATTTTCCTGAAGATGTGAATCATGTTTTAAAAATATGTCTATCGATAATAAGCCATATTTTTTATGACAACTTCACGCCTGTGAGACATACATAATATCTCTATTAGAACATTTGAACAAAAGATTACTTTTTGATCTGGAATTCTGGATCGATTATCTCGAATCCGATCATCAAAAATTGCTTGTGAAACATAAAATACGCTTTTACTAGACAAGTGTTGGTTTTCACACAGTTTACTGGTAACAGACAATTCAGCTTCCTATGTCAGTTCAACTGCAAGAAAAGTCACGTGATTTGGCATCAGCAGTAGATTTCGTGAACATGCTTCAAGAAGAACGAAAAACTGCAGAAGTATCGTTCAGCAAAATTTTTATAGCAGCTGAAAAGCTTGCAAACGATACATTCGATATGGAGCTGAAAGTTCCGAGACTCACGTTGAAGCAAACAACTCGTTCCAATTATCAAACAGACTCTGTTGAATCGTACTTTCGGTCTGCTGTTTTTATTCCTTGCCTCGATACGCTGATTCAGAATTTGTCTGACAAATTTCTTAATGAGAACGCGGGAATCTTATCAAGCTTACAGATACTTCTCCCTGGATTTGCTGTAATTGAAAAAGTAGATGACTTGCATCATCTTTCGCCATACTTCGATGATCGAGTCTCAGAATCCGCTGTAAAAGCTGAGTATAAGTTGTGGTGTGAGAAATTATCGGGACTCGAGAAAGATGCCGAGGCTTTACAAGTATTGGATTTTTGTGACAAGAGCAGATTTCCAACAATCAAATATCTATTAACAGTTTTGGCAACTCTTCCGGTCACAACGGCAAGTGTGGAAAGGTCATTTTCGACAATGAAAAGAATCAAGACTTACTTACGTAACTCAACGGGCAACGAAAGACTTAGTGCACTCGCCGTACTGTCAATTCATGGAAACTTAGGTATCGATCGGAATGAGGTTCTTGAGATTATGGCAGCAAAGAAATCGCGAAAGTTAAAATTTTAAATTTTGTCTACTGAAATTGACGTTTCAGTTTGACAATTGATGTGTATGTGCTTGACTGACAATTAAAATACAGTGATGATATTAATAACAATAAAGCAGTTTTTCTCTAATGAGTCCAACTTTAATAACAAATATCCTTGCAAGACACCCATCAACCATTTCCGCCCCCCCCCCCAAACCAAATTTCTGGCTACGGGCCTGCTGATCGCTGATTATGAGTCTGAGGTCTAATTAGGTAAATTCAGAATGGCGGTTCGAAAGTAGAGTAATTTTCTCATGAAAATCCTGTTTTATTTTAGTTTTTTTGTTGAAAATTTATACTTGGGGATTTTCGAGGCCGGTGATTACGAATCTGATATCTAATTTTATAAATTCAAAATGGCGTATCGGAAGCAAAGTCATTTTCTCATCAAAATCCTGGTTTACTTTTCATTTACGCTGACGTTGGAGATTTCGTTTTCACTTGTTTACAAGTAGGGTTGTAACAACCCAAGAAAAATAATAGCCTACTCTATCCTATAACTCCCGTGTTTCTCAAGTCTGATACAATTTTACTTCATATTTTTTATAATTTACGTTAATTATACCTCAGATTCGTAATCAGCTACCTCAGAAAGCCCCAAGTACCCTTTCAGCCCAAAAACTGAAGAAACAGGATTTTCATGAGAAAATTACTCTACTTTCGAACCGCCATTTTGAATTTACCTAATTAGACCTCAGACTCGCAATCAGCGACCTCGAAAACCCCCGAGTATATATTTTCATGACAAAATGTGCATTTCAAATTTTTTTATGGAAAATAGCTCGATTTTCGGTCCGCCATATTGAATTTCATAAATCAGACCTCGGATTCGTGATCAGCGTCCTCGAAAACCACCAAGTACAGATTTTCAAGACAAAATTTCATTATGAATTATTTTTTTTTGGAAGCTCAATTTCGGAGACCTCAATCGCCCCAAACTTCGTCATTTTTGCCGCCCGCAAACAGGTTAAGTGTAATGAATACTCCTGGGAATTCCAAGGAACACGATGCAAAAATAATATCTCAAATTCTAGCTATTTCCCCGCTTTTAGACTTTTGGCACTTTTTCCCGGCTTATTTACTGGACTATACTGGTCGACCTTGATTAGAGAGAAATTATCATTGTAATCTGGCGAAATCCATGTAGAAACAAATAAATTTATACATATATTCATTTGCGTCTCGATTGTTACATGGGTTTCATATTTCTATAAGGAGTAAAAATATTAAACTTCTTTGAATTGAGAGTTGCTATTTGTATTATTTGCTTGCAGTATAACAAAGTTATCACAGTTGATTCTAATATTTACACAGAATGAAAAAACGTTTTATTCCTTATAAATATCTCAAAGCATAGAAACCTGTATAATCAGAACATGGTACATTGTGTTTATTGTGGAAGTTATTAATATCGTTGAAAGCTTTGAGGTTTCTGAAGTTAGTTAAGTGACGAAATGAACACAATAAGTCACGTGCAGCCAGTGACGATATTCAACGGTGGCTTGAAACGACAAACCGGAATGCGACGGGAATTTATTACGCCACAAGGTTGTCCAACCTGTTAAGCCCGAATCACTAGTAACTTAAATTAATTTTTAGTGTTTCTCCAAGTATTCCACGACATTCTGCATATCCGTCAAACAATTTCAGCCTTCGACAGTCGAGGCTGTTTCTATCAAATGAGATCAATAATAAGTTTTCGTTATATTTGCAAAAGTGTTGAAAAATTCTCTAGTATTGCAATAAACGTGGGTTTGAATTGTTTCACCTTAATTTTTTAAATGTTTATCGAAATCATTCCTGTCATTGAAGACGGTGATTGATTGTTTTTATTGCTATGTAAAAATACGGGCAATCACCGAGCACTGCTGACAGAAATGAAAACTGACATTAAATTTATTTTATGTTATCTTTGAATTATTGTAGCATCCGGAATTACAATTTTATTATTTTAAAATGAAAACTAATATAATTAGTTTTTCTTTAGTTTTCACAAATGTCAGCATTTCAATCAACAATTATATACATTTTTATATTTAATAATAAAAAACGTATAATGGGCGGTACAATCCCTGTAAAGAGTATGAATGTAACCCGATAGTCATCATAATAAATACACATTATTTTATTTTCGAAACATATTATTTATTGATATTTACATCGATGTAAATGAAAGTAATGTTAAACAGCTTTCTCTTCATTTGCGGCGTCATTATCGGTAACTTCGACGATACTTAAATTATTTGTACTATCCATCATATTGTTATATTCGAAAAATAATACAATAGGCTTATGGTAACTGAAATAAAAAATAAAAATGTTTGATTTGAATTTATATAAATGTCTTGTAAAAACCGCATCGATCGTCGTTTTATATTTTGTAGTGCTGACTTTTCGATCGTTGGACAGTTAAATCTAATGATTCATTCAAAAAATGTATTAACGGTAGATTTTTATCATCTGCAAAATTATTATTGAAGTCCCCACTTAATATCATCGGTACATTGTCAAATTTTTCCGATAATTCATCATTGTTTTTTCTTTTACCACCATCCGTAGACATCTTCAATTCGGACCAATGTTCAAATAATCTAAAAGGAAACGCGAAATATAAACATATAAACATTTCCGTCAAATGACAGTATGATCGTAAATTACACCACAAATAATTATTTGAAATAAAATGTTGTACTTTGGTATTAGTGGTATTAAAAAAAGCATCAAGACGATACTCACTATTATATTTGATACTGTGATCAAACATTCGAACAATGAAAATAATAAACTAGATATAACACAACGTCATCAATGTGTAGTACACATGCAAAAGTTCTCACTTGTAATCACTAATGTTATATTCTTATGACAAGAATTATATTCACAATATTTAAGACCTTGCACGTAAATACGATACTAAGTACACAATGTACAATTAAAACATTCAATAAAAATATAACTTTCATCTGCACGAGGACGGAGGATTGAGTAAATGAATAACGTCGAGTATCCGACTCAGATATGCACACGTATGTAAGCGTATAAACAGACTGCCTGACGCCTGACCCGAGTAGTTGCGCACGCAGCAGTATACATAATACCTAATATATAAGGTGTTAACCTAACTCTTTTGAGCTTATTATTTAATTATGAATTATTTGATTAATTTGATTCTTTCAATGTTTTGAATTCTATCGGCTAGCTTTCTTATTGCATTTTATTTATTTTGAATCTTTTGTTTGTTTTGAATTGAACAATGAACTTGTACCTTTTTATTTTTATATGGAATTATATATGGAATTGAACACAATGTTCTTTGAATGTTAAAACTTTTAATATTTAAATTTCTATGACTCTAATTTATCTCGGGTATCAATTTTTACAATGTTATGTTCAAATAGATCTATGATCTAACCTCAAAATTATTTACTATTAATCTTTGTTTACAAAGTTATAATCTACAATCTTTCTTTCAGATTTACAGACAGATAATAATACAATGGAGAAATAATAAATAAACTTACGTTTAGTTTATATCCAAGAATATGTTTTAAAATGTAGGCAATGTTCAATTGGCTTGATCTTCTTATTAATTTAATAATTCACTTTAACCGTACACAAATTCTCTGCTATACACAATAAACACAGGTAAACTATGGTTACTTCTTTTGAAATCAAATTGTTAACTTAGTTTTATTCTTTTATTAAAGATATAAAACTCTTCAATGATGGATTGGAACTTTATCGAAGCCTGGCTATCGTTCGATGTTACTTAGTAATTGTAGGTTATTGTAACCTTTAAACTTTGTTCGTAGACTTGGAGCACTACTTGACTTGTTGAAATTATTTACTAACTTCGGTTACTTTGAACTTTTCGAAGAGTGGAACACTTGAGTTCACCGATGTTTATCCAATAAACTAAGGTTATGGAAAATTTTATGAGTTGCAGGAGTACCTTAACTCTTCAGATGTTGATTGCTAACTGACTTGGCTTGTCTTCAGATGCCTTTTATAGGCCTCCAAAACCGACGCTACTTGATGTCATAATCCACCTATGAGGTGCTTTCTTTACCTATCAAGAATGCTTTGATGATTGTTGCAAACTGACATAAGTTTTACATTGTTACCCGTCTGACGTTTATAATCCGTCTCGACCAATCAGAATTTAGTCTTCTATAAATTTTGAATCACAACATTTTTCCACACAGTTTGGTATAAGATAACCTATGATAAGGTTATTATTAATATGATTATTCCAATAATTATTATAAATTTGACAGTTGTCATTCTTAAAAACTAATACATAATATAATATATCAATAACATTTCTTTAACATTATATAACTCAAATTTACTAATCCTAACTTATATCTATAACATTTTTCAATAGTTTGTGCTATCTCATGATAGTTTTTGTAATCATTTTAATTATGATTTCTGCCTTCGTAACACTGTACCTACGTTTATTCACTTTCACTGAAATTCTTGTTTTACACTTCTAATTCTAATTACATTGTTGTTTATTATGTTTTACATTGTTTATTATATTATACTAAATATTATTTAACTTTTAATATTGTTTTTAATTCCATATAATATCTTTCCATTAATCTTTTCTGATTTTCAATGTTCGGCAAGTTCTAATTTTTATCATTTTTATTGTTTAGGAAATGAAATCATAACAAAAGCTACAGCCTGACGGGACGTGTCGGACTAATGGTTTTACCGCTCATCTGGAATAGCTCAACGCAACTAAAGAAGTTTTAACTTCAAAAATGATCTTTTCTAGTCAATCAATCAAATCAATCAAAGTTGAGTGGTACATAATTGTTTTTGTTGCGTGTTTCCTAATTGTGAACATCTGCAAATAGTCCATGTTTCTTTTTGAAAGCTTGTAAGGGATAACGATATAGATTTGTAAATGTGAGTATTTTCACAATTTCAAAATGACTCCTACAGGATTCAGTTCGTTTAATCCCACAAATGGCTCTGAGGACTCTTTTTTGTATTATGAATGTGCTGTTTATATCTACCGAATGTCCCCAAAACACTACACCATATTGGACTATGCTGTAGAAATAAGCGTAATATACTGTTATTGCTCCTTCCATACCAATATTTCTTCTCATAGTAGATATTGCGAATCTAGCACTGCAGCGTTTTGAGGTTATGTGTATGTATTTTCCCATCTAACTTTTTATCTATGTGAATTCCGAAAACATTAACATTTGCTGTCCCCGTATTTCTCCATAAAGTGTTTCGATATTGATTTGGTTTGTATCATTATTTTGGTGGGAGATTATATCTGTATTAACATATAAATTATTTCAAGAGAACCAGTGCATTATTTCTGTAAACTGTTGGGATGACGACAGGGACAAATTTTCAAGGTTATCACTTGTCTCTATCATTCGACCTTGACTCGGCCTGTCCTGGAGTACTGTTCACATGTTTAGAGTTCGGCTCCCAAACATACGCTGAAGCTCTTACATTATATCCAGAAGAGAGAATTTGTCTGATTGATAAGATAAGATAAGATAAAGAAGAATTTTATTGCACGTATTACACAATTTTTCCTTGTTTACAGTAGGTATTTTAGAGTACATATAGGTAGTTTAATGTTTAAGAATATCATGCAATACAATTTCTGCCTACACAGTAAGTACTTGAGCGTGTTTTAGGCAACAACAATTTAATATACAATAAAAATAACTATTTAACAGAATTAACAATATAGCGAAGTAATATGGTATACAGTAAAAATAACAATTTAATTTATTTATTTTCGACATGGTAAAGTGGAGAAGAAATTAACAAATACGCATATCCCATCCAGTAGTCTCCGTTGTTAATTTCATGTTTGCAAGTACACAATATACATCTACATTTAGAATATATTCTTAGCATCAATTATTTTGTTTATTTCATCACGGTTACAATTTAGTATAAATTTTTTACATCTTTTTTTAAACAACTTGATAATTTTTATGTTTTTTATTTCATCGGGAATGAAGTTATACACTTTTGGGGCAAGATATGTATGACATCGTTGCCCTATTGTTTTTTGTACCGTTTCACTAATAAGTTTATTTTTATTCCTCGTTTCATAATCGTCGTGTATACTAATTTTAGTTGCATCGTACATTTGCTGAGCTAAATTCTCAAAATATAGTTGGCGAATGTCCATTACGCAAGCATCTTTATATAGTGCAAGGGTGCTGTAAGTTTTTTGTATTTTTAACATTATTTTCAGTATTCTTTTTTGTAGTATTATGAGATTTTTTAGAAGTGTTTTTGATATTCCTCCCCACCCAATTATTCCGTACCTTAATTGTGATTCTACTAAAGCAAGGTAAGTTATTTTAAGTTGCTTAATATCTAGAATATTTTTAAGGCAACTAAAAGGATAAATCATTCCCCTTAGCTTTTTTAGCAAATTATTTATATGGATGTCCCAACGAAGATGGGAATCTATATGAATACCTAGATATTTAGTTGTATACGAAGAAGCTATTGAAAATGTGAGTGTATCATTAACTACTACATTTAATTCTTTATATTTGGGTAATGATGGCTTTTTACATGTAAAGGGCACGAAAAGAGTTTTTTCAAAGTTTATTGTTAGCAATTTCGAATCAAACCAAGTCTTTATTTTGACAAATTCCTTTCTATTACTTTTTTAAGACTTGTCCAGTTAACCCCTTCATAGAAGATCACAGTGTCGTCTGCAAAACTGAGAATTAGTCCAGTGATATCACTTAAATAAACTATTCATGTATAAGGTAAATAAAAGTGGGCCAAGTACAGTACCCTGTGGAACTCCGTATCGTATGCATTGAAATTCACTTCTACTGGAGCCAATTTCAACACATTGTTTCCTGTCTGATAAATAATTGGTTATCAGCTTTAAGGGTAAGTCTCTTATACCATTTTTTTCTAATGTGTCTAATAGATGAGGGTGGCTTACGGTGTCGAAAGCCTTCGCTAGATCTATAAAAATTGCTATCGAAGGCTTTCCTTTATCCAAAGCATTATATATATTTTTTGTAAGTATAGCAATTGCATCTTCTGTGGATTTTCCAGTCCTGAATCCGAATTGTTGTGCAGAAATAAGGTTATACTTTTCAATATAATTATTTAACCTTTTTTTAATTATTTTTTCAAAAATTTTTGTGAAGTTTGTGATCAAAGAGATGGGCCTATAATTAGTGATATTCATCTTGTCCCCTTTTTTAAATATAGGCTTTACAATTGATGTTTTGAAAGCTGTTGGACATTCACCTGATTCTAAGATTCTATTTATTATATTTGTTAGTGGGTACAATATACACGCAGCTATAATTTTTAATGTTTCAGACTTTATATCATCAATTCCAGGGGATTTATTATTTTTTAAAGAATTTATACATTCTAATACCTCATATTGTTCTGTTTGGGCTAAAAACATAGAATTGGCCATATTAGGATTATATTCTGCTATGTTGATTGGTTGGATATTTTTTGCAAGAGATTTTCTCATTGTTATAAATTTAGTATTAAAATATTCACAAACTTCATTTGTATTAGTTATTTCAATTTTTTTTTCATCATTCATTATTGTTTTAATTGGATAGTGAATTTTCTTTTGTCTGCAATTTATTTCTTGAACTATGTCCCAAATTTTTTTGCTGCATAGTTTTTCTTTCATTAATTTTTTCCTATAAAAAGATATTTTTGATTTTTTAATTAACTCATTTAATTTATTCCGATATGTTTTGTATTGAATTTTTAGTGCTTCAGATGGTGATTTTCGCAGGTTCTGAAAGAGTTTATCCCTATGTTCAATAGATTTTATAATCCCATTTGTAATCCATTCCTTTCTCTTCTTAATTTTATTTCGTTTTGCTAATTTAGTACGTATTTTTATTTTTGTAGATATTAAGCTAATAAATTTATTTGTTGCAGATTCAATAGATGGATCATTAGTAATATCGTGCCAGTTAGTAGTCTCCAAATCTTTTAATAACATCTTGTAGTTTATAAATTTAATATAATTTTCACATTTTACCATTTGTTTGATTTCATTTTTGGGCATGACTAATTGTAATATCACTGGGTACTGATCCGTAATATGAGTTTGTACTATTATAGGCAATGTATAATCTTCTACTTTTTCTTTTGATCTCATAAAGATATGATCAATACAAGTTGCTGAATTTTTTTGTACTCGTGTAGGAGCATTTATATAGGATAAGAAACCAAAGTTAGGTAGTAGATTTAAATATTCAGAGGAGATTTCATTTATCTCTAATAAATCAATATTTATGTCACCAATTAAAATGGTGTAGTCGTTAATTGATGATGTAGTTTCAAAATGTTCTTGTAATTTTTGTATAAATTCCAGTGTATTTGTTGAGGGTGACCTATAGATACCTTGTATATAAAAAGTTTTTGCACAATGTGTAAAGGATAAATTAATGCCTTTAATACATCCAATCTCGGTTATTTCGAATTTATGATTGATATCTTTCTTAATATATATCACAACACCATCATTTTTATTTAGGTCACCATTATTATAAATAACATTGTATCCATCTCGATTGAAATTTTCTATATTTACTATATTCCAAGTTTCACTTAAGATAATACAAAGGAAACTTTAATCAAATTGTTCTAGAAATATATCCAAATTATCTCTATTTTTGCTTAAACTCCTTACATTTATATGAACTATTTTAAAATTTTGGGCATTGGAATTTATATTTAATATTGAGTTGGCTTCATTGACATTCTCTAGATTAATGGTTTCTATATTGGAATTTTCATATTCACGTATAAATTGATCCATATTATTAATAGGCTATAGTTATTTGTTAAATTTCTTATAGCATTTTAGTTTTTTATTTATATTTAACTTCGAATGACAATAATAATATAAGTTTTTGTTTTCTAAAGGAAATATTTTATAAGTGAATGAATAGTAGAAATTTCTGTATTTAAAAAGATAATATGTAATTAAAGGAATAATTAAATTTATATTCTTGTAGGATATTGTTTAAAGCTTTAGTGTATATCTGCAAGTTGGATCCTTAATACCATGTATAATCAATAGATAATAAAAATAATAAAATTATTGACATATTTGTGGATACACTGAGTATACACAATAATAATAATAACCAGAAAAAACACTCAGAGACTAGAGAATCAAGTTGCGGTCATTAATCTCTCTCCTTTCTAGTTTAAACTATGTACCTACGTCGATACTATTTTTACATATAACAACAAAGAGTTCTAAAGTAATATATTTACAAGATTTAATTTTTAGCTAACTAGAAAATATATGGATTTATGTAAGCGATTTATTCTGCAATTTAGAATCGATAATATGAAGAGAAAGCTAAAGACTATACTCTATATACAGATTAAGAGCGATATATTTTATTAGCTTTTATTGACACATTTTTTAGTTTATATTAACACACTTAAGTTTTTTAATAAAATAGTAACTCATCTCACCAAATTAACTTAATTCTTTACCTCCTCTTTTCAAGTGTAATCTTGATTTTTCTTTTTGGCTATCAGTGGACAGGTTCCTTGTTTTTTGTGAAATTGTGTGGTGTTTGTGAGGGTTGATATTATGTTCAATTAGTGATGTATCCTCTATTATTTTCTGGTCGGAGTCTTGTTTGAATTCCTTATTAATTTGTTTAGTTCTTGTGAAATAGAATGGGGATGGAGGCACACTATTTGGTTTAGTTTCGTTGTTATCGTTGTCCGTATCGATTTCATCAAGTTGATTGGGAGAATAGGTTTCGTCATTAATTAATAGTTTGCCATTTTTTATTCTTGCATTTAATTGCAATGCTTTTGCTTTTTTCAAATGTGTTCTTAGTTTTTTTTCATTCAGTTGATCAATTTTACATAAATCGTTATTTATAAATATATTAGTATCTTTCAGACAGCTGCGTTTATTTAATATTACATGCTTGGTTTGGTAAGATATGAATTTAATTTTTATTGGGCGTTTATTTCCTTTACCTAATTTATATATATCATTTAAAAATTCAATTGTGGAAGCCGTTACTTTGTGATAGTTTATCATTTTAACGAAATAATAAATAAAACTACTTTGCTTTACTATCACTGAAATTTAATATAGTCGTTACTATAGTTTCAACACTAAACGTGTCATCTTCAGACGAAAAATGAATTTAACAAATATTAAATCTGCTATATATAGGTTGAAGAAGGATTTCAAACAAATTTTATGGCTATAGGAAATAGTTCTAGGAAAAACTATAGAGGGGTAAGGTGATTAAGTAATTCCGTCAGGACATTAGTGGTGCGGGTATACTTACTAACAGACTTGAAATACTATAATCAGGTTATTAATACATTGAAGAGATTACTGTAATATAAATCTAGTTGATCGTTTAGGATCTTATTATCATACATCTTCATTCCTTTGAAAATTTTCATTGACTCTAATATATTTAGTTTTGAAGTTTTATCTTGACTATGTAAAATTTGGACATTATTCAAATTAGGAAAGGTATGGCCTGTTTCTAAAATATGATTCGCAAATGAAGAATCGGTTTTATTATTTTTAAAGGAACGAAAATGTTCTTTATATCTAACTGCTATGTTACGGCAAGATCTATGTGTTCAGAGTGTGATAGTTTTTACATAGATAGAAAATGTTCTTTATATCTATCTGCTATGTTACGGCAAGATCTATGTGTTCAGAGTGTGATAGTTTTTACATAGATAGAAAATGTTCTTTATATCTATCTGCTATGTTACGGCAAGATCTATGTGTTCAGAGTGTGATAGTTTTTACATAGGTAGATCTTGCCGTAACATAGCAGTTAGATATAAAGAACATTTTCGTTCCTTTAAAAATAATAAAACCGATTCTTCATTTGCGAATCATATTTTAGAAACAGGCCATACCTTTCCTAATTTGAATAATGTCCAAATTTTACATAGTCAAGATAAAACTTCAAAACTAAATATATTAGAGTCAATGGAAATTTTCAAAGGAATGAAGATGTATGATAATAAGATCCTAAACGATCAACTAGATTTATATTACAGTAATCTCTTCAATGTATTAATAACCTGATTTTAGTATTTAAAGTCTGTTAGTAAATATACCCGCACCATTAATGTCCTCACGGAATTACCTAATCACCTTACCCCTCTCTGGTTTTTCCTAGAACTATTTCCTATAGCCATAAAATTTGTTTGAAATCCTTCTTCAACCTATATATAGTAGATTTAATATTTGTTAAATTCATTTTTCGTCTGAAGATGACACGTTTAGTGTTGAAACTATAGTAACGACTATATTAAATTTCAGTGATAGTAAAACAAAGTAGTTTTATTTATTATTTCGTTATAATATATCATTTATATCGGTTAATTTCAGTTCAGTATTTAATAGCTGATTCAACTCATCCAACCGACGCTGTACAAAATTATTTTCCGGGATCTCTAACCCAAATATAATGATATTATTCTTCCTAATTTCACGTGTTAAATACAGGTAATTATTTCCTAATTCCTGTTGTTTTTGTTCAATATTGTTAAGTTTATTTTGTAATCTTCCATTTTCCTTTTTTATTTCAGATCGAAGATCGTTTATATCTTTCTTTATGATACTCGTTTATTTTTCTAACGCCTCCTCTAGTTTTTTATACAGCTGTTCCGTTGAATTAGTTAATTTATCCTCCGGCATATTATGTATATAGATTTCGTTTACCAATCCAATATTACACTTTAATTACTTTTGATTGTGTTATTGTTTACAGTTCACTCGAATTTTTAATATTTATAACAGTGACACCCACTTACAATATCCAACTTCAATTTTCACTAATTTTATTTATTAATTTACCATTCATTTTTACAATTTTTACAGCGTTTCGATTTCACACATGTTTGATGGCACTCGACTCGATCAATGTTGAAGTCACACTCACGAGTTCATTGACCTCACTAGAACATTAGAAAGGGGGAGATCTCTCCCTTTTTTATAGATATTTCCATGGTCGTTGTTCATCAGAAATCTCGTCTGTTGTTGTTGCGAGAGATTCCAGATAGGCGAACTAGACGAGCTCAAACTAGTCACCCCTTCATTGTCAAGCTCGAGGCCTGCTGAACTTCTTCCTACCAGACTTCATTTTTCTATCGAACAGCTAAGTTGTGGAACTCTTTACCTAGTGAGGTCTCTTCCTATGCCTATAACCTTCAAACTTTCAAGAAAAATTCGAATGCCCATCTCCACTCCCAACATTTCACAGCTGGCGCACACAATGCTCATCTAACATTATGGGTTTCCCTCTCGTGTAGTCAAAGTATAAAAAATACTATTATCGTCAACAAATAAGCAGAATTCGACAGAAGGAGCACACACTTATCTGAGCTAGTCAGAGTAAATATAAGTGATTTCTATAAACTCACATTTCATTTATTGATTCATTCCATAGATTCAGAATATGAAAATTACAGTGCCAAAACAGATCCCTTTAGAATACCAGCGTTATTATCCATTGCATCGAAGGAGGCATCGCCAACTACCATATGGGGTGATATGTCTCAACTCGATAGCAAGCGACAAAATTAAGGCAGAAAACCATATGACGTTTCCCAAAAAGGCCTTAGTGCTGAATTCGTTCAAATGCTTTGGAGCACTACAGCTTCCCCATATTTTTCAATTGAAGTCTGCAATTCATGTATTACATGCGCAAGCAGCTCTCTGATGACGAAAGCCCTATTGCCGGTCGTACACGATTTCGGGGCTCTCTAGGTATTGTACGAGCTCGAAATTACTCCATCACTTCAGAGAGCACAGATAATAGAGCAATAGATCTATGGTTAATTGGAATTTGTTGAACTCTAGCTGTATTCCAGCTAGAATAATGATACCATCAAAATCCACATCACTATTTTGTATGATTATCTGTAAGCTATGCTGCAAAAGAATAAGGAATGTTATAATTAGTCCAGTCACCAGAGGGAAAAAGATGGTTCGAAAATTTTTCGAAGTGGTTTCTCATATGTTTTGACGCGCTGATAACGGAAAAAATAGTAAAAAAAATCCACATCTTGTTGAAGTTATGGCCAATTTTACTCCAGAAAATGAGCATTTTTCGATTTTTTTGATATAAAAAAAATATTGATGCTATGAAAAAATTTTTCATACAAAAGTTGTAAGAAACACGATGCAACTGTTGGTTCCAGTTTTGAGTCCTTAGCTACTAAGGGCCCCTAGATAGGAACTCAAAACCGAAACCAAAAGTTGCATCATGATTTTTACAACAAATTTTGTACGAAAAGTTGTTCATATTTTTTCTACATCAAAGAAAACGAAAAGGCCATTTTTTGGAGAAAGAAAGGCCAGAACTTCAAAAGTACAAGGTGTGGATTTTTTTTACTATTTTTTCCGTTATCAGCGCATCAAAACCACTTCGAACAGGGACTGTCAGTTTTCGAACCATCTTTTTTCCTCTGGTGACTGGACTAATTATAACATCTCTTATTCTTCGAAAAGGGACTGTTAGTTTTCAGTGATTTTTTTGGCGATTTCGCTCCTTTGGTGATGATAGCATAAAATCAAAAACAGCTATCTTTTAATTTTAAAATATACTAACTACGCTCCTGAGACGTATCGAGTGCTATACTTCCCTGGTTGACCCAAGCGAATTACCTCAGATGTTGTCACCCTGCTCGCTATAGGTACGGGAGAATAGGGACGGTGCAGTTCATGTACTGAAAGGTCTACATTTGACGGTTACAGTAAATTCTTCAGTCGAATCCACGTTATGTATAACAAAATTAAAACGGTCTAATTTATTACCAAAGCGACAGAATTTGACGTCGTTAGAATAATAATATTCATGAAATTCACAGAAGACATGACCTGGAGGGCGCAGACCAGCATTGTAAACGACGTCGAGTACGTTCATAATATTAGTGGTGAAAGCGATGGATGTGACACGGTGACAAAATGACAAAACATAGGAATTCCTGAATTTACACAGAAAGAAATGTTGACATACTGTTTCACTGTGTGAATATATTTTGCTGAGAATTTCTGGAATAATACCATTGCATATTTGTCATCGTTATCGCTTTATGTCATTCTTGATATCATCGGACTTTGTACGTCCATGCTTGCGCTGACAACCGGAAATATTTCGGAAAAAGAACAGTTTCCTTTTCGCATAATGCAATCAACTAGGTATTGAATATACCTGGTCAGTTCTGTCAAATATTAGACAGGCTCGAATCATCCACATGTGTCTGCCGAAACTCAAATTTTATGAACTGGTAGAGGTAAGAATTTTGTGGATTCAGATTAAATGATTAAATTATGTTAATGGTAGAGACTACTTGGACTTTTTCCTTCAGGTAATCGTTACGTGATAAAATAGAGACATGTGAGAAAAATAATCGATGGTGGAAGCCGTTACTTTATGGTAATTTATCATTTTGATTATATGAAAGAATAACTACTTTGTTTTTATACCACTTGTATTAATAATAACGTGAAAACCTAACTATAGTTTCAACACATTATCAAACAATTAGAAAATTATTATTATCATCATAATTTTCTAAATGTTTGATAATGGCACTTCGGTGTTGAAACTATAGTTACGTTTTCACGTTATTATTAATAAAAGTGGTATAAAAACAAAGTAGTTATTCTTTCTTATAATCAAGACTTGTGGGAAGTTTCAGACCAATAGGAAACGAATTACATAATAATCCTGCACTAGTTCATTTCACTTCGATAGTGATGTCGTCACACTCTCACCATTCACTGTCACATAAAAAATATTTGATACTATAGATCTAGAAATAGTTGGGAAATGTTATATACCTGCTGTATTCGAGGTGAGTGAACTATCATGGACGTTATCATATACGAAAAATAGTAAAATGTTTGTTGATATTGAAAAAATTAGTTCTGAATCGCACCAGCTCAATATGGGTATTCCTCAGGGTTCTGTTTTAAGACCGTTGATATCCTTACTCTATATTAATGATTTGCACTTGCATTTAAAATCCGCAATATGCTCAATTCTTTTGCTGATGATTGTTCTATATAGAGATAACTGGAAAGACTTTTGGAGAACTTAAAATTAATTTAAGCAATCTATGTAATGAATTTATCACACTAGGGAATAGGGACCAAAATGAGCTCATTTTTTTCTACATACGTTTTATTTAATTTCTCTCTTATAACAAATACTTAAGAATTTATGTTTTATATAAAAAGTTAACGGGTTATGAGCCACATTAACACATATGCTTGTTATTTTCCTTTTTACGTACGTTTAAGTCTCACGACCATCATCAGCAGACGTATCACTGTATAAAACGTGATTCCCTAAAGATAATTGTATCACCACTAGGCGTCCTTATCGCACTAATTTCAACTAAAACTGCCCACGTCGCCGAAACGAACAGAAACACGCTGCTAAGCAATATTCTTATACACTCACTAAAAATATAACGTTCGAATATTCACTTTCGAACCAGATGTTGGAGATTTATGAAATAATAAAAAGAGGTCAGACCTTATTAGAAATATTGCTATTTGAGTATTTCTCTGGAGAGCCGACACATATATCAAATTTACTAGCAAGGACTCGATATCTTTCATTATGACCAGTACATTTGATAAATTGTTACATTTCCTATCAAATTGCCCAATATTAGAAGCGATTATGCATATG
The DNA here is from genome assembly GCA_958510875.1 of Endomychus coccineus. Classification (NCBI taxonomy): domain Eukaryota; kingdom Metazoa; phylum Arthropoda; class Insecta; order Coleoptera; family Endomychidae; genus Endomychus; species Endomychus coccineus. The sequence continues at coordinate 62,780,617 of OY294067.1, read as the reverse complement.
CTCGGATGATTATGCATAATTACAGGATCAATCGAATTTACCGTCACATATAGATATAATAGAGTACAAATTTCAATATATGGCAGTGAAAGGTGCTGTGACGTCACACTATCGGAGTCATTTTTTTTTCAATATTTTGACTACACTAAAAGAAAGGCTATAATAATTGTATCATATGAGCCAGCCGTGGGGACTTGAGAGGGGAGTTAGGCATTGGAATTTTGCTTGATAGTTTGTTTATCTGTGGTGGTGAAATAATAAACGAGGTTTCTGAAAAGCACCCACCATGAACATATCTATAGAGAGGGAGAGGTTGCCCACATTTCAACGATGTTCTAGAGAAGTGAATGAACTCGTAAGAGTGACATCATCACTCTCTTCTGAACGAAATCTAAGAGACTCAGCTGAACAACCATGTGGACAGTACTCCAGGACAGGACGATTATGTGCTTTGTAGATTGGGAGAAGCTAGTGGGGTTTAATATATAAACTATCTCTTGGCACCGAATAGAAAAACAACTTTTCAAAGCAGTTTTCGCAATGGACCTCACACGATCGCCCCATGAGTGGATGTTGTTGGAGGTGATACTGAGCATGGATATAAAAGAGTCCATACGAATGCTTTACCTGACATCATATTAGGGACTTCCCAGGAGCAAATACAAGCATTAATTAAATATCATTTTTAATTCTCATAAGAAGGAAGATTCAAAGAAAATATTTTATTACATTAATAATTGTACTTTCAATGATCATATACAGGTAAAGCGCAAAAGCTACGAGGAAGTGCTCCTTGATGTTCTAAAGGAAAATTCAAAAGCACCAAAGGACGTAAAACGTAGAAGATTAATACAGAATTATGAAGTTATTACCACAAATTGATATTTGTGGGAACAACAAGAAGATAGGGACAGAGAAGAGATTCAGAAACTCAAAAAACAGATAGCTTTGAAGAATGTTAAAGACAGACAAAAGGCTGTGACGCTACGATCTATTTTGTCTTTATTCCGTTCAAGAAATCTAGACTTCCCGATGTTATGGTGCATTTTGATAGTTCATGTGACAGTAACGGTCAGTATAAAGCAAAGTATAAGTCAATGTGACAGCAGTAGACCATTTGGAGTATAATTTAACGGGCACATATTTACAAAAAGCGAGCGGTTTCAAGTTTTTCTTGTCGGTTCTTAGTGTTAGACGTCCGATTTTATAAGATACAGTGTTTTGTTTTATGAACATTTGGTACATCTAGAAACTAGTTCAGAAAGTGTTTCTTTTATAAGTTTTCTTGACGATGTTTTGGTAAAGAAAATTTGTTATCTCATTTTTATATTGTATAATTTTATTTCTGAATGCCTTTTAATATTGTATGGTGCAAAAGGCAATTATGTCAGTAATTCAGATAAGACATTATCCAGCAGTTGCTTTTCCACGAAACGAAAGTTTGAAACAGAAATTGGATTAGAACAATAATACATAGAGCTTCTTTCATCCCAATAACAATTTATACATGTTTTCCTGGCAGTAACCCACTGGATATGTACTTGTACCCTAGAAAACTTCCAAAACTTGTGAAAAAAGACAAACATCCTGAAGAAAGACGAATAACCCTAGAATGTCATCCACCATATTCTCTAGATTTGGTCCTCGGATCGACGGAAAGAGATTTGGCCCAACGATGAGGTCATCACTAATCAAACGCCTATTTTGAAGGATTGCCGAAATCGTATCATTTGGAAGGGTTCGAAAAATTTGAAAAACGTTGGACCAAGTATATCGGGCTACACGGAGATTATGTTGAGAAATATAATAAGTTTTGACCAAATAAATCATTCCTTTTTTCATTTTTCAGGAACTTTTCACTTTGCCCTCGTAGTTCCTATATTAATGGTCCATGGAGCAATATTACATAAACAGAAGAAAATCTTTCAATCACTACTTTTGATGTTAAGAATCTTTTTGATTGAAGGGAATAATCAAGGTTGAATCTTAATAAACGGTTATGTGATTAATTTACAGTAAGATAACTGGAAACCCAACAGAACACCTTTCACATTAAATAATATCATCATATTACTCATAGCTTCATTATTCTACTATTGATTAATTATGCAACCATTATCTAAGTTGACCCTGGTTTGAACATCAAATTCAGGAACGGAATCGCCGATCAAGAACTTCTACAAGAATGATAAAGCATGAAAGTCATAATGACCGACAGAAGTAGCGAGTACATGAGAAATAAAATGCTTTTATTTCCGACCGAGATATTATAAGCTTATATCGTCATAGTTACGCAATCAATAATGAGGGTCATAACTCCCTTATTACATTATAGATTCTATAATTCCCTCTACCTTTCACAAGTAAAAATAAAATAAGAAATGCTAATATATATATATTTAGAAATCTGATGACATCCTTAGGAGATAAAACAGGGGATTTTTCGGCTTATAACTCTTACTCTTCCGTTTCAAGAAACGGAATATGAACTATTATTGAACTTGGATATCTCGTTTCTCATGTATAGTCACCATCGGTTTTAGCATTGACCATTTAGTCCATAAAGAATTCGGACTATACGTTTCTGACTGCAACGAATAAACACAATTACTACCAAATCTACCGAAAAACATAAAAAACTACTTTTGAAAATATGCCAGGATTACAGTTTCAGTAGCATATTTTGGCATAACATTTTTCCTTGTCAGCCGCTCCAGATATATTTTATATTCTTTTTTGTATACGGCTTCACTTTTCGATGGAAATAATGATTCTCTTGTTTTTTCAGCATTTTTAAAAATATCCTGCATTATATTTGGGGTAGAAAACACGTTTTTAACGCAAAACAACTTGATAATAAGGCTTTGTTTGTAAACAAGTAACATAGCAACAACCTAGCAACAACAAAACTCCTATAATCAACGGTACCTGATTCAAATATAGCGGGAAGGTAATGAATTGGTGCATTTATTCCGTTTTAAAAATGAACAACATTTTATTGAAATCGGTCAGAAATAAAATTATCTATGTTCCACGGGAATTAATGAGCCTTAATAACCTCAGGCAATTGCTGTCCCTCGGGCCAGAGGCCCTCGGGACGCAAACTTTTCCATCGGTAATTAAGGCCCTTATAATTCCCTTGATACATAAATAACTATTATCAAAATAGCTGTTTATAGTTTCTCACTAGGTAATCATAATATTACTTGATGATAGCACCCCTGCAAAATTGTTAGAACATATTAACAATATAATGTACATGATATGAACCAACAGTACAATTGATTATTGCGAGGTCCCATGAAAAAAATGGAACAAATGACTAGAAAAGTATGCATGACAAATAGAGAAAAACGTTGGCGTGGAACCAACCATAGAAATCGGTAGGATCCCCAAAAGCAAAATAATGAATAATCGGAAAACTCAAATGATAAGGAATTAACAACTGGTGCTGTAAACAGTCAATAAATATCGTGAAGATTTGAGTGAAGAAGAGTTCCGCACTGAAATGTCATTTCTTCGGGACCAGTTGCTGAATTCAATGGTTAACTCAGAATAAATGAATTCAATCGATCTTCTAAACCCAATACAAGAAAAAGATTTGATTTACGCTTCCTCAAATATGTGCTTGAGAACTTACGATTCCCAACTACATCAGTTAGCTGTGAGATGAGTTTCAGCAAACTGAAGGTAATTAAAAACTATCTCAGATCGACAGTGATTCAAGTAAGACTAAAAATCTTACAATACTCTCTATAGAGAGCCAAGAAACTAATTCAATAAATTATGAAGAAGCCCTGATCTCATTTTCTGAAAGGAAATAGAGCAAAATAATTATTATATGTAAATTCTTGGGAAATAGGTCACATTAAGACTTATGCTTTATATTTTCTCGTCTTTACGTACGTTTCGGTCTCACGACCATCATCAGAAGACTTATTATGTCTAAAACTGGACTACTTAAAACTAATTGTATTACACAAAGCGTCCTTATCGCACCAATCTGGTTTGGAGTCACGTTCTATGTGAATCATCTCCAGAATAGATCTTTTATGATAATTGGTTTCCTTAGTTAAAATATTAACATTTGTAATCGAATTGATGGTTATAATCAAAGCAGTGTTTAGCAAGAGCGGTAGAATTTTCCACTGCTTAACAGTCGATTCTTTATATATTATACTTATAAAATTGATGTGTTACAATTTCGATTATTCGTGTTTCTGTTCGTTTCGGCGACGTGGGCATCTTAATTGAGATTGGTGCGATAAGGACGCTTTGTGTAATACAATTAGTTTTAAGTAGTCCAGTTTTAGACATAATAAGTCTTCTGATGTTGGTCGTGAGACCGAAACGTACATAAAGACGAGGAAAATATAAAGCATAAGTGTTAATGTGACCTATTTCTCGAGAATTTACATATAATTCATACCTTGGTATATTCTTTTATTAGAAAAAGAATTATGTAAATATTGAACATTGCTAATGATGGTCTATATATAACTGTATATTATCTTGCAAACCTATTATTGCTCATCATTGTTGAAATACAGTCTTAGGGACGGCATGGGTCTGACTTGCAACCCCTCCCCCCTCTAAGAAAATACCTGGATACGGCACTGTCGCCAAAGTAGCCCGCAAAAAATGTTACAATCTAACCTGCGATGACATTGCCGGACCTATAGCGTCGATCAAAACCTAATATTATCGCAGGTTGGTTATTTAAATTTTTCTTGGTTTAGTTTTTCGACATTCACCGAAGAATGTTGTCGTTCACAAGTTTCGGTCTTCCACAGTAATTATCGACTGAATGATGTAAGCCGATAAATCACATTATATCCTGTTTACGTTATGATCTAAGTGGAGTAGGTAATACATTCCTCTGTAATACCAAGTAGGTAGGTGGGTCTTCGCAATACCCTCTATGTATTATAGAGAAGTATTGGTCTCCGTCATATGCTCAGTTAACAAAATAATGATGACTCTATTTTCGAATTTCACTTAAAATTGGTCAAAGTCACGCAAGCAATATAAAGCTAGTGAAATATAATGAAATTGTTGAATAATTTAACTAATTTATGTAGAGAGTTCCTGGTCAATTAAGTGCAAATCAAATCTAACCTCCCAAACGAATTCAGCTCAAACAATATTAGTCGAGGAAATAAAGCATTGAACCTGGGAAAGTTGGCGCAGTTGGATGGATTGAGATGCGGTTTTCTAAATTCGATTCAGAAAGCGATTTAAAAACTTTGTCCGGTATTTTTGTTTTGCATTTCTACAGCCAAAAATGCATTTTTCAAAGATGCACTTTTTGAGGTAAATTTAAAAAATGGGCTCGAATTGATTTCTTGGGGATTTTTGGGGTCGCTGAACACGAATATGATATTTAAAAAATTCCCTGAGGTCCCCTTGGACATCCCCGGGGGTATACTAGCGTCCTGACGTCCTGGATATCGACGAAATTGATGAAAAAATTATTTTTAATGTTTGTCAACTGTTCGAAAGGTGATATGAAGGTTGATAGTGATGAAAACGACATGAAAAAACTCTTCTGCAATACCTGGTGTACCCTGCGTCCGGGTAACGACGTCATCTTCTAGGAATTTGCTAATTTTTCTTCATAAAAGGTAACAAATTCTAGCTCTCGGGGGTTTTCAAAGTCGCTGATCACGACTGTGACACTCACAATGTTCTGCAAATCATCTGGGGGTATTTCCGGAACACTCGAGCCCTGTGTATCCACGTCATCTTCAAGAATTTCTTGTTTTTTTTTCAAATTGAATGTAATAAATTCTAGCTCGGGGGTTTTCAAAGTCGCTGATCACGACTGTGACACTCACAATGTTCTGCCAATTACCTAGGGGTATTTCCGGGACACTCGAGCCCTGTGTATCTACGTCATCTTCTAGGAATTTGCACAACATTGTGAGTATCATAATCGTGATCGGCGACAATAAAAACCCCCGAGAGCCAGAACATGCTACATTCTATGAAGAAAAATTAACAAATTCTTAGAAGATGGCGTAGGTAAACAGTGCTCCAGAAACCCGAAAACACCCCCAGATAATTTGCAGCACATTGCGAGTGTCATAGTCGTGATCGGCGACTTTGAAAACCCCCGAATGCAGAAAATCGCATCTCAATCCATCCAACTGCGCCAACTTTCCCAGATTTGGCCTATTTTAGTGCTTTATTTCCTCGACTATATAATTCAAGGCAATGAATATGCAGCATAGGCTTTTCAAGTAGATTTCATCATTACAATTAAGAACTTATCAATTCCTTTCAAAAATATGAAATAGGAAGGTCCCAATATCATTATTCTCATACATCTATTTATCTAAAACCGGTTACTGAGATAGAAATCAATAAGATAATTATAGATATTCCCCAAAAAACTTCTGAAGGTTTCGAATGTAGTCTTTTACGGAATGCTGCTGAATACTAATACATTATGCCTTTAATCTTCCAGCTACCGAGTATCCATCATCACTCATCAGAGTAAACTAAATTAAACAGTTTACTGTGATGATCGCTAAAAGCAGAAAGGTCCTCAGTACTTTAATAGTATCTTTAGTGGATAAGGGTGATTGTTTTTGGTTTATAGTGTAATAATGTATCCACAGTGTGAACTTTTTATAGTTAATCATTATAAAGGAATCAGAATAAATACAAGAGTTTCTGATATTCTCAGAAATAGCAAAACTATCAAATAAAATGATAGTCCTTTCTAATACACTTTTAAATTTATACATTTCAAATTATACTTATACCTTGTGATCTAATATAGCATCAATAAAGTAACACATTTTCCGTATATGAGCAAACTTATTGAGTTATAAATAAACATAAAAATGAATGGTTGATGAAGAATAATAACCAACAATTCTTTATTTCAAATTACAAATGAATTAATTATAATTTATATTTAGAAGGAACAAAGAACAAATGATACATTTGTAGGTAAAGTCTATCCCAAATCAGATTATGTAGTGACATCTATTATATTGAGAACGAACTAGACTTTAATTATTGCAGATTCCTGCCTGCATCAGAATAACAACCACATATTATATATTTGTAATAATATACAATCGTGCATGAAATTCAGATGATTCTGTATTAGAATATTATATTCTGAATGTTGTAACAGACGACGCAACGGGGAATTTAAAATTTGGAACATATTCATAACACATAGTTATATATATAAAGGAAATGAACAACGCATACTATTTTTTCTATCTGGATTACGACTAGTTTTATCAAAAGAGTGTAATCGTTTGAAAATGACAGTTCAACTGTTAGTTTGTTCATTCCCTTCGTCAATAGTTATGATGAATTACCATAAAGTAACGCATTCAACAATCAATTGTTACACATAATTATTGTACCTACATAATTATAGGTACGTGGCAAATTATTCAGTAGCATATAATTCATTATGGTCTTTTCGGTAGAATTGCCGATTTGGTTGCCAAAAAGTAGCTGCCAGAGATATTAGTAGGAGCATCTTCACCCATTATTATTTTTCTATTTTTATTACACAATCCTGCAAGGAACAGAATCGGATTATTGCATTGTTGAGCTAGGAACTTTCTTGATATTATCGATTCTTGGAATAGATAGTGTGATATCGAATGACTGCAGACAACTGAAACAAAAACAGAAAACGTTGTAACTTAAAACTTAGGATATATTATTAAAGAATTCCAAAAGGTATGTTCAAAAGTTCAAATACAATAAATATTCTACCGATAACAATCTGGTAAAACCGTCAAAATTTACACACATGGTGATTTCATTTCAATGAAATTAGTTCATTCCTAATCTCAACCACTTTCGTGCATTGTAATTCAAAGTCCTACAAATTAAGAATAGGGAATATAACAAGAAGTAAAGAGGCACACGGTTGAGGTATTCGTTCACACAATGAAGTTAATTTTCACAAAATCACTCAATTATTTTCTCACCAATTCTCAATCCATGAATAAACGAGAAAATTCATTCAAAATCACAGAGATGAAGATATAGAGTTCTTAAGTCTCATAAGCGCGATGCTTTACAAAAAGACCCTCTCCAAGAAATTTGAAGGCAGCCTTTCACTTTCTAATTCTCGGGCCTCTTTCTCGCACGCTCCACCTGCGCGGGGCATATCGAGACCGAGTAGCCTGCCTTCAAATTTCTTAGGCGGAGTCAAAAATATAGCACCTTCAAGAACTCTATTCCTTATCTCATGTTCAAAATGAATAGTAAAATGAGATGAATAACAAATTTTAATGCATTTGAAGACAATATTGGGTAAGGTCTCTGTATCCTACTCTAGATCGATCAGTAACATTAGAACGTTAATAGTCTCGGAGAACCGTTTCGTTCTCTCATCGAGTTAATCAGAGGAATGAGCAAATTTCCTGGACGCTCATTTTGCCGAAATATACGTAACTAGTCCAACAGAATGCCAGAGAGAAGGCCATCTACCTAATAATAGTAGATGTCCCACGTTTAGTGTGCCAGATGTCGACACCGAACAGAACCAATGTAACAATTGAGAAACGAACATTCAATTCATTCTTTAATTGCTATTGCAACGTTTCACCACACAGCAACATCTTCCTGTCCAAATTATAAGGAAAAAATGAAACGCAATTCATCATATCTACTCACGACATTCCACATTTTATTGAGTTACAGTGTGAAGAGTTCAAACTTGACATCCAGTAATGACGGACATGTGGAAGATTACTGTGAAGAGTAAAACGCAGTCAATTCAATCAAGTTTATTCTAAAGATAAGGCTTGAGAAGATTGTTGGATCTATTATCATCATCAATCTTGGGACTAACATCATTTCGTCGGAGTTGATGAGCCAGTTCAGCAGTTTTCATAGATGGAATTATTTTAGGGTCTACATAAAGTTTAATGTCCCTGGCTGGAGTAATTTTAGAACGTAATGAGGGATGGTAGAAAACCTTTAAGCATAATAATAAAATTCGTTCAAACCAGATGATGTTCTTAGTTTGTTAAAAACTCAATTTAATCACCAAACATGATTATCTCTATTATATGACTATTTATAATATACGCAACCTGAATCAGATTTAATCTTATAGTAAGACTTTGCGGTACAGAATGTGGCAAGATGTGATTATCACTTCCACAAAGATGAAATTTGGCGGCTGTCTAATCGAAACATTCCAAAGAACTAAATTCTAATATGACCCGTCATCAGGAGGCGTCATAATGAAAATCCCAAATTAAAAATTTTGAAAGCTCGTATACAAATGCATGCGGCGTTCACGTGAACACAATACTCACATCTAGAGATGTCAATAAATATAAGGTAATCGATCATTTGACTAATTCAACTTTAGTTCTGATATTTTCCCTCATTATTAAATAGAGCAATCAGACAACATCATTGTTTGAACGAATTTTGTTTAGATAAATAATTAGATACCTAGACTAGTTTGACCGCGATTAAATTTTTTTCCTCCATATTGGTGCTTGTAAAAAAATTGTTAGAAAATATCGAATTTTATTATGATTAAAATTGTTTGTTGTTGGTTTTAATTTAAGTGATTCAGGAAATAATCTAACCGTATACCAATCGACCTATACATTAAAATGAATTAAATTATCCAAATATTTCTTGCATGATTGTTTGGCAAATAATTTCATACACAATAATTATAAAATAACAAATGGCGCCTGTGCATTCAACTATTCACCAAGAAAAAACCATGCTCATATGTTGGATAGTTTAATCGATTAAATTTATAGGTCTTTTGATACAATATTTGATTAAATCATCAGAATATAATCGATTAATAAATCACTCAATTAATCTAATATTTTACAAAATAATTTCATTTCATTCCGTTTTCACGTAATAATACGTACTGCATAACCCAAATCATTCATTCAAACAAGGTTTGTGAAGATTTGAAAAATTGTAGGCACAATTTACATCTCACTGAAACATTATTTCTATTCATACTTTACCTTTCACCAGGAGGATACATTCTAATGAGAATCAAATTGAATCATAAAAGAATGACAAAAAAGATATTAATAGGTTCTGGATAGCTTATCATTGTGATCTGGCAAAAGCCGACAATAAATAAATTAATATTAATTTAGATCTCATTTGTTACATTGGTATATGGTGTCGCCATCTGGAGCTCAGGTAGTCTAACATTCCCCGTAACTTTTTTGAAGTTCGAGAAATCTATCAGTCAGTATTGTACCTTGTTTGCATTTCTTAGTGGGACATCTACTCGTAGATGGGGTTAGATATTTGTAGTCATCTCTAACATTCTGTTAATAGGTTATTTATACCTTCCATAGAGGATCGTTCAGTCACATTGCAAACTTTCTCGTTCTGCTATGAGCTCTATGAGAGAACGAAACAGCTGTCCGAATTATTATTTTGTGATGTTATTCATCCATCTAGAATAGAGAGACCCTATCATTGATATTTGGCAAAAGCCAAAAAAGAGAAGTATATGAGAATATTCATTTATTTCTCAGTTGTTAAAAATGTAAGCTGTATTATTATAAGATAGGAAGTATAAATATACTTCCTATAATCGATCACCGATAGTGTAAGTTTGACCTAGAACTTGTGAGAAATTGTAGAAAATGCATTAAACAGTACTTAGAACATCTTCCTCTAGTCTTGTCTCAATTTATTATCACATGTTTGGCCCAATTAGAAGGATATGGATTCGTCGACTTGTAGGGGATAGAGGCGTTCGTGAATACTTGGATTAGAACCCGAGTACTTTTCCGATTACAGCATCAACAAGCTATCTAGCTATTCAGTGGAATCTATATAAGACATAAGCTTTTGTAAAAAAAATTAAGTATATTCGTTCTGTTTTTGTATTTGCATTGTAATACATATTTTAATAATTAATAATATTTTTTGAATAACTAATGTTTACACTCTAAAATGTCCATTACAAGTATTTTGAGTTCCAATGATGATACGAATCTGAAAATCTCCATGTTATACCGGAATGGACATGAACTTGGTTATTTCTAATGGGAAGCTATTTTTTTTTGCGTTCTTCGATTCTTCATGTTTTTTGAGATCAGCCTTCCCTGTACCTCAGTTTAGCCGTTTTCGTAATATTCAGATTTTTTTGAAAATGTTTGAGTTTGCACCTTCCCCCTTGAAGACATTTATTTTCATTGAGCAGCAAATAATCGATTATGGCTGGGTACAAGTTTTCAGACTGGTATCATAATTAGAACTAAAACTACTTCTAATGTGGATTTTAGACGGAACACATTGTAATACATATTGAGTCAAAAAGCCAGGTGGATTGAAAAATTAAGTGCAATACAAAATCGACACAGATGATTAGAGCATGTATCCCCACTATAGAACAGAGTGGGGGTGATTCATAACGCGCATGTCAGTAAGTCAGTAACCAGAGAACGCTCCAGATCCAGAACAGACCACGGGGGTACCAAAACGTACAGCACGAAGGTCTGTAGAAGACTGGATTATGGAAAACCACAAAGAATAATGGGAAAAAATCCCAGGAAACGAACATGGGAAGAAATACATCAAAGCCCTGTGTAACAAAAGAACGACAGACCCATTAGCACTAAATAGGGAAAAAATAAAAGTCGTAACAGGGCTCATGACTGGCCATGCGCCAGTAAAAGGGCACCTTAACAAAATGGGACTGTACAATGGCGACCTGACATGCAGACTTTGCGGTGAGGATACAGAAACAGTGACACACATACTGTGTAAATGCGAGGCGCTGGATCGCAAACGACAGTCAATATTTGGAAAGCCTAACGGCGAAGCAGAATTATACAGTTCCCACCCTGTAAAGGACTTGTACACACTCGTACAAGGTACAAAAATACTTGAGTGGATACCGTAAAGGAACGAAACGTAGGCGAGATACTGTCATCGGAGGCAATAGCCAGACAAGTCTACAAAGGGGGTGAAGTTTTTAGTGAGTATGCCTGAAATGGTGACTCTAACAGTAGACCTTGAAATTCAAAGGCTCATAACCTCTGTAACAAAGCTGTCCTATTAATTATCAATTATAATTCATTCAGATTTTAAACCATGCTGCTAAGATTCAAGCTGGGGGTTAAGAACACCCATTAACGTAAATAGGAATAGGATATTCCTTGTTGCCTTTATTACGGACAAGTCAAGTATATAGTATCATTTCTTAGTACGTCCGTCCCATCATAAAATAATGCAGTTTGTTCTTTGTATCTGTGAGACGGAAACGAAATATATAGTTGCTGAATCCCTGCAAAGAAAGGGTCATCGTAATTTTTGAAAGTACCGACAAAGTCAAAAAGGTCCCTCACAGTTCCAAGAGGAAATTATAAATCACAAAGTTAACAGAAATCGGTCTAAAGAAAACAAGTGCTTTACAGTATATTGGTAGTTAAGATATATTTTTATTGATCAATAAGAAGCGGCAAATGGATCAATTGCTATGGTTCAAACAAAGGTTTTTTACCCTGTCTTTTCCTTTGAAGCTACAATACATTCACGTAACCATAACATAAGACGTGCAGGACGCAGTCGTTTCTTATTAAATGTGTAATTAGAATATTAAGTTGATATAATTTTCATTCATACCTAAATTCAAGGAAGTCTAAATGAAGTAATAAAATCAAGGTCTTTGTCAACAAAAATAGAATAGTTCTTTTATATTCAGCTTGCCCAGTCTAGGCAAGTCTCTCTCTTATTGGGTAAAAGTTACTACCCCCAAACCTACTACTAAAATAGGAGTGGTTATCCAAGATTATAAGAAACCAAACTCACCACACTAAAGTCAGTTATATTTTAACTTCTTGAGTTGAATCTTACTTTGATTATTTCACGAATCACTTAAATGATATTTTAGAAAACTCTCCAAGTTTTCTAGTTAAGTTTGCGTTGTGGTGTTTATGGTAGAATTTTCGCTAAGTTCATTTAGAATCAAGTCATATTTCTTAATACAAAAGATTTAGAATTCCTTGAATAGTTGAATCATAATAGTTTTGTGTAACTCTTCACCCTGGTGCATCCGGGCTGAGTTGAATTAGTTTTACATTTCATATTTAGGTTTTAATAAGTTTGATTTAAAATAAAGGATTGACTAATTATTTTCTAAATTTAACATAATTTCTTGATTAATACTTTAGTTACATTTAATCTTTTAACTTTTAATTCATTGTTCTATAATTGTTTATTTTCTTGTTATCATTAAATATTTTATATTTGTTTTGATTGAGAGTTTTTCTACTTAGCGTAATTTATGAACTACCCTCGATCACACAGTGCTTAATTAATGTGTTAGTGTCTCAACCAAAGAAGAGTGAGTATTACATATATCTATTGATCATATTGTGGCCTGATTTGCCTAGCTAATGAGAAACCCTTGATGCGGGTCCCTTCCTGGTTATTGGTTCACGTACTGCAAGTTATATTGATATTAGTTAATGATATATAAGAATGAATTTGATAAGATAAGGTAAATTGATAACCTTTAAGAAATAAAGTAAAACCAAGCAAGGACTCGTTATTACACCTCCCCATGAAAGGTTTTCTTCAACTCCGCAAAAAAAAAAAATCAGTAACCCTTATCTCGCTATATTAAGAATTCCCAAATCGATGTACACCCGGGAGTTCACTGTTGCTCTACAGATTACCCTACTACTACAACTTACTAATTAGTTTGTATCCTAGTCTATCATATTACAATACAATGCGTCTGGCTTTCGCACTCTCACAATACCGTCCTATATACCGCTCAATCTGACTCAAGCTGTATATTTATATTTGAATCGCCCTCGTATTATAATAATATCTTATTGAGTTGATTTTCCTTCACACTTCGAATGTACCTACATTGTCACTTATTAATAATGAACTCCGTGATATATTTTCAAGTAAGAATATAAATACTTACGTCCTTCAAAGAAATTAGAGTTCTCACATCCTGGTTGGATAGGATTACCATCACCAACATAATAATCGGCGGAAGCAAACGGTGCAGCAAATCCAAAGAAACCCGTATTAGTATGAATTCCGTCTACATAAGTTGCGTCTTCGGAACTGATTCTCAAAGCTTCAGGCATTTTTATTGGATATTCGAATAGAGGAGCTGCAGCGTCCAGAGCTGTTATCCGCCCTATTTTAGAATGTATCCTAGATTTAACTTCCTTTCCAGCTAAACCGGACACTTGTGCACCCAAAGAATGACCAATGAGGTGTATATTATTCAGTAAGCTGGTATCATTTCCTACAGCTTCTATTATGAAATTTGCAGTTGATTTTCCCACATCTCTTGCACTACACGATGAATGTAAATAGTCCCGATGAGCATCTTTCGACCAATCAACACCTACAATTGCTATGATCAATAACAATGTGAAATAATATAATACAATGAGATGAAATGAAGTTTGTGGCAAGAAAGACAGGATGCAACTGAAGAAGGTTTTTAATACATGAAAGTTTTTATCATTATATGAATGTTAATAATAAACACCTAAAATTATGTTGAGATAGATAACAGGAAAATAAATGTTGAATGTTGATATTATTAGAACGCCAGTTACCTGTATTAGCAACAAAACGTGGTATAGAAGTAGCACGAAAAACTGTTGGTAGTAACGAAAAAAATCTGTTACCACAACAAGAACAATTTTTTGCCAACACTTTTTCTATTGATTTGTTATTAACATAACACTTCTGATTAGGTACTCCAAATTAAGATTAAGCCAACGCAACATTTCTTTTTTTCTCCGTACATTTTCTGTTATTTAAACGACATGTTATCCAAATATTTTTTGAAGTTAGTGTTCGCAGTTTAAAATGTATCCCAAAATTTCTCTGTCGCAATGTCCGTTTTTCAATTGTTAAAAGATTTATGTGGGTGGCCCGGAGGAGCTTCGGAGGATAGTTACGCCACTGATGTACAAAATTCGACTTACCAATAATATTGTAATCTCCTCTTTTATGGTACTCCTTTGCAATGTCCTTGATGAATTCAGCATCAGAACTTCCGAACCACCCATGAACAATCACTTTCGTGGGATATCCATTCTTTAATGATATCCGAGTTGTTCGATTCAGTTCTAGTGGTTCTGGTTGTGATCGAGTATATGAATAAAACTTGATATCTACTGGTTCTACTTCACAAAAGCGGAAATTGCGCGCCAATTTCATCACATCTTCGAATGAAGAATTGAATAACGTACTCAGAAAATCATTAGGTATAGAAAACCGGGCAGCTCCAGAATTAATCTCTGGAAAAAAATTCCAATTAATATTATATACAATAGGCCGTAGTGAGAATTGAATGAAGTACTCAGAATTATTAGGTACAGAAAACCAGGCAGCTGCAGAATTAATCTCTGGGAAAAAAATTCACCTTAGTATTATACAGGGTGTTGCATCTCAGACGAGCCACCCCGTATATTTCTTATCCCATAGTGAGTAGAAAAATCTCCCGAATCACGTCGAATGATTTTGTTTGGGGTACATCTTTTGACGTATATTTGAGGCTTGAACGAGCAACCCCCTAATAGGGGGCGCTTCAACCCTTCAAAATTGAATAGGGGAGAGGGGTTGAGTGACGCGTCATTTGAAAGGTCTTGGAAGCCTCTTTACAACGGTGTATGGAAAACTTAAATTTGATGAACCGTTTTTGCCAAAAATTAATTTTGTTGCTCGAATGCGCCACCTTGAATATTTTGGTTATTTGTACAATGTACAAGCTCATTTTCATTAAGCCTTTTTTACAAACTTAAACAATCTTCAAAAAATCACATTCGTAAAAAAATTGAATTGTGTTGTCATGCTTACAATGAAAAAAATTAAATCTGCGTGTTTAAATCAAATGTTCAAATTGTCCTCCATTGACTTCCATACAATAATACATTCTCTCAAACTAATAAATAAAAAAACAGCAAAACATTTCCTTATGTTGCCTTAATTTTTCGTTCTTAGAAGGTGTTTATCTGGTTTTAACGTTTCTTCGATCATTTCATGATTTTAATCAATCTGTTGAGTTACTACTTTGCTGATTTGTTTAAAATTTCAAAAAATATGGTGTACACATTGCAAGAACGTGTTGAGCTGGTTAGCCTTTATTACCAAAATCAAAATTATGCCCCAGCGGCTGCAAGGATATTTAACGAAAATCATCCTGAACGTAGCGTTCGCCATAAGTACGTAATGGAATTGATTTCAAAATTTGTGGAGACGGGTTCAGTAATGGATAAAAAGAGGGCACCCATTGGAATTGCTAATGATGAAGGAGCAGCTGTGGCGGTATTGGGACATGTCCAACTTATGCCAAACACGCAATCTGTACGACAACTTTCTGCAGCTTCCGGTATTAGCCAATCTAACGTTTTCAGAATTTTACATAAACACAAGTTCCATCAGTAC
The DNA here is from genome assembly GCA_958510875.1 of Endomychus coccineus. Classification (NCBI taxonomy): domain Eukaryota; kingdom Metazoa; phylum Arthropoda; class Insecta; order Coleoptera; family Endomychidae; genus Endomychus; species Endomychus coccineus. The sequence goes on along the minus strand of OY294067.1, from coordinate 62,764,189 downwards.
AAAATTAAATTAATTCAGGAATTAAATGATGATGATTGGGATCGAAGGCAAGAGTTTTGCGAAATTATGGTCGAGCGTATCAACAATAACCCAAATTTCTTGTACAACGTTTGCTTTTCTGACGAATGCACTTTTTTACTTAATGGAGAGGTTAACCGGCATAACTGTAAAATTTGGAGCGATACAAATCCTCATATATTTCGAGAAGCTCACACTCAACATCGGGAAAAGCTAAACGTTTGGGTAGGAATTTTGGGAGACCACCTAATTCGACCTCTGTTTATTCCTGGTAATTTAAATGGCGAAATTTATCTTGAAATGTTGGAAAATGCGATTGATCCGTTAATAACTGAACAATTAGAAAAACGGTCCTCTACTACTTAAACAACAATTGCATTTCCAACAAGACGGAGCTCCTCCTCACTACGCCGCACCAGTTCGCCAATACCTCAATTTGCAATACCCCGGTCGTTGGATTGGAAGAAGAGGTCCTATGGAGTGGCCTGCCCGATCTCCTGACCTGAACCCTCTGGACTTCTTCTTGTGGGGACATCTTAAGTCCGAAATTTTTGTGACTCAGCCTGAAAATTTGGACGAACTACGCCAACGAATTGTAAATGAGTGTCGTCAAATAACTCCAATTATGCTGAACCATGTTAGAGACGGTTTTCAGTCAAGATTGTATTATTGTATGGAACTCAATGGAGGACAATTTGAACATTTGATTTAAACACGCAGATTTAATTTTTTTCATTGTAAGCATGACAACACAATTCATTTTTTTTACGAATGTGATTTTTTGAAGATTGTTTAAGTCTGTAAAAAAGGCTCAATAAAAATGAGCTTGTACATTGTACAAATAACCAAAATATTCAAGGTGGCGCATTCGAGCAACAAAATTAATTTTTGGCGAAAACGGTTCATCAAATTTACGTTTCTTGTACACCGTTGTAAAGAGGCTTCCAAGACCTTTCAAATGACGTATCACTCAACCCTCTCCCCTATTCAATTTTGAGGGGTTGAAGCGCCCCCTATTAGGGGGTTGCTCGTTCAAGCCTCAAATATACGTCAAAAGATGTCCCCCAAACAAAATCCTTCGACGTGTTTCGGGAGATTTTCCCACTAACTATGGGATAAGAAATATACGGGGTGGCTCGTCTGAGATGGAACACCCTGTATAATATAGGCCGTCGTATAACTATTAGCAGCAGCAGAAAATTATAGACATTTTCGAAATTTCTAGGTATCACACAGCGATATACAGCGTTGTGTCTGAATTCAGTTCTTCAGAGGGGATTCTCCTTCTTATCACATTAGGAAGGTATTGCATATTTTTATTTCTACGAGATTTGCTCCTTGCCCTGATCTTCAGTTGAAAAGTATATATAATAAAGCCCCTGGATAGTCGTCGATTATCGGATGAATATGAAAATAGTACATTCATCCTATTATCGGACGAATATCCACTTACATAGGCTTACATAGACGAAATTTCATACAATTATTATTAATTATTCTCTGACTTAGAACTTAAAGCATAGAGCGTCAAACATGCATTTTGATAATACATGAAGAAGGAACATCAAATAATCAATGTACCCCTTGATAATATATGTGTACAAGGGCAAGAAAAGTAAATACCAGCATAGTATCACCACAAAATATAAAAATTTCAATATTAACCTGTCAAAAGTTAACAAACTAACCTGCGACAACCTTGCCGCTTGGATAGTTTCGAAATCTGGAAACAAACTGCATTGCCAGCGTGTCAATCACTTAGGCTATAACGGCAGATGCAGGTAGAAAATTGAACTCAACAACTCAACTCAACACTTTCGGACGAATAAACAAATCTTCCGATTATCGGAAGAATATCCGCTACCTATTATAAATGGGTTAGTCTTTATGTATTTTTGTCGGTGTGAGAACATTATGAAAAAAAAAACGATTTATTGCACAATCACCAAAAACTTGAAGTTGTAATACTTAATTGCGCAATATGACCGCATTCCCAGACGGCGGATAGGGAATGCTCGCGGATTTGATGTCATGTTGGCAGCATAGTTCATGGTAGGAGTGGAAGGGAATAGCTTTTACGAACCAACAGGATTGACTGACGAAAATCACATGACCAAAACTCTTAAAGTGGCCGAAAATCGGCGAAAGACAAAAGGAGAGAGAGGCACCCGCACCAGTCGAAGTAGAAAGGCCTTGCAAAAAGCCCAAGATTTCACAGCTGACTGTTCATTTATCTTTTTGAACGAGAGGACTATGAGAAGTCCTATGGATGGCCGTTGCCTCAAAGGCTTCTCCACTGATAGCTTTGGTTCATCAACAAAACTGACTGATAAATAATCTGGGTAAGTATAAACAAGTGTAGAGGTTCTTTGTCTCATGGTAGAATTTCATGTAAGTATATTAGGGATGTAGATACAATTTTCCAAATCATGAAGAACCCAAAAATCTTAGCCCAACACGACTTCATTGTATATGGTATTGCGGTTTGTATTGTGAAATTATATTTGACTTTTCCTATGTTGAAATTTGTAACTTGCTAAAACAATGAATAAAAACAATCATATTCCAACAACTCAATTCTTCATATTATAAACTATAAAAGAGTTCATACTATGGATACACTATAACACTATGAATAAGAAACAATCGCCCTTATCCACTAAGAACTTTTCAGTTACCAAGTTAAACCTAATTATAAAACAGCCTGTTTAAATACCATCAAAAGGGTATATAAAGGATCACCCTCAGCTAGAGATAAATGTGAATTCATTAAATTGTTTTTCCAACAAAACCTTACCATCCCCTCTAACTTACCTAGATATTTGTCATTGCTGTATTTCAAGAGTGATAAACTTTCGATTTTTTGTGTTTAGTATCAATAACAAATACAGCTTGAGAAAAGAGAACGAATTTCTACAAAAACACAAATTAATTCACAGCCGCTTCAATGAGAGTGATACCATAGCTGGCATGGTCAAGGCAGTCATAAACGTGTCAAGATGAATAGCCAATATAGGACGGAAAACGTCTATATAATAAATTTTAATGTTTACCATCGGGAGATGCTTAGGTAGTGGACTTTTTTTACAGACCCATTGTTGATCTGAATATGGAAGTTTTACAAACTTTCGTAAGTTACAAAATTAATAAAAATTTATCACACGTAAATCAGGACATAACGTACTATCTAATCATCAAAACTGTAATTAAATATAGTCTTGATTATAGTTGAAATAATATGTACATTCAAATCAGTTAGTATTACTTAGAAAAGGACAGATAGGTTTAAAAATCCCCACCGAAAACATTCTGAACTAGAGACCTAAAGAGAGGAATCTTACTGCTTATTGGTCAGCGATCCTTTTCCTAATTGTACATTGGTTCTTGAGAAAAGGACACATTACAAATGCCAGGGGCAATGCCTAAAACCTTGAGTTTTATTTTCTAGCTTAAATTAGTCTTTTGAGAAATCACGTAACACTTAGTCAATTTTAATTAATTTAACTTTATAGTTTCTTCAGAGGGTTTTTGGTAAGTAGGGTGGATTCCGATAAATCAGAGTAGTTTTCGATTTTTAATCATAGTTTGTTGTTCTCAGTTTTTATTCAAGTTCAAATTCAATAATACATTCATTTAAATGAAATGAACTGATTTCAGTTCATTTAGTTTCGATCTCCTAGGTTCATCCTGGTTGAGTATCAAATTTAATAATGTTAGTTTTATTTATGTCGTTTAGTTAATTTAGATTATCTAGGTTTGTATTATTTGAGTACAGATTTTGATCTTATAATTTTTATTCTTATTAGTAATAAAGTTAATTGTAATATTATTTTTTATTATCATTATCATGTCATTGCTATTTTTATTACTAAATTTCATTGTTAGTGTTGAGTATGAGTTTATATGAATAATATTAGCAATTACCCTTCCACTTACTTTCCAGTGTGTTCGTATCTTAACTATCTTGTGAAATAAAATGTCAATGTGTCAATAATTTTTGTCACGTTTGGTCTGGCTAATCAATGATTGGGATCAAACTCCAAACTAAATTAAATGGCCAAACTGTCAATAAATAAACAGATTGAGAATTAGGAATAATATAAAGAGAGAGAGAGAGAGAGAGAGAGAGAGAGAGAGAGAGAGAGAGAGAGAGAGAGAGAGAGAGAGAGTCCCGCTATACGGTCTCAAAATGTCGTTTCGTCGTGCAACCGGTTTGACCGGAAGTGACTCTGACTTTCTTATTTCAAATAGCACTTTTGATTTTTGATTTCTACTCAAAATTATCTTTACAACGATGTATCACACTTTGTATTTTACATTTGATTTGATAGAGAAAACGACAAATGAAATTCCAAATTGAAAGAAGTGCAGTATAGGCTACGATATTTTGTGTAATCTTGATTTTGACTTCAATAATAAATGATAATTCATGAACAATTTTGCATTCGAGATTATTAGAATTATAGTAGAACTGAAAGAATTAATAATTCTTAAATGAAAACCTTAGTTTGCCATGGGAACATTTGAATACATTTGTTTGTAACTTTGGTAGTGATACATCGTTGGAAAGATAATTTTGAGTACAAATCAAAAATTGTAAAAAATATACAGGGTGCTATTTGAAATAAAAAAGGCATCGACTTTCAATTTCTGTTTTTCTCAGTTGAAGGTTCCTTGAACGAATTGGAGATCACGAAATTTTCAAATTTTTATCTTTCGAAATGACTGAGATAATCTATTGGAACATGTATACTGGGACCCCCGGTATAGCAACCCTATTAATTCCAAATAGAATTCGATTGTGTACATTTTGATTTCTAATTCACTTTAATCTGATGGCTACTTGTTAGCTGACAATTCCTCAGTACTTTAACATTAATTTTAGTGGATAAGGGTGATTATTCCTCGTATTGTATTCAAAACTAAAATGGGAAAAAATAAACTGAGCATGGTACAAGAGGGAATTGCAGTCTATTATACCCATCACTTCTACAATGCCTAGTAAACAACAGAAAATGCTATGAAGCCAGAACAAAGGATATTTGTAAGTATACTGCATTTAATACTAATAGGGAGAATGCACATGTAGCTTGTATTGAAATATGTGTGTGGATGTAGAATATTACGCAAACATATCACGACATGATTGGTAGTAAACAATATAATTGCATAGAAATGAGATGATAATAGTCCAACATATCCAGTGTTTTTGAGTTGTAAATATTCTAACTTTCAAATTAATATCGTGTGCATCCCGAAAAACTGTCGGCCATGACTTTGTTGGCCGATAAGCCCATTTTGGGCTTCGATTCGCCAGGCCAAGTCCATTATTTCGACTGTTCTTTGGTCTCTGGTGTGTTGTGATGGATCCATGTTTCGTCCACGATTACGAAACGGCGCATAAAGTCCTTTACAGTCCACACGGTCGCACTTGTTGTCAACAGAGACCAAATGCGGCATCCATCTGCCAGATAGCTTTCTCATATTCAAAAATGTATGCAAAATGTTCCGTACCCGTTCGGTTGAGATACCGATAGCCTCAACAATCTCATGCACTTTAACTCACCGATCATCCAATATCTTACCATTGATTTTTCTACGATTTCTGGTGTTGTAACCTCAATTGGACCAGAACCAGAACGTTCGGCGTCCTTTGTGGTATACTGCTACAAAAAAAATCAATAAACCACTTGTTAATCATTCGAATCGATGGCAAGGAGTCCCCAATTTGCGTTATGTTTTCCACCCAAAAAATAATCTACCAATCAAGACGCGAATTTGACTTATTCCCACGTTTACAAAAATCTTCAAGGTTGCTTGCTTTCGATGGGTGTCAAAACAGAACTGAATGACATATCAGTCTGAAAACAAACACAAACATCACATGGGATTTTCGATTGTGGCGTCATCTGTTATATTTTTCAGGGACTTTTCACCATGCTCTCGTAGAACACTAGGTACACTACACTTAACCAGTGCGTACTATTGGATAGATACTTAACTTTAATGTAGAGAATTTTTTCGAACAGCTCGAAGCCGTCCAAAGGATTCGAAAAATGCGAAAATTGAACCTTTTTTGATGACTGTACGTTTATATTTCACTACAACTAGAACTGGATATGAGACTGACTACAGCTCAAGCTATTTCCCGATATTCATAATTCGATAGTTTGAAAATTCGATGTTCAAAAATCTTGTTCCGGGGTCCTTGATAAACATAGAAAACTCATGCTACTATTTTGGTGCTTTTGAATGAGATTTGATGCTTATGACATACTATCGTTATCACGATGGGTTCATACCACGGTCGTATACACAGGTCCGGAAACTCGAGGTTGTTTCCTATGTGAGCAGTGAGTCCGCTAAGCGTCGACTGGCCCGTAGTACCAAAAGTCGTCACGTAGGAGTATTTTCTGACAACTGTCAGAGTTGACTTGTCAACACAAGGAATACCTGAGTTTTCAGAAACAAATTACGAAATCGTGCATTGTGCCGAAATGCAAAACGGGGTACAAAAGTGGAAAGCAAGAAACTATGGTTTTTAAAGTACCAAAAGATGCGGAAATGCGAAAAAAGTGGATGCTTGCGATTCCGGATAGAAATCGTTTTACCACTTCGTGATCCAAGCGCTAGCTGGTGGCTGAGCGAGGGACTACGAGTTAGGCGACCCGTAAGAGACTCAAGTCAACCATAGAGTTTCCAGACATGTGTAGATACAGGTCTGGAAACTCGGTTTTCTATGTGAGGACCGCTAAGCGTCGACTGTCGCGTAGTACCAAAAGACGTCACGTATTCTCTGTCATTCTTAAGTTGTAAACACAAGGTATACCTGCGTTATCAGAAACAAATTACGGAACTGTGCATTGTGCGGAAATGCAAAACGTGGTACAAAAGTGTAAAGCAAGAAACTTCTGTTTTTAAAGTGCCGAAAGATGCGGAAATGCGAAAGAAGTGGATACTTGCGATTCCGAAAGAAATCGTTTTAACGAGGTCTTTTATGTGTGCGAGCATGTATAACGAAAAAGGTGAAGTTATTTTTAAGGTGAGTAATACATTTTGACAAGAGTAACAGTTCTATTCCTCTCTCAAATCAGAATAGTAAATATTGCGTTACGAGAAAAATTATTTTACATAATAATGTGATTGTTGCCGTACTTCGAGATTCAAGCGCTAGCTAGTGGCTGAGCGAGGGACTACGAGTTTGGCGACGCGTAAGAGACCCATGTCAAACATACGAGTCCCCAGACCTGTATGTACGACCGTGGTTCATACACATACAAGAGTAAATGGACTAGTTGACTACCACAAGAACAATGCTATAAACATTTCATATTTTACCAATGCCATCATTTTAGATTCCATTTCCATTATTTCAATTGTTCCTTACAAAATTACCTCCATCCATAAGTTACGAGCAGGTTTTCAGGGCATAATTGCCCCCACTTTCTCCCATACATAGCTTATGTCTTCATGAAAGCTGTAGAATTAGTTGCTATAGACTCTAAAATGTTTGGTTCAGATAATTATGTCGAAGATACTTTTGTAAACCAGCTACAAAGTCGTGAAAATCACTTTTGCCTTAATCATTATTGGAATCTCTTGCACACAGAAATGCATTGCACCATGGAATTTGAACTATAGAATCACCCGATACAGGAACACAATAGGTGTTCGACTCCAACTCCGTTTTGGTATCATCAGGTATGTTGTGTTTTTGTCTTCACTTGGAATTCAACTGAAAAATGTTCATGCCATTTGTTAATATTTATTCTTCCAAATTTATGAACCATATGCTATTTTCGCTGTAATCTAGTGAACATAAATTTGGCTCCATTGTTTCAACCATAACTATTAGGACGAGAAAATTATAAATCTGCATAAATATATAGTACCCACTATACCTATTCTAAATAATTCATCATCTCTGCTCTTAATCTCGGAAGAATATTTTAATATATCCACAGAATCTACTAGTCTTACACGTTACAGATGATAGAAACAAACCTGCCATGAATACGTATTTAATGTTTCGATCTCGCAATGTACTCCCCAGCAGGAAATGTCTAATCTAGGCCCACTGCAATTTTCCCAGCTTACAAAACATGCTAGGTTATCCAAGACAATCATAAATTAATATACAAATTGCCATTAACACACCACGCATTCGTGATCGTTAGTTTAAATTGATATGCCTACTATAAAGATCAAGAAACAAGAGGTACTTACCAAATAACAGGAACAAATGTAAACAAATAATACCACTTTTTATAAACATATTATGTTGAATTTATGATATCAGAAACACTGTGTTATCAGCCTTAAAGATAATTCTTACGTATGTTAATGTTAGAAATGTATTTTAAGGGTCGTTTCATTGATTAAACTAATCGAATCAGCAGTCGTTCGTAACAATTAATAATGACCGTGATGAATAATATATTAATATATTACCTCTCACACTGCCACTCATTCTAAGTTCCATGCTTATGAAAGTATGTAATTGAATATTTCACAACAACTGTCTCTTATATTATCGAGAAACCAAGGTAACTAAAAAAATCATATTATTGTTCCTCTTGAAGACTAAGAAATAAGGCAAGTATCTTCCATCACGGAAGATATGCCTTGGGATAAGTTTTCCTTTACTATTCTCTAGATATTTAAGCGACCTTCAGCAGTCCAGGCAGAGATGGATCTAAATTTATTGAGCCCGGAGGTCAAGAGAAATTAAATTATCAGGCATCTTTCGGACACGAAAGATATGGATTAAGGGGAGACAAATAATTATATCGAGGCTAATAGTCAGGTCAAATTAGACGAAAAAAGTATAAAAGCTGGGAAAAATTGCGGGCAACTCCGATCGATTCCGAGTTTTTTTCAAAAATTACCAGAACGGATTTACAAAATTCCCGAAAAAGAACTAATACGTGCTTTTCCATTTTTCAATTGTTATAGAGGAATATAGAGGAAAATGGCCAAAAAATTAGGAAATTTCTAAAATTTCGAAATCATGCCAACAATGGCTGGAAATGCCTACTCGGGGGTTTTCGAGGTCGCTGAACACGATTCCGAATTCGGATTTTCCATTTTTCGATTTATTGACCAGTTATTGGCCAATGTTGATGGACAAAACGCGGAAATTTTGCAATTTTCAACGAAAATGGCTAGAAAAGTGTATTCGGGGGTTTTCGAGGTGACAAATCTTTTCAGATTGTTTTAGGATTTATATTCGATCTATGAAGTAACATTCAACTTACCGCGCTTCAATTCTGAATATGATGGGACTATAATATACTGGGTGTCCCATTTTGATCCGCCAGTAGCGATAATTCAGAAGCAGTGCATTGAAGCAAAAAGTGATCCGAATAAAAAGTTAACGGTTATGAGCTGGACATCTGATGCCGTCGACTTTACCCCCTCGCCCCCTGGGGCGGCGGGTACAGGGGGCAACTTTCAAATCTATAATGGAAACCCCTATTTTGTATTGCAGATTCGGATAGTGTTAAAGAGTAGGTCAATTTTATTCGGGGTGTTTTTAAAATTTGGTAATAGATAGCGCTGCAAACGTCAAAATCTGTTTGTGTGTCTGTTAAATTGCAAAAATCATCAGATATAAAAATATTCTCGGGAAATAGGTCACATTAACACTCTGTTTTAAAAGTGTTATAATTCCGATTTCATGTTTCTGTTCGTTTCGGCGACGTTGGCATTTAAACGAAATTTGTGCGATAAGAACGCTTTGTGTTAATACAATTATTTCTAATTAATCAGGTTATTGAAGTAATAAGTCTTCTGATGATGGTCGTGAGACCGAAACGTACGTTAAGACAAAAATTTTAAAACAGAGTGTTAATGTGACCTATTTCCAGAGAATTTTTTTATATATAATTCATACTAGGTCAAGAATTCTTTATTAAAATCATCAGATAATTGATTATTGTTATTACTTAAGACTTACTCACAACATGACAAGTTTGTTCCCCTTTTTGTCACCCCGCCCCACACAGATAAAATACTACCCCCCCCCTTCCCCACAAAGGTAAAAATGTCTGAAAAACTGGTTGCTGTTATTTTAAAATGAAGTTTATCTTGACTAGCAAACCGAGAAAATAATTAAAAGCATTTTCCTATCACATTTTCTATCACACAGTTATCGAATTTTTTAATGAGAACATTAGTATTTTTGACAACGGCAACAGTATCTTTCATGGCATAATTAAATTGAAATAGCTCAATTAGAACCCCGGCATTAGCGTTACCCAAGACGTACCATGAGGACGTTGCTCGGTCGGATTTACGTCTCGTGTGTGTGTATGTCAGTGTTCGTGTCCGTGTTCGTTTGCGTGTTTTTCCGTGTGTTTGACTGTGTGTTTGCTGTGTGTTTGCTGTGTGGTTGTTCGTGTGTTGCATGGGCATGTGAGTGTGCGTGTTGCGTGTGTGTGAGTCCGTCGCCATTGCAATTGCATGTACTGCTCAAAATTGTGTCCATGATGGTGTCGACACAATCGTACACGTTTAGCGAAATTCTCCACGCACGCCGGCAACGGGTTTGGAGAAATTTCATGACAGGCATTAGTTATTCGCTCCATCATGTTCTCGCGCGTGGTTGGAGGATCGCGGAAGACGACGTCTTTCAGGTAACCCCAATGGAAAAAATCTTGCTATTTAATTGATAGAAAAACACTTTTTCACGTTTGTAGCGTCATCTATCAACAATTGTGGAAAACAACTCGGATAAAATTTACCTACTTTTTAACGCTCTATCCAAATCTACAATACAAAATAGGGGTTTCCATTTAAGATTTGACAGTTGCTATCTGTTCCCGCCGCCCCCGGTGGGCTGGGGGTAAAGTCGACTGCAGATGTCCCCCTCATAACCGTTAATTTTTTATTCGGAACACTTTTTGCTTCAATGCACTGCTTCAGAATTATCGCTCTGGTGGAATCGCATGGTAATGGAGAAAAGTCCCCTAGACCGACTGCAGTGACTTGCATGCGTAGGTATATTGAGTGGTATGAGGTCGTCTCAAACGAAGGCTCTAGATTACCACCTCTAAACTTATACAGGATGTTTCAAAATATATGCGCAAGACTTCAGGATATGATAGCTCGTCCAAAAATTTTGAAAAAAGTTTCTATTAAGTTACCCTCTAAAATGCACAATTTTCGAAATTCAAAAAAAAAATGTTTGCGGATATCTCCGGAACCGTTTATCATACAGAAAACAGCTTTTGTAAGCATTTTCTAGTCGTAATTGGTGAAGATTTTGAAGGCGTAGTGGGTGTTTTTCTCCCCAACTTCTACGCCACTGGAAAAAGTACGGTTTTGAGAAGCCCATTTCAACCACCAATGTTTTCTACACAAAAAAGGTACTCTTGGTCATGAGCTCTAAAGTTGACCGTTTTCGAGAAAAGTCTACTTTTATGTTGAATTTCGAACATTTCCAACATGACTACTAACCAATTTTGTAAATTGGCTTCAGCAAATATGGACGGACAATGCCTTCGACAAATATTTGATCAAGAAGTTAATTTCTTAACAAACACGGAAAATTGAATGCAATCAATTAACCAACTTTATTTACATTAGAATAATTCAATTTTCACTTATTATTCTTGCATAATTAATAAATAATTTCATTATTTGTTCCCTAAATTTGCCATAAAACCCGTTTGTAGAGTTAAGAACAAGCTCAAAAACTGTTTATAGGCAATACCTTTGATAGGGTTTCCGACTTTGACAAATGTGGAATTACAAAATTGAAAGTGAGTCAGGTTCACAATGCTATGTTGGATGTGTGCATTTCATGCATACAAGGTGAGAAATTCTTGGCTTCCGGATGGATAACGATTCGAAATATTCTATAGTAATAGTCTAAGAGCCAGAGCGATATTGATGGCCTGAACATTAACCCGATGGCACTATGGTTTATCGTTAGAGGACGGTTCAATGACCGATTCTTCTCAGAGACCGAATTTTCCCCGGCTGCTAGATCTCGAAATACAGCATCCGCATTTTTTTTTGACTGGAGGATAACCCTTTTCAAGTTGCTGTTATTTCAAAAGCATGCCATTCTTATACACTTCCACCATGTGCCATCATTTTTTATCGTGCCCGTTTATAGGGCCAACCAGTTCAAATTGGACCGAAAATGGACTGCTAGTTAACCCTCCCAAACCTGGTGGAAAATGCGCATATCGGTCCATTTCCGAGTAATTGGCCATTATTTGAACCAAAAATGTTTCTTTTTTTCATTTTGTGGCTAAAACTTGGGGGTTACAAGATAACATGATGGCACCATATTAAATAACTTTATTGGAGGTCAAATAAAGATTTAAAATTATTGCCAACACTCCTTGCCTATTCAAACCCCCCAAAACTCCCTAAAACCACCCCCCAAAACAAAACAAAAAACTGCCGTTTCGATTTTAAACCCAGCCAGAATCTCAAAAATTTACTAATTTATGATAAAATTGGTCATATTATCCATATTATTCATATTTTTTTGAGGGTGGTTTTAGAGGATTTTGGGGGGTTCAAATAGGCAAGTAGTGATGGCAATAATTTTGAATCTTTATTTGACCTCCAATAAAGGTATTTAACATGGTGCCATCATGTTATCTTGTAACCTCTTGGATAGTAGACTTCCGCGGACAGCTAATCTTTTGTCTTCCGGATGGATTCCGCGTCACAATAGCTCGACTTGATGCCGACGTTTCGCCAACCATTACAGGTGGCATCTTCAGGGCAGGCTTGAGGCTTGAACTGAAACTGTTTCAGTTCAAGCCTCAAGCCTGCCCTGAAGATGCCACCTGTAATGGTTGGCAAAACGTCGGCATCAAGTCGAGCTATTGTGACGCGGAATCCATCCGGAAGACAAGATTTTTCATCTTGTAACCTGCAAGTTTTAATCACAAAATGAAAAAAACAAACATTTTTGGTCCAAATAATGGCCAATTACTTGGAAATGGACCCATAACTTTTGATGGCATAGGGTATCTTAACAATTGCCAACACCAATGAACGATTTCCACCAGGTTTGGGATGGTTAACTTGCAATCCATTTTCGGTCCAATTATAACTGGTCAGCCTGATAAACGGACACGATAAAAAATGATGGCACATGGTGGAAGTGTATGAGAATGGCATGCTTATCAAGTAACCCCAACTTGGAAAGGGTTAACCTCCAGTAAAAAAAATGCTGATGCTGTATCTCGAGATCAAGCAGCCGGCGAAAATTCGATTTGTGAGATGAATTGGTCATTGAACCGTCATCTAACGATAAACCATAGTGCCATCGGGTTAATGTTCAGACCATCAAAATATCGCTCTGGCTCCTAGACTATAATTCCACTGTACATGGCAGGGAAAGATCAATTAAGGATGCTTTAAACTCCATTGATACTGAATGTGTGAATTCTTATTTGACTTCATCTGTATCTTTACTATGTGATTGTTGCTCAACATTGAATTTATTAATATTATCCGATTCATCAACTTAAATTAATTTCAACTATTCAAACAATCTAAAAGTTTGCTTATATTTTGTTCAATGCTAAATATAAAACGAATAACTTTAATCAACCTGGAGTGCATAAATTAACCTGTTCCGAGTATTACAAGTTATAACTTTTACATTGGTAGATAAAGTCACAATATAGAAATTAGATATAAGGATCATTTTCGATATTTTATTCATCTTTCTCCAATTATTTGGAAACAGGGCACACTCTCTTCAAAATCTAGATGACGTAAAAAAAATTACAAAATCAGAGTGGAGGTTTTAAATTAAACACACTGGAATAAGTGGAAATTTTCAAAGGTTTAAAAAATAATTTCTGCATAATGTAAAATGAATAAGACATGTAATACAGCATTCTTTTCGATGTCTTGAGAACATAAAATTCCTTGTAATCCACTTACTCTGTACCTACCTAGTACATTTTCTAACTAACTCTACTCTATTATCTTATTTCGGTTATTTAATCTCAGCAATGTATTTCCCCATATTCAAATCGAAAACCCACTTGACTATAAATATCTCAAGATCTTTCATGTGTATTCATACATTTATAGCGTTTTGATAATGACACACTTGTTGTCGAAAATAGTCACGTAAGTGTTGCTATAATACAAGTGATAAAAAACAAAGTAAAGAGTGTTTTATTATATCACTTTGAGTTAGAACTTCAAATTTTGGCAGTAGACCTCTCATCTTTTGTATCAGTTTATTTATGTAAGTTTAATTTCAAGTTAGAGTCAAATATTAAATTAGGCCAAGATATTTGATATTAAATACAATAGGTATGGAACAGCTCGGTCATTTTCTTTTACTATCTCCCATGGAGGGCCTATGTATAATAAAACTGTATCACCTGCGAAACTGATTATTTTACTGCATGATGATACAGAGAATAAATCATTGATGTGCATGTTAGCTTATAGCTTATCACACCCATTATAAGTTTTTGTCAGAATGCCGATGGGCTGAAGCTCCGGCGGAACAAAAACACACCAACAGTTTAACAAAATATAATAGTCAAAGAATATATCCACGACAGTTCAATGAACAACGCCGGATTTAGGGGAGGGCAACCGGGGCCTCCACAAAAGAGACTTCGGAAAAAAACTTTTAAAACTAGTAACCACTAGTAAACAACTTTTCCTTTGATATTTTTTTTTCGCTGTTTTACCTTTACCTTTGTACAAACATGATTATATTATTGTTCTTGAATAATAACAGAAATCATTGATCTATATTTGTTTACTCCAATCAGGCAAATAGTTTGGGAACAGGAGGCCTCCACTCCTTTGTTCCCCCAGGCCGCCAGACCTCTAAATGTGGCCCTGCCAATGAACACTATTATTAATTCACTGTAATGAATGTCTTTCACCCGTATCACACCCTTTTCCTCACCATTGCGAACAACACCCTGGCTTGCTCGCTTCCCTTGATTCTACTACCGTCTTCTTCTTATTTTCACCGTCCCACAGATCCACGATAATATACATATTTAACAAAAGTAGGCCCAGCACATGACATGAACCTAGTTTTGCTTGAATAGTTTATATACACCATTGATTTGGTTGCTTAAAACGAATTCATTGTACATATTTTTTATTTGTAATGTTTTTTTTGTCCACACTGTTATAATTATCTTTACTGATAAGTTTTATTCACACTCGAATGGTAGCCGTTGGGAGGACCAGTCTTGAAAAATATTTATTTATACCGATCCATATATAAACATTTCAACGATGCATTACCACAGTGCACATCAAAACGGACCAACTACTATGTACGGTTAATCACGCTTGACATGATTTTCCGTATCTATTGTTGAAATGGATTGTCAATGTTTTCTTGGAATGTTGAGATATGATTTTCATTAATTATTTTAGCGCTAAAGAGGCGAACAATAAAGTCGCGAAACGTAAGCAAAGACGTAGAACAGTTTTTTTGTCCAATACCCAACAATCTTGTGAAGTAAGTTAAATATTTTCGTCTTCTTGTCCGTGCCACGATTCAAATTCGAATTTCAAACTTTCATAAAATTTATCTTTATTTCTATGTACATAATGATCATAATACCACACGATATTCGTTTAGTAGGTGACTGTAGCATATTTCGTATAATATCAAATACCATCTTTATATAGTCCAGGCATTTAAGGAGGAAAATCGACGATTTTTGTCCGAATTTCGGCGAGGTCTAAATTTGGTCTATTCTCATGTATTTTGACGCGCTGAACACGATGGTGTAGTTTAAAATTGGATTAACCCTGTGCTCGAAAAACTATGCTCATTTTTTGGACCCAAGAATGGACATTTTTCGATTTTTTGCGTTTTGACACAAAACTATGGGCTGTATGAAAAAATGTTGAAAGCAAAAGTTGTTGGAAAATTGATACCCAATTTTTGGCTCTGGTCCGAAGTCGATTCAGAATCAATATAGGACCCATTTAGTGTGTTTTTCAGCATATTGAAAATTTGAGTATATGTCAGAGATTTTGTTTTTTTCATATTCTGTTTAGGTGAAAAGATGGTATTTTTATTTCTCTTCTCACTGGTTTTTGGTATTTTGACCTACCTCATTGTTTTGGTGCCAGAATCGGCCATTTTGAAAAATCCGTATTTTGCGGATTTCAGACGAAATACTTATGTTATTGATCTAAAACCAGAATCATTCGAAATATTTCATTATTCTGCACGTAATATCCAAGATTCAAGCATTTTGGTCCAAAGACATAGCTTGGGCGCCATTTTGAAAATTTTCTAGCCCCGAAAAATCCAAATGTTTTGAGGTTAAAATTTGTTAACGGAATCCAAATTGTAGGTTCTATTAGAGATTTTCATAGAGTATTTCAAGTACAAGCAGATCTATTTGGGTTGAGTAGAAGTAGAGATATCCTGATAAATGTGTTTGGGCCTCTAGAAGGCCCAATTTTGGGCTTATCGACAAAAACCGCGTACGGCGATTCGTTCACAATTCCAAATTACAAATACAATTTTGTTACTGAAAAAAAAATTTTTTTTAATATATAATAATTAAATAAAATGAGTTATAAAATAAAAATTATTATTAAATAATAATTTTAATTATTATAACTCATTTTATTTAATTATTTTTTTTAATCATTACTTAATAATAAATAAAAATATAATAATTAAATAAAATAAATTAAATAATGAAAATTATTATTAAATAATAATTTTAATTATTATAACTCATTTTACTTGATTATCATATTTTTGAAAAATATTATTTTTCTTTAAGAAAATAATAAATTTTAGTATTAAAACTCATTTTGTTTGATTATTTTTTTTAAGGAAATTAATTTTTTATCAAGAAATGGACAGTGCGCTTTCAAACAAATTTGAATATTGAAAAAAACATGCTTGCGGGACCCTTTAAAGCGCCCCTGCAATATCGATTGAATCGACTTAAAAAATTTTTAGGAAGTAAAATTTGGAAATTTTCCGAGGAATCCGAATTTGGGGTCAGATTTGAGATTAATATTCACCCATCAGCATGAACTTGAAAGAAATGGGCTAGAAATTTTTGAAAATTCAGATAATTGACTCTAGCGAATTTGTTTCATGATTTATGCATGACCATTCATACACCACTTTGAAGTATTCACTAAATTTCAGCCCGATCGGAGTATCAACACCTGAGATATGAATTTTTGAAGAAAAAAATCAGTTTTTTTGAGGTTGCACGCATGCGCGATACAATAGACCAATTCTGAAGGCGGCGTTGGATTCCTTTTAGCCTCAGTAATGCGTTTCTATAGAAGAAATACCGTTTTTTCATTTTCAATCAATAAAATTCCAAAAAGAATGAAAAATATTCTAGACGGCACATTATTGAATACATTATTGTATATGGGTTGAAATTTTGGGAAACCCAACATTTTCTGAGGCAGAAGCCACCTGCAAAATTACAGCACAATCCAAAGACCTCATCTGGGATGAAGTGCGAATATGACCTGGAATGCGCCATATAAACTTATTTATAATCATATGGCTTCATTTCCTGATAATTGAAGTTAATATAAAAAATTTCATTTTTGATTTATATAATATACATGTTCAACAGTTGGAATTCAGGAAGCTTTATATATACCTGAGGATGAGGTGTAATAATTACCTTTGAAACCTTGTAGACGAATCTATAAAAAAAATGGGTTGTGAGAATTAAGAAGAATTAGAAGAATTAATTAATATCAATTATGAACTCACACTTGGGTGAAATCAGTTTTTTAACAAAGAATATAATAAAACCATGCCTACCCCTAGTACCTTATCAATCAGTAACTCCATTTATAAATGTTTTTCAAATAAAATCACTCATCTGTAAGCTAAGAAATATTTAAACTAAATGTAAGTTCACAATAAAATCAACATTGAATTTTATAATATTTATTACTGAGGTGTATTTCTTGTTACTCATAATACAAAAGTATCATTCAATTGTTTCATCACATTATTTTTTATAAGGCACATGCTAATTAATACAGAAATCAAAATACAATAAATATAAGCGCTTAAGTACATAAAAAATTATATATTTAAAATAAATCACTTATCTTACATATTAAGTACAGTTTCTGAGCAATATAAAAGTGATGTCCTTGTAATTGTAGTTGAAGATTAAAATTTTCAGTGATGGATAATTGCGTAGAACGCACAGATTCAAAACAAACGGTAGTTTGATTCAAAACAAATGGTAAGAAAAAGGGGGGAACGAAAAGGTATTTCGTGTGTAATAATAAATATGTCCAAATTTCCTCTTATTTTTATGAATGAGTTTTTAAGTTGTTATACCAAATTATGTACTGATTATAATTATTATTGCTGTCAAAACAGCCAGTGATGATTTGATTCCAACAATTTTGATCTTGTGTATCAAATAAAAAAGAATATTATCTTTACAACAACTTCTATTTATTATTCAATGAAATTCATTTGTCTAGAGGTAGATCTACTATTAAAGGGGAAAGATATGAGAGCAGCCTCATGCATAGTACATAAAATAATTTGTGATAAACTCGTAGTGGGCGAAACCTCGTATGTGACACACAAAATGGCAGTTACTTGTATCTTACATAATTTAACCTAAAAGTTTTTTATTCCGGTGAAAAAAATGTATTAAACATTTTTGTAGATTCCTCACCAATGGATGATTTGCTGCCGTGTAACCACCAAATAAAACTTTACTTTACTCGAAAAGTACCGTTTTTTCTCACTAGCTTGTCAACCAATTCGGAAAATAAAAGGTATCATTAATATTCTAAATGGGTGGTTGGATGCTCGTGATCAAATCAAAGTTGCAGAAGTTGAAATAAAAGATTTTTGATTATATGAAAGAATAACTACTTTGTTTTTATACCACTTGTATTAATAATAACGTGAAAACGTAACTATAGTTTCAACACCGAAGTGCCATTATCAAACAAATAGAAAATTCAAAGTTATGAAGAAATCAATGAAACAGTTCAAGTATAAATAGAATAAAGTAGGGTTGAGATTAAGGGATCAACGGAAATTCCAAAACAGATAGATCCTAGGAAATTACAGTAGGTATTAATATAGTGAACATAGTAACAATTTGTGAGTTAGTGTGATTATAATATAATTTGATAATATTAATTTAATGATAAGAATTATTTTAAGAGCGGTTTGAAAGACACTTGAAAATATCACTTTGATATAGGTCTAACCGATCATTGAGGATATTTTTATTAGAGTTTTTGACACCTTCATAAATCTCTATTGATTCTAATGTATTCAATTTAAACCTCTGGTTTGGTTATGTATAATGCTTAGGCTATCTAAATTAGGGAAATTATGACCAGTTTGTAAAAAATGATTAGCAAAGGTTGAGTCTATTTTGTTGAGTCTAAACGAGCGAAAATGTTCTTCGTATCTTAATTTTCGTTTAGACTCAACAAAACAGACTCAGCCTTTGCTAAACATTTTTTACAAACTGGTCATAATTTCCCTAATTTAGATAGCCTAAGCATTTTACATAACCAAACCAGAGGTTTTAAATTGAATAGATTAGAATCAATAGAGATTTATAAAGGTGTCAAAAACTGTAATAAAAATATCCTGAATGATCAGGTAGACCTATATCAAAGTGATCTTTTCATGTTTTTCAAACCGCTCTTAAAATAATTCTTAGAATATTGAATTATAATCACACTAATTCACAAATTGTTACTAAGTTTACTATGTAATACTGTACTTTCCTAGGATCTACCTGTTTTGGAATTTCCGTTGTTCCCTTAATCTCAACCCTACTTTACTCTATTCCATTTATACTTGATCTATTCCATTGATTTCATCATAATTTTCTATTTGTTTGATAATGGCACTTCGGTGTTGAAACTATAGTTACGTTTTCACGTTATTATTATTAATAAAAGTGGTATAAAAACAAAGTAGTTATTCTTTCATATAATCAAAATGATAAATTACCATAAAGTAACGGCTTCCACCATCGATTTTTTGAAATAAAAAAATCTTCCAGACATGTTCTCAAAAAGAACCAAGCAATTTTGAAAAGACCTTAGATACAAATGGCTCTTACAGCATGAAGCACAATAGCTAAAAGTAAAAGCTAAGTTATATAGTTCAGCAAAGAGAATATTGAGAAGTAAATTAGGAAAAGTTCTTATATACGAACATTGTACTAAAGAAAATGTTCATTAGAATAATAGGACATTAAACTTCGCAATCCTTACTTTTCATTTCGTACTTACGACGGATTCGAGTAATGGGGTACAAATTCAGTATCTGATAACGACTTTTCTGCCACCCACATCTGGAAATCCAGTAATTGTGGTATATATACATTCAATGGTAAGATTTAGCCTAGATTTAACATAATTATGGTAAATTTTTATTTGGACTAATATCATTCTCTTTAGCTCGTTTTTATCTAGTTGCCTATGAAAATTGAACAGCTGTTATGAATATTAGTTTCGCGTATTTGCTGCCTTATTAATAGTCCAAGCAATAGACGACGGCCTAATGTTGAATTTGCAGAATTTAATTTCTGGAGAAAAAAATATGAGCGTATAGGAAATTAAATTTGAAGGCGAGTTACTGTTTCATGCAACTCGATCCGGAATGGCGAACATAACCTGAAAAATTGGCAAAGTTGCAAAGAGCGGTTTTTCTCAAATAAGTAAAAAACTATAGCTCGAATCAAAAAAAGAGTAGAAAGTAGTAGGTATCAAATAGATCTATCGATTTGCTCCCATGATAATTATCGATATCTTTCATACTTTTCGAGTTATATTGATATAACCGTTAAAAATCGGGGTATCGAGAAGTCGTTAACTGTTGCGTTTCCATAATTGTTATTTGCTGTACGTATAGCCCATGGCAATCTTAAGAAGTGACTTTTTTAAAATTTGATCCATTAATAATTTTTCGAAATATATCGATTTTTCGAAAGAAAGGTGCTCTCATAAATTGGCTAGATCTTTTCAGCGGATAGTCCTAGAGTAACGATTTTGGGCTTATTTTCTTCTTGAAGAGTTGTGATATAATGTTATTAAAGAAATATAGCGACTTTCCGAATTTTAAGGATAAAAAAATTACTTTGAAAAAATTGCTTTTTTTTTCAACATGTTTGTTTCAGATAAGTTTTACAATTTTTATTTTAGGGAAATGTCCTTAACGGCAATCGATTCCTGACATTTCTTTACGAATTACCAAGAAACAATGTCTCATCTACAACCTTCTGGACCAGAGATAATTTTTTTATTTCAAAAAAATCTGTAAGACGCAATAAACATTTTACTGAAGTGTACGTTATGGATGTTAATATTAAATACCTACATTTTCAATATAAAAATACTAGGATATGTTTCATTGATTTATAGTATTAGAAATTGGGTAACAAAGTGAAGCGTACGCGGCTGCCGGAGCGTGCGGTGGAGTGGGGGGAAATGATTTCTTGCGTTCAAAGTGGCTTGTGCTTGCAAAATCTGCAATATCTCGGCTTTTGTATCACGTACAAAAATCCTTTTGTATTTAATCTGAAGAATACAGTTTTTTGCTGAGTGAGTCATACTGACGTTATGCTTGTTGTGCGACACTTGTGAAAACTAATAGACTGTTGTATACCACTACTTTGATTGTAAGGATTCTACCAATATTTTATATTAATTTTGTAAATAAATGAAATTCCAAACTTATCTTAATATGTTGCATTTATTTAATTTTGTATCATACAAAATTATTTACTGAAATGATTAAATAATTATTAACGAGATCCGCAAGCATAACGTCAGTATGATTCACTAAGCAAATTTAAG
The DNA here is from genome assembly GCA_958510875.1 of Endomychus coccineus. Classification (NCBI taxonomy): domain Eukaryota; kingdom Metazoa; phylum Arthropoda; class Insecta; order Coleoptera; family Endomychidae; genus Endomychus; species Endomychus coccineus. The sequence goes on along the minus strand of OY294067.1, from coordinate 62,742,334 downwards.
GTATTACAAGGAAAATACTGTTTTGATGATAAATAATAATTTAAATGACGTAAAAGTAAAACATATTAGAAATGTTGAAAAAAATATTTGCTAGTCTATTTTGCTTCTAAGGCGAAAATATATACGATATTCGTGTTTATCGCGATTTTTGTACGTGATCCAAAAGCCGATATATTGGAGATTTTGCAAGCACAAGCCACTTTGAACGGACGAAATCAGTTTCCCCCACTCCGCCGCACGCTCCGACAGCCGCGTACGCTTCACTTTGTTACTCAATTTCTAATACTATAAATCAATAAAACATATCCTAGTATTTTCTTATTGAAAATGTAGGTATTTAACATTGGCGTCCATAAAGCACACTTCTGTAAAACGTTTATTGCGTCTTACAGATTTTTTTGAAATAAAAAAATTATCTCTGGTCCAGAAGGTCGTAGATGAAAAATGTTTTTGGTAATTCGTGAAAAAATATCAGGAATCGATTTCCGCCAAAGACATTTCCCTAAAATAAAAATTGTAAAACTTATCTGAAAAAAGCATGTTCAAAAAAGGTGCAGTATTTTAAAGTCATTTTTTTACCCTTAAATTTTGAAAAATCACTATTTCTTTAACATTATAGCACAACTCTTCAAGAAGACAACATGCCCGGAATCGTTACTCTAGCATCATCCGCTGAGAAGATCTAGCCAATTTATGAGAGCGCCTTTTTTTTTCGAAAAGTCGATATCGGAAAACTATCAATATTTTAAATTAAAAAAAAATCTCTTTTTAAACTTGCCATGAACTATACGTACAGCAAATAACAAGTGAGGAAACATAATAGTTAACGACTTCTCGATACCTCGATTTTTAACAGTTTTTTTAATATAACTCGAAAAGTATGAAAGATATCGATAATTATTATAGAAGCAAATCTATTTAATACCTACAACTTTCTCATTTAACTTTTTTCGACCGGAGCTATTGTTTTTTTACTTATTTAACAGAAACCGATTTTTGCAACTTTTCCAATTTTTTTGGTTATGTTCGTCATTTCGGATCGAGTTACATGAAACAGAAGCTCCCATTTAAATTTAATTTCCTATACGCTAATTTTTTTTCCAGGTATTAATTTCTGCAAATTTAACATTAGGCCGTCGTCTATTGCTTGGACTATAAGTAAAGTGAAATTAATGGAAGGGGCCCCCGATTTAATGATTTTGGCTGTTAGCTGCTTACGCCAAAATGATAGTTTTTGAATATTGTTTAGTATATTCAAAATTAAACTTTTCGCGATTCTGTAAAACAGATGAGATTTTTGATGTTTGGAAGAAGGAGCTCTTTTCTGTACTCACATTGAATTCGAAATTAGAACATGCAAGATTCAAATTTTTTACTCGTAAATTAATTAGCTGTTTCTCATTAGGAGCGATTCATCTAGATATAAACTGTATATGGATCTCTCATTCAGAAAAGATAGAATAATATTGCAGATTATTTATATCAAAAATAACAGTTTTTCCTAAATTCGATATTATCATTCTAACCTATCTTTAGTAGGTAGATATTATTCCTCGAAATTCAGCTATTACTAAAAATTAATGAGTGACTTCATATATATCTCTATTTACATCTCATGTTCACTAATACCACTACTTCAAGGACATTTTTAATCTGGATCTAATAGTGGAAAAATCTTATGCACATAAAGACCAAACAGTAACGGATAACTAACACAATATGTACATTAAGTAAACATCCTAATAGGCACTTAACCAGCAAGAGATCTCTTTTTGTTTTAGTAATGGAACACAAAATATATCTATAACTTACTGTTATTTACATAATACAAAGTCTCATAATAATTGGCCAGTTCTGTGCCTTTTCCTTGTAGTTAATATAAATCAAACAAATCACAATAATAAAACGTAAAATAAACTTCGAGTTTAGACAATAAAAATATATGGCTTAGATATTAAAATATGATTATACAGCACAGCCTTTCCTAACACCATACAATACTTTCAATTCTGGATAAATAATTTTTTTAATTAATCTCCTAGTTTTACCTGCTAACATATCTCTTCTAGCGTCTTTCTTATACACTTTTATACCGGGTTTATGCACTAAAAAAGCGTTGTCTAAGATCAGGAAGTTGTAATCCATTACACACAAAGCGTACCCCTGTAACAGATCAAAGATATCAGGCACCAATCAAAACATCGATGGAAATGATAATAAAATACACCTCATTCCTTTTAATATACAATTATATCGGCTATTCATCCCTGACATAATTATCAATATCTCAAACTAGATAACCCAACGTAAATGGATTTCTGTAGGAAATCCATCTGCTGATAAGAACCAGATATCGAAAAATAATGACAAATTTTTATAGCTGAGAAAATAAGTAACAGATATTCCAAATTGGTATTACCCGTTGCAAATGTTATAAAGTTTTGTAAATTTAGAGTTAATTTTCTTATTACCCCACGTTCACTACAACATTATTAATATATAACACTCTATATTGCAATGAAATTTTATTCAAATGTTATAAATATATTTTACAATAGTCCAGAGTAGCACTAACTTTTGGTCAGAAAATTTCATATATATTTTTTCTAAGGTGGCTATTATTATGTAAATCGGCCGTCTAAGAACGATGGTGATATTATTTTTGGGTCAAACCCTGTGCTTCATGCCATAACCTCACTTTTTGTGTTAAAAAAAACTTATTATGGGGTCTCAAACTGACGCCGTTGAATACATCGACTTCAAATTTTTGGTGGTGGTAGTCAGCACTAAAACACGAAATCTTTTGTAAACAAAAATCACCCCCCTCCAGTCACGTGGTATAAGCGAAAGAAACGTTTAATGATTTTTTTGGAGAAAATTATAGATAATTCTAGAATATAATTTTTTGAATTTGATATTTTCAATATGTGGCGTGCAAATCACACTTTCATTTTTTTACATCAGAATCTTCTGCATTCTCTCAGGTTCGTCTGAACAACTTCTAATTGGGCTCATTCTCTTTGAGGGACTTTATTCTATATTACCTATATGGTGCAGCACATTTTTTTTTGGATTTTTTCGCTCCGAGGGGCGATTATAGGTTAGGGTCGAAATTTGAACTCAAATATCTCGCTTTTCGAAAGTCGAATCGAGTCGCGGTTCGGAGACCTTGGTACGATAAATAGATTATGAGGGGCAGATTTCTTTTGCTTTGGGCCCCTTTTATTTTTTGGGCCCAACTTGATTCACATGAAAGGAAAGACCCACAGGACCTTAAGTTTCAACGTCAGTATCACTTCTCTCATAATAAGTAGGTGTTTTTCCGATTTGGCCGAAATATCCAGAACAATTTGTAAAAATATTTAAAAAAGAGTGTGGGTAAGTTGATTGCTAAAATTAAATTTTGATCAAACAAAGTTCAATAACTCCGTTGTTTTTGCTTTTATCGCAAAACTTGTAAGAACTATAAGTATTTAAAATATGTTTCAGAGTACGAATTCATATTTCAGTTTTCCATTTTTCAATATTTTACCTGGGAAATTTGGTAAACTCGATCCATCGCATATACAGGATGTCCGGATAAGGAGTGGCTCAACAATGGTAAGGTAAGGTTTGGGGGAAATATCCTCAAAAAAATAAAGTGAGCAAGAGAAATGGCTGGAAATTATTTTGAAGTACGCTAGGAGGCGTAACTGCCATGAAGAAACATAAAATTTCTGGAAAGTTAGACGGTCAGCTATAACTTTGAAAACATCATTTGATAGATTGGGTAATACAGCATCATTTTGCTCCGCAACATTTTTTAGTATCTGTCATAATAAGGGAGGGGGAGTCCAATGCATTTTTCAATATTTCCATTCAAATATCTCCTGAACCATTCAACCGATTTGAATATTGATCTTGTTTGAAAGAGCATTTTACGATCTTTTGAAAAATTTTTGTAGAACCGTTTAGTTGAAAACAAATAAACTAAAGGACATAAGGTTATATAGATACCAAAGAGCATAGAACTATACTGTATAAAGTATAGTTCAATGCCATAAAGTGAACAAGTAAAATAAACTGTAACGTTACATCGACAACGTCACTTGAATCTCAAAGTAATGATTCCGGACGCTTTTGCAGGTTAAATATATGGTATGGTATATATTTATATGCAGAAAAATACTGTTGTCATTATGGTTCAATAAAATACTATAGATCCATTTGAAAAACTGAATACGGATGTCAAAAGTACCACTTGAACGGCGCCCAAAAACTATATTTCAACACAATATAAACGGCGCAATCGTCACCACAGTTTTTACGCACATACGCATGCACATACGCATCATCTCAAAAATAATCTAGATCGATTCAGAAATTCTCAAACAGGATATACGTGTGATTAAAATTGTGCAAAAGTTCTGACCTCAAAATTATGAAATCAAAATAAATTGTAAAAAAAATGTCAGAAGCATACCTGAGTCATTTTATCACTTTTCCCTTCCCAACTGAGTCGCTCATCGTATAGTGGATCAGCATGTGTACCGATGAAAATTGGTTCCCAATGTACAAATTTTCCATTTCTCTTTCCAACGTGGAACACGTGCAGATCTTTCGTATCTTTCTGCAGCTGCCATTCTTTGGATTTGGGAACAGAGTGACACTCGGGACAGACTTTCTTATGGAATGGGATCGCCGTTCCATTGTGAAGCATGTCTAGCAACATAGATTTATTCTCGGGAACTTGTTGGTTAGCGTTAACTTCGAATATATGAAGTGGGAATACTTTTGGGTTCTTGCTCACCAAAGGCCCAGAATTGTCTGCTATCATTGTCAAGAATTTTTGAATCACATTAGCACTAGGATACAGTTCTATATCGGAAGGAAGGATATAATGAGTTTGGGCAGTTTCACGAGCAATATTTCTTCCAACATTCACTGGATATAATAGATTCTTTTGAGTTTTGTACATTTGTTCAGAAGAAACATTCAGGTAAGGAGGTACTAAGGAACAATTAAAAGACCCTGTAAATACATTATTGTGTTTCGGCACCTGAAATAAAGAGAATATATTAATTGTAGCAACATCATTGACATGCGATTAGTAATGCACTTTACATAAAAAATGCGTACAACTTCATTACCAATATAAGTTCACCTGAATACTGGTAGTTAAAAGTTCTAAAGATGTAACAATAACTACGTGTAAATTCATAATTCACCATGAAATTTAAAACATGTTTGAAGACAACCATAATAATTTTACGATTTTGAACAGTAGAACGTATTTCTAAATTTTGATAATTCTTTTACCAACACAGTGGTGTGAGAAATGTGAGTTAATAATTCAATCACGCTTAAGTACATAACTCCTTCAATACCTATTGTAGTAGGCATCCCAATCTAAATAATCAAGTTTGTAGTCTCCAGAATTTTTCAGCTTAATTCGTTTTCATCTGAAATTATACGCCTCCAGATCTAAAGCAAACGGCCATATCCTGCATATACGGAATATTTAGACATACACAAACATATTAGAAATTGTGATAGTATAGTGCTCATTATATTTTACAGTATTTCGAGAGGTTATAACTTTTTAAGTTTTTGTTTGAACTCATCCAACTTTTTTGGCTATTTTCAATTGACCGAAATTTTTTTTTTTTAATTGATTTATTTAAAGGAAATTGATTGCTCAGTTAGTTATGAAACGATGTTAAAATAGTTTCCGGCGGATAACTAGATAAGTGAGCTTTCTACTTATCAAAAAATTATATAGGGTTATTTTTTGATAAGTCGAAAGCCTACTTCTTTCAGTTTTCCGCCGGAAAGTTTGTATTGTCAGCTCCACTCAAGAATAAATGGATGGAGGGTATTTTTTGTTGCCCTAATCTGCTTTTATGTCCTAGACCTACACTGTAAGGTTTTAAGTGCTGAGTTTTAACATTATAGGCTGCGCTTCAAAATATCGGTGCGGTGCGGGGAATGTTTTAAAATACTTCGTTGACATTTTCATGCCTACATACATACATACATACATAAAATTATATATTATGATTAGCATTAGTAAAAAATACCTATTTTTGCTTCACATTTCTTCTCATTTAGAAGTAAGCCAAAATGAGAAAAAATATGCTAACAAATATGTGAATCGAGACAAAATAAAAAAAATGGATGAACTATTTTGACATACTATCAGATTCAAAATGACTGATTTTACAGAATGTGGGAAAACAAAAAGTTCTCCTCGGTGATGCTGTTCCTTCTCGTAGGTTATTTATATTGACTTGTATATACCGTGTTCATAAGAAGGTTATTTTACTTTATTATTACCGTGGATCTTGATTCATTCGCAGATTGCGTCTCTCCAACTCGCAGGATGAGAGGAAAGGCTATAACATTCTGCTAGTAAAAAATAACAATGAAGAAAATCAAGGTCAGGCGATAGTTCAAAAGCCAAAACTTGCGTGGTTTTGCCGATTACAAAGCCAGTTGTCACTATTGTATTTTAGGTAAAAACATGTTTAATTTAATGTTTTATATACTAGATAGAAGGAGTAATCGCCGAAAATCCAAAAGTTTATTTTTCATTTCAAAAGTAATGAATGAATAATAAGTAACGTCTTCCGGTTCACCGATTTCTAAAAGACGACAGGCGTTGCTAGCAGCAAAACTTATATTAAGGAATAATGATTTTTTCCATAATGTATAGTGCAAATCACTATTTTGCACGATAGTTCTCAGATATGCTTTAAAAAAATATAAGATTATAAAATACATTTTTCATATTCTTGAAGGACCCATGAAATGATTATAAAAATACCTACACAATTCATTAAATTTTCAAATATTCTAATTACGCTCCTGAAACGAATGGGTCGTCTTTGGTTGATCTAACCGAATTACCTCAGATGTTGGCACACTGCTACCTCTACGGGAGGATGGGGAAGGCGCAACCCATGTACTAAAATCTTTTTACGTACCGATCATTCAATAAAATGTCCGCAATTTCTTCAGATGAGTTAGTATTAATAAGTGTAGCTGATGTGGGTCGCCTGTAGTTTGGCTATTAAACAAAAGAAAAAAGCTAAAACATGTGAAGCTAGAGGGTGAAACACCTGCCCTGAAGTTTTAGTCAAACCGGACAGACCCAATACCAACAAATCACCGTCATCTGGTGAACGATGGTTCAATACAATCTGTTGTAGGACCGTCGCTTCAAAACAAACAGCATACCGTCGTTGGCGCTCCATGTCTGGAGACCAAAACCAAATATATTGAACCCAGAAATATGTGCAACGAAAATAAACGCTTCGCTTTAAAATCTATAAAAACATGATTTAGGTTTAGACCATATACTAACATCCAAGCACCATCAGTGTGACAACTGACAATTGATCTATAGTAGCATACCGAGTGTGCTAGAAAGTGAAAAAACTGACACAGTATTTAAATTGTCAGTAGGAAAACCAATAAGATGGATGTATTATGTAAATGAAAACCGATAAAAATGATAATTATCCAATTTATCAAAACGTGCTAATGAAAAGTAAAGAAACGATTCATCATTCTTTCCAATTTGACACATTCCTTAATAAATAGAAACTGAACGGAAATCGATTCTCGATTGCCCTCATATCGATCAATAATTATTATTCTCAGAATATGAACAGCAAACATGTTCCTTAGTACCGTCAAGAATGAAACACACACATCACTTCTATTGCTGAATGACAGTTCAGAATTTGTTATCCATCATTTTTGGAGGAAACTACATCGTAATAGACATGCGGTTCAGTAAGAAAATATACATGTTATATGAAAAGTGAACAGGAATAATTATAATTACAATAGGAACAAATCTGATACGAATTGACAGCTGTTACGAGTTGCTGGAAACTCTGAAGCTACCTAGAGGTAAGTAGTTTTAAATTAACACACAAAATATGTTGATAAATTATTTGAATATTTTTTTAATACACGTTTTTAAAACTGACTAAAAAGTATAAAATAATTTCTCCTAGCCCCATACATATTCCTAACAGATTACAAATAGTCCTCAGAATTTGTGTTTGTGAATTTTTAATAACTAAGTCACTAACAATTTTATTGAACTAAACATTTTTTCGAGTACTCTACACCCATAAACTTAAATAAAATAAAAATAATTAATAAAAGTTCGATTTACACTAATTTAATAAGTAAATGTGACTATAGTTTCGCTAACACAGTAGCTTCTTCAAACAAACGTACTAACTTACTACAAAAGAGCTACCTAATACATAACTTAAGTCTAGAGTCCTTACTAGTTTCTATTGTATGCGCCCCACGTTTTTCATTTTAAATCTTACAACTATTTTTATTGCTACTAAAAATTCAAAATCACAAATTCTCAGGATTATTTGTAATTTGTTAGGAATATGTATGGGGCTAGGAGAAATTATTATTTTCATTTTTCAGTCTTGTGTGTGTGAAATTTTTCTATCTACTTTAGACATTTTCAGAAGATTAAAACAGACATATGCCTATTCTAGGTTCCTGATCAAGATAACTGACACAGATTCCTAATCCGGATTAGTCCAAGCAATAGACAGAAATGCGTGCAGAAATTAATACCTGGAAAAAAAATATATGAGCGTATAGGAAATTGAATTTAAAGGTGAGTTTCTGATTAATGCAACTCGATCCGAAATGGCGAACATAACCTAAAAAATTCTCAAAGTTGCAAAAAGTGGTTTTTCTCAATTAATTAAAAAACTATAGCTCGGATCGAAAAAAGTTGAATGAGAAAGTTGTAGGTATTGAATAGATCTATCGATTCGTCCCATAATAATTATAAATATCATTCATCTTTTTTGAGTTATATCGAAAACCGTTAAAAATCGGGGTATCGAGAAGTCGTTAACTATTACGTTTTCATATGTATTGTTTCCTGTACAAGGTGTCCCATTTTGGGTACTTTTGCGGGGTATCTCCTTTATTTTTAAAGATAGAGAGTTGCGGTTTTCGCGACACTATGCTACTTTTTCGTAAAACTCAAGATGCCGTCAACAGAATTTTCATAGCCCTTTTAGTTTTTAAGATACAGGGCATTTCTGAAAATGTTGCATTTTGTGACCCCCCTCGTATCTCCGTTATCCTTCAACTTATCGAAAAGGTAAAATAACATTCTAATAGACTTTTTTCCGTAGAATGCAGTGGTGTAGATAACTTTTGTTACATATTCACTGTTTTTGAGTTATAAAGTAAACTTATGTTTTTTTAAATGGAACACCCTGTATATTTATATAGACTATAAAATTTGTCTTTTTTTTACCTTTCCAAAAATATATGATAGTATAAACTTTTTTTCAGAAACACGCAAATAATTGACAATTTTCAGAAATTAGATACATATTTTAATAGTAGGCTATGGATAACAATAATAAACAAGTGCAACTTACATATTACTAACAAATAATTGGATACCTTGTATATAGGTATCTATTAAAAAAAATTCCCATAAATCTTTTTTCTAACAGTAAGTTTGTAACAACAGTTTTGTGGCGTAAAGTGACAATATAACAAAAACACAAAAAAATAACATTATTAAAAAAAATTAAATGTGATGTTCAAATTGACCACCATTTTCTCTAATGCAAAATTGGCACATCTTTGAGATTCTTTGAATAGCGTTCAAAAGAACCATTGTTCTCATTCGCAGATTTCGAAAAGCTAAATGAATTGACTCTCGAAGTTTTGCAATGCCGTCATATCGAGTTTTATATACTTCATTTTGTATATAGCCCCATAAAAAAAATCTAAAATTGAGAGATCTGGTGATCGTGGAGGCCATCTAACAGGTCCGTTGTACCTATCCATCTTTGAGGAAAGTTATTATTTAGAAAGGCCCTTAAGAGCCTAGAGTTATGACTTGGGGCACCATCTTGCTGTAGGTAAACAGCATTATACTGGGCTAATGGAATGTTTTCGAGCAGTTCTGGAATAACTTCCTCAAGAATTTCTAGGTATCTACGTGCTGTAAGACCTCCTTCAAAAATCCTATAAACTGTATGTCTACCCAAAATAAAGCATGAAACCCCAACTCCAAATCGTCCTTGTTGTGCCCTTTCAAACATTAAATGCAGATTTTCACTACGCCAGTTCCTGGTATTGTGACGATTGAAAATGCCAGCACTTGAAATAAAGCATTCGTCTGACCAGATAACAAGTCTGCCAAATAAATCTTTAGCATCGATTTGTTGCAAATACCACTGGCAAAATAGTGCCCGGCGCTCGGCATCGCCAGGATGCAAATGTTGTAGTATATTAAATTTGTATGAATGATACTCATATTTCTTCAAGATCCTCTGAGCGTTAGTTTTTGGCACACCAATTTCCTTCTCAATTTTTCTACATGAGGACGAAGGTGTTGCTTCTATATATCCTAAAGTATCTATCTCTTTTCTTTCCCTGTTCTCTTTGTTGTATGTTTTAGGGCGCGGGTGAACAAATGATCCGTGCTCAACTAAATTTGCTTTTAAACGGGCAAATATCCCAAAAAACGGTTGCCTTCTTTCTGGATATCTAACAAGCAAAAATTTAAATGATAATAGAGATTTTCATAGCTATAATAGCTTACTCACCTTTAGAAGTATAATTCCGAGGCTTCTTCAGAATTTTCATTACTCTGTATAAAACATACCATCATATCATATTTCTCATAATTTTCGTAAACTGCCATTATTCGGAAAAATTGATAAATATCTATTGAATAATGATACCAAAAGAACGAAAATAAACAGCTTAAATGCAATAGAGATTTGATGTTTATTTCTGTTTCTTGTCATAAACAATATTAATCAATGGCCTACTATTAAAATATGTATTTAATTTCTGAAAATTGTCAAATATTTGCGTGTTTCTGAAAAAAAGTTTATACTATCATATATTTTTGAAAAGGTAAAAAAAAGACAAAATTTATAGTCTATAAATATACAGGGTGTTCCATTTAAAAAAACATAAGTTTGCTTTATAACTCAAAAACAGTAAATATGTAACAAAAGTTATCTACACCACTGCATTTTACGGAAAAAAAACTATTAGAATGTTATTTTACCTTTCCGATAAGTTGAAGGATAACGGAGATACGAGGGGGGTCACAAAATGCAACATTTTCAGAAATGCCCTGTATCTTAAAAACTAAGAGGGCTATGAAAATTCTGTTGACGGCATCTTGAGTTTTACGAAAAAGTAGCACAGTGTCGCGAAAACCGCAACTCTCTATCTTTAAAAATAAAGGAGATAAGCCGCAAAAGTACCTAAAATGGAACACCCTGTACATATAGCCCATGGCAAGCTAAGAGAGCAATTTTTTTCTTAATTTGAAATATTGATTTTTTTTCAAAATATATCGATTTTTCTAAAAAAAGAGCCTCTCATAAATTGGCTAGATCAATTTTGGGCTTATTTTCTTTATGAAGAGTTGTGCTATAATTTTATTGGAGAAACGTAGCGATTTTTTCAATTTTTAGGGTGAAAAAAAGACTTTTAAAAAATGTCATCTTTTTTAACGTGTTTTTTTCAGATTAAATTTACAATTTTAATTTTAGAGAAATGTCTTTGACGGAAATCGATTTCTAACATTTTTTTACGTATTGGCAAAAAAAATTTCTCACCTACGATATTCTGGACCAGCGATAATTGTTTTATTTCAAAAAAATCTGTAAGACGCAATACACATTATACAGAAGTGTGTTTTATGGAGGTTGATGTTAAATACCTACATTTTCAATAAAAAAATATTTGGATATGTTTCATTGATTCATAGTATTAGAAATTGAGTCCCACTTAGGGAATTTTTTAGGTTATGTTCGCCATTTCGGATCGAGTTGCATTAATCAGAAACTCACCTTTAAATTCAATTTCCTATACGCTCATATTTTTTTTCCAGGTACTAATTTCTGCACGCATTTCTGTCTATTGCTTGGACTAGATTGAACCTTAAGGTTCAAAAGATACAGCCTTTTAGAGGTAGGACAGATAGGTAGTTCTGCGCTATTTTTAAAGTTTCAAATCCCTAGCTTATCGAGAACATGGACGGACAGATAGCATTAGCTTAGTAATAGGGTCCCGTACGAAACCCTAACGAACAGACAGACAAGAAAGCAAGTTAATATTGCATTGGAATTCTTAGTTCTGAGATATCTTTAAAGGTTCAAGTCTCTACCTCGTCGGGAAATTAGTTTAAAATCACTTGCAAGATTCTTCCGCCCGAACACACGTAACAGAGTTCCGTTCGGAACCCTAACGACCGACAGACAAGAAAGCGAGTTAATATTGCATTGGCATTTAGTACTCAGCTATGTTTAAAGTTTAAAGTCTCTACCTAGTCGGGAAGTTAGTTTAAAATTACTTGCAAGATTCTTCAGTCCGAACACACGTAATAGGGTTCCGTACGGAACCTTAACGAACAACCAGACAAGAAAGCGAGTTACTATTGCATTGGCATTTAGTTATCAGCTATATTTAAAGTTTCAAGTTTCTACCCCGTCGAGTAGTTAGTTTAAAATATTACATTGTCATTCAGTTGTGAGCTATGTTTAAATTTTCAAGTCTCTACCTGGTGGGGTAGTTAGTTCTACCTCATCGGGAAGTTAGTTCAAAATCATTTGCAAGATTCTTCCGCCCAAACACACGTAATAGGGTTCAGTACGGAACCCTAACGAACAGACAGACAAGAAAGCAAGTTAATATTGCATTGGAATTCTTAGTTCTGAGATATCTTTAAAGGTTCAAGTCTCTACCTCGTCGGGAAATTAGTTTAAAATCACTTGCAAGATTCTTCCGCCCGAACACACGTAACAGAGTTCCGTTCGGAACCCTAACGACCGACAGACAAGAAAGCGAGTTAATATTGCATTGGCATTTAGTTCTCAGCTATGTTTAAAGTTTAAAGTCTCTACCTCGTCGGGAAGTTAGTTTAAAATTACTTGCAATATTCTTCAGTCCGAACACACGTAATAGAGTTCCGTACGGAACCTTAACGAACAACCAGACAAGAAAGCGAGTTAATATTGCATTGGCATTTAGTTATCAGCTATATTTAAAGTTTCAAGTTTCTACCCCGTCGGGTAGTTAGTTTAAAATATTACATTGTCATTCAGTTCTGAGCTATGTTTAAATTTTCAAGTCTCTACCTGGTGGGGTAGTTAGTTCTACCTCATCGGGAAGTTAGTTCAAAATCATTTGCAAGATTCTTCCGCCCGAACACACGTAATAGGGTTCCGTACGGAACCCTAACGAACAGACAGACAAGAAAGCAAGTTAATATTGCATTGGAATTCTTAGTTCTGAGATATCTTTAAAGGTTCAAGTCTCTACCTCGTCGGGAAATTAGTTTAAAATCACTTGCAAGATTCTTCCGCCCGAACACACGTAACAGAGTTCCGTACGGAACCCTAACGACCGACAGACAAGAAAGCGAGTTAATATTGCATTGGCATTTAGTTCTCGGCTATGTTTAAAGTTTAAAGTCTCTACCTCGTCGGGAAGTTAGTTTAAAATTACTTGCAATATTCTTCAGTCCGAACACACGTAATAGGGTTCCGTACGGAACCTTAACGAACAACCAGACAATAAAGCGAGTTAATATTGCATTGGCATTTAGTTATCAGCTATATTTAAAGTTTCAAGTTTCTACCCCGTCGGGTAGTTAGTTTAAAATATTACATTGTCATTCAGTTCTGAGCTATGTTTAAATTTTCAAGTCTCTACCTGGTGGGGTAGTTAGTTCTACCTCATCGGAAAGTTAGTTCAAAATCATTTGCAAGATTCTTCCGCCCGAACACACGTAATAGAGTTCCGTACGGAACCCTAACGAACAGACAGACAAGAAAGCAAGTTAATATTGCATTGGAATTCTTAGTTCTGAGATATCTTTGAAGGTTCAAGTCTCTACCTCGTCGGGAAATTAGTTTAAAATCACTTGCAAGATTCTTCCGCCCGAACACACGTAACAGAGTTCCGTACGGAACCCTAACGACCGACAGACAAGAAAGCGAGTTAATATTGCATTGGCATTTAGTTCTCAGCTATGTTTAAAGTTTAAAGTCTCTACCTCGTCGGGAAGTTAGTTTAAAATTACTTGCAATATTCTTCAGTCCGAACACACGTAATAGGGTTCCGTACGGAACCTTAACGAACAACCAGACAAGAAAGCGAGTTAATATTGCATTGGCATTTAGTTATCAGCTATATTTAAAGTTTCAAGTTTCTACCCCGTCGGGTAGTTAGTTTAAAATATTACATTGTCATTCAGTTCTGATCTATGTTTAAATTTTCAAGTCTCTACCTGGTGGGGTAGTTAGTTCTACCTCATCGGGAAGTTAGTTCAAAATCATTTGCAAGATTCCTCCGCCCGAACACACGTAATAGGGTTCCGTACGGAACCCTAACGAACAGACAGACAAGAAAGCAAGTTAATATTGCATTGGAATTCTTAGTTCTGAGATATCTTTAAAGGTTCAAGTCTCTACCTCGTCGGGAAATTAGTTTAAAATCACTTGCAAGATTCTTCCGCCCGAACACACGTAACAGAGTTCCGTACGGAACCCTAACGACCGACAGACAAGAAAGCGAATTAATATTGCATTGGCATTTAGTTCTCAGCTATGTTTAAAGTTTAAAGTCTCTACCTCGTCGGGAAGTTAGTTTAAAATTACTTGCAATATTCTTCAGTCCGAACACACGTAATAGGGTTCCGTACGGAACCTTAACGAACAACCAGACAATAAAGCGAGTTAATATTGCATTGGCATTTAGTTATCAGCTATATTTAAAGTTTCAAGTTTCTACCCCGTCGGGTAGTTAGTTTAAAATATTACATTGTCATTCAGTTCTGAGCTATGTTTAAATTTTCAAGTCTCTACCTGGTGGGGTAGTTAGTTCTACCTCATCGGAAAGTTAGTTCAAAATCATTTGCAAGATTCTTCCGCCCGAACACACGTAATAGAGTTCCGTACGGAACCCTAACGAACAGACAGACAAGAAAGCAAGTTAATATTGCATTGGAATTCTTAGTTCTGAGATATCTTTGAAGGTTCAAGTCTCTACCTCGTCGGGAAATTAGTTTAAAATCACTTGCAAGATTCTTCCGCCCGAACACACGTAACAGAGTTCCGTACGGAACCCTAACGACCGACAGACAAGAAAGCGAGTTAATATTGCATTGGCATTTAGTTCTCAGCTATGTTTAAAGTTTAAAGTCTCTACCTCGTCGGGAAGTTAGTTTAAAATTACTTGCAATATTCTTCAGTCCGAACACACGTAATAGGGTTCCGTACGGAACCTTAACGAACAACCAGACAAGAAAGCGAGTTAATATTGCATTGGCATTTAGTTATCAGCTATATTTAAAGTTTCAAGTTTCTACCCCGTCGGGTAGTTAGTTTAAAATATTACATTGTCATTCAGTTCTGATCTATGTTTAAATTTTCAAGTCTCTACCTGGTGGGGTAGTTAGTTCTACCTCATCGGGAAGTTAGTTCAAAATCATTTGCAAGATTCCTCCGCCCGAACACACGTAATAGGGTTCCGTACGGAACCCTAACGAACAGACAGACAAGAAAGCAAGTTAATATTGCATTGGAATTCTTAGTTCTGAGATATCTTTAAAGGTTCAAGTCTCTACCTCGTCGGGAAATTAGTTTAAAATCACTTGCAAGATTCTTCCGCCCGAACACACGTAACAGAGTTCCGTACGGAACCCTAACGACCGACAGACAAGAAAGCGAGTTAATATTGCATTGGCATTTAGTTCTCAGCTATGTTTAAAGTTTAAAGTCTCTACCTCGTCGGGAAGTTAGTTTAAAATTACTTGCAATATTCTTCAGTCCGAACACACGTAATAGGGTTCCGTACGGAACCTTAACGAACAACCAGACAGGAAAGCGAGTTAATATTGCATTGGCATTTAGTTATCAGCTATATTTAAAGTTTCAAGTTTCTACCCCGTCGGGTAGTTAGTTTAAAATATTACATTGTCATTCAGTTCTGAGCTATGTTTAAATTTTCAAGTCTCTACCTGGTCGGGTAGTTAGTTCTACCTCATCGGGAAGTTAGTTCAAAATCATTTGCAAGATTCTTCCGCCCGAACACACGTAATAGGGTTCCGTACGGAACGAGTTAAAGAGAGTTAATATTCTATTGTCATCCAGTTCTGAGCTATGTTTAAAGTTTCAACTCTACCTCGTCGGGAAGTTAGTTTAAAATCAATTGCAAGATTCCGGCCGAACAGACAGGAAGAGAAGAAAGCGAGCTAATAAAAACGTTGTAATAAGTTTAATTTCAATTACATTACATTTTGACCATGGTTTCTTATTCCCTCGTGCCAGCAATTCTCTACCTGTTTCATATTACCAAAAGTAAGGATTCGAAATTTGTTACACCCGATATAATGAGAAGTACAAATGCATTATAATTCCTAAATAAGATGCCCACTAGACCTATGGATTGATCCAATGTTTGTTGTTGTCATTCTGGTTAGAAATTTGATTTTTTGAAGCTCAACATTACCAAAACATTTGGGAATTTTGTTGTTCTGATCGAAAATAAATGTAAACAGTTAATATTAATATTAGTTTAGTCGAGATATAAAGGTCGATAACAATAAATTATTAATGATTAATCTTTCATTTCAGAAACTTTCTACGAACTGAATTCAAATGTACGTTGAAATGTCTGTTGTAGAAACTACACCGGGCGCACTTGTTAACTGAAGTTTAGAAATACATATCCTGGCTGGAAGTAAAAGGTTTAACAAATATTTTAAAATGCCACATGTGGTTGCTATTTTTATTCCTTGATTTTCAATATGATGTTATGGGTTATTATATTACATACATGTTCCTCATTAACGTTAGTTCCTCCTCCAGCCTTCATTCTGAACTAATGTTTCCTAAAGAACTTAAGCCACTAATGAACA
This sequence comes from Endomychus coccineus, assembly GCA_958510875.1. NCBI lineage: Eukaryota > Metazoa > Arthropoda > Insecta > Coleoptera > Endomychidae > Endomychus > Endomychus coccineus. The sequence goes on along the minus strand of OY294067.1, from coordinate 62,725,389 downwards.
ATTGATTAAGCCTATGACCAAAAATATTTTGAAAATTTTGTATTTTCCAATAGCCCAATTATGTTCCTTGGTTCGTCCTAGGAATTAGCTCAATAAATATTATCACTTTGGAAATTTTAGGAAACTGGGGCAGGTATCTTTACAGCTAGGACAATTTCATATGTTCTGTGATTGAATAGGTTTTCATTGCTCTATGAAATTTTGAGATTATACAAAGATACGAATTGTATAACACATGAGTAGTTGATTGAATCATTCAACGCTGATTGGAATATTTCCGCACTGTGGAAAATAAAAATACATTGTAGTACAAACTATTTGTTACCTAATCTAAAGAGTTATTTCTGTCAAATGTATCTTTACAGCTAGGACAATTTCATATGTTCTGTGATTGAATAGGTTTTCATTGCTCTATGAAATTTTGAGATTATACAAAGATACGAATTGTATAACACATGAGTAGTTGATTGAATCATTCAACGCTGATTGGAATATTTCCGCACTGTGGAAAATAAAAATACATTGTAGTACAAAATATTTGTTACCTAATCTAAAGAGTTATTTCTGTCAAATGTATCTTTACAGCTAGGACAATTTCATATGTTCTGTGATTGAATAGGTTTTCATTGCTCTATGAAATTTTGAGATTATACAAAGATACGAATTGCATAACACATGAGTAGTTGATTGAATCATTCAACGCTGATTGGAATATTTCCGCACTGTGGAAAATAAAAATACATTGTAGTACAAAATATTTGTTACCTAATCTAAAGAGTTATTTCTGTCAAATGTATCTTTACAGCTAGGACAATTTCATATGTTCTTTGATTGAATAGGTTTTCATTGCTCTATGAAATTTTGAGATTATACAAAGATACGACTTGTATAACACATGAGTAGTCGATTGAATCATTCAACGCTGATTGGAATATTTCCGCACTGTGGAAAATAAAAATACATTGTAGTACAAAATATTTGTTACCTAATCTAAAGAGTTATTTCTGTCAAATGTATCTTTACAGCTAGGACAATTTCATATGTTCTGTGATTGAATATGTTTTCATTGCTCTATGAAATTTTGAGATTATACAAAGATACGAATTGTATAACACATGAGTAGTTGATTGAATCATTCAACGCTGATTGGAATATTTCCGCACTGTGGAAAATAAAAATACATTGTAGTACAAAATATTTGTTACCTAATCTAAAGAGTTATTTCTGTCAAATGTATCTTTACAGCTAGGACAATTTCATATGTTCTGTGATTGAATAGGTTTTCATTGCTCTATGAAATTTTGAGATTATACAAAGATACGAATTGCATAACACATGAGTAGTTGATTGAATCATTCAACGCTGATTGGAATATTTCCGCACTGTGGAAAATAAAAATACATTGTAGTACAAAATATTTGTTACCTAATCTAAAGAGTTATTTCTGTCAAATGTATCTTTACAGCTAGGACAATTTCATATGTTCTTTGATTGAATAGGTTTTCATTGCTCTATGAAATTTTGAGATTATACAAAGATACGACTTGTATAACACATGAGTAGTCGATTGAATCATTCAACGCTGATTGGAATATTTCCGCACTGTGGAAAATAAAAATACATTGTAGTACAAAATATTTGTTACCTAATCTAAAGAGTTATTTCTGTCAAATGTATCTTTACAGCTAGGACAATTTCATATGTTCTGTGATTGAATATGTTTTCATTGCTCTATGAAATTTTGAGATTATACAAAGATACGAATTGTATAACACATGAGTAGTTGATTGAATCATTCAACGCTGATTGGAATATTTCCGCACTGTGGAAAATAAAAATACATTGTAGTACAAAATATTTGTTACCTAATCTAAAGAGTTATTTCTGTCAAATGTATCTTTACAGCTAGGACAATTTCATATGTTCTTTGATTGAATAAGTTTTCATTGCTCTATGAAATTTTGAGATTACACAAAGATACGAATTGTATAACACATGAGTAGTTGATTGAATCATTCAATGCTGATTGGAATATTTCCGCAATGTGGAAAATAAAAATACATTGTAGTACAAAATATTTGTTACCTAATCTAAAGAGTTATTTCTGTCAAATGTATCTTTACAGCTAGGACAATTTCATATGTTCTGTGATTGAATAGGTTTTCATTGCTCTATGAAATTTTGAGATTATACAAAGATACGAATTGTATAACACATGAGTAGTTGATTGAATCATTCAACGCTGATTGGAATATTTCCGCACTGTGGAAAATAAAAATACATTGTAGTACAAAATATTTGTTACCTAATCTAAAGAGTTATTTCTGTCAAATGTATCTTTACAGCTAGGACAATTTCATATGTTCTGTGATTGAATAGGTTTTCATTGCTCTATGAAATTTTGAGATTATACAAAGATACGAATTGCATAACACATGAGTAGTTGATTGAATCATTCAACGCTGATTGGAATATTTCCGCACTGTGGAAAATAAAAATACATTGTAGTACAAAATATTTGTTACCTAATCTAAAGAGTTATTTCTGTCAAATGTATCTTTACAGCTAGGACAATTTCATATGTTCTTTGATTGAATAGGTTTTCATTGCTCTATGAAATTTTGAGATTATACAAAGATACGACTTGTATAACACATGAGTAGTCGATTGAATCATTCAACGCTGATTGGAATATTTCCGCACTGTGGAAAATAAAAATACATTGTAGTACAAAATATTTGTTACCTAATCTAAAGAATTATTTCTGTCAAATGTATCTTTACAGCTAGGACAATTTCATATGTTCTGTGATTGAATATGTTTTCATTGCTCTATGAAATTTTGAGATTATACAAAGATACGAATTGTATAACACATGAGTAGTTGATTGAATCATTCAACGCTGATTGGAATATTTCCGCACTGTGGAAAATAAAAATACATTGTAGTACAAAATATTTGTTACCTAATCTAAAGAGTTATTTCTGTCAAATGTATCTTTACAGCTAGGACAATTTCATATGTTCTTTGATTGAATAAGTTTTCATTGCTCTATGAAATTTTGAGATTACACAAAGATACGAATTGTATAACACATGAGTAGTTGATTGAATCATTCAATGCTGATTGGAATATTTCCGCAATGTGGAAAATAAAAATACATTGTAGTACAAAATATTTGTTATCTAATCTAAAGAGTTATTTCTGTCAAATGTTTCAAGCGAAACAAATGTATCGCTTCCATCGAATTAAGATTTCATAATCTTATTGTTAACTTTTATGCAAACAAGCGAAATAGAAACGTTTTTGTTCGTTTTTATCTCTCATACTTTATTGCTCACTGTAAATAGGAGTATTAAAATTTAATCACTGCGTAAATTGTCATTTTCATTAAAATTTTAATCTAGGCCTAAAGCCCCTCTTTTGTTGGCTGTTGGATAACATAGCACAATATGACGTAGCAGATTTGGATGGTGGTACCATCTATTTTGTCGTTAATGAATTGATATTTTATATACAATTCATTCCAAATTTGGGTAGATGCATTATCATCGCGATCAATATAAGAGATAGTGAATTAGTTTAACGAGGCCCATGCCTATTATAATTTCACTTAACAAGTTAGTTTTTCACTCATTCACAAAAACTAATACCAGGATATCGAAAATTATCTTGGTCAAGGATGGTTGTGGAATCTAAAACGTGTGTCTTACTTTACGTTTGAAATAATTATGTCACTGTCACACTGACATCATCAATAACCTTCAAATTTCATACCTATTTATTTCAGTTGTAAAACAATAATGAACTACAAATTATGAAATAATTATTTGAACTTTGAACCTTTTCAGAGGTCGTGATAGCCACAATCCGGGTCAAAAACTGTTTTGAAATAGTTAATTTTCCGTAAATCGAATGACGTTCACGTGAGAAGCCCGTAGCACGCAAGTTAGAAAAGTGCAAACTGGTTGTATCTAATACGGCTTTACGACGTCTTTTCGCGTGCTGTTTTCGCTCCATGTAGTTAGATTTAGTATCGGACCATGCCCGACGGCCTTTCTTTTTTCGATAAATGTCCATTAAATAGGAAAATTTAATTAAAACAGTTTGAGCTATTCTCAGATCTCAGCTACGCGCGTCTAACCTGCGACGTACCAAAGGGAATTTTCTCGCGACTAAAATATACACGAAGCGGGTAAGAGCTAGCGGCCCATAGCCAAAAACACTTTATTACAACTGGCGCCAGTCGCACGGGGCAAGAAACGGTCGCTAATTAACAAGACCGAGGTAAAATGTATAAACTCTAACTTACGCGCAGCGAGCTCCTCGAGGCATATGTCAAAATGATTTCGTTCGTAGCTAATTACATAGGACGTCTGGCGTTCATGCAATTATGTTTTTAGATAATTCAAACCTTCTAATTTCGATAGGCCACGTGAAAATCCCGAAGTCCAAAGCGCTAAAGACTTCTGAGTGTTACAATATTCGTATAAAATTGCGAAATTTCGCACTTTTAGAAACTTCAAATTAATTATGACATAATCATTACAAACGTAAAGTAAGACACGTTTTAGATTCCACAACCACCCTTGACCAAGATAATTTTAGATATCCCGGTATTTTAAATTCTCTTATTGCACGAGTGTTTCATTCTTAAATTTAACTATGTAGTTTCATAATGAGAATATTTTTTGTCACACTGTAGAAAACTTTCAAAACACAATGGCGCTTAAACTTACAACAGTATTACTAGGTATTTATACATAAAGAGAAAATTACCAAAGAGACTAACTTAATGATTGAGATTATTTACAGCTAATTTACGGATAACAACAATACAGGTCGTTTAAACTTTGGGATTCAAATCTAATAATTAGTTTGGAACAGGTTTTTTATGTGGGAGGAGATAAATACACATAAACAACCAATTCTAACAAACTACTTATTAGATTTTACTTATAGTATGACGACCTGTACGCTTGCAATCCGTAAATTAGCTATAAACAATTTGATTTCCCAATCATTAAGTCAGTTCCTTGGTCATTTTCTCTTTTTTTTTATAAGAATCTTAAACATTCGTAATTACCATCGAGACTTTTATGACAACAATGAAAAAATGTTTCCCTTAAGCTAAGGTAGGAGATGATTAGTAAAACTTCACTTTTTAGTTACTATTTGGAATTTGGTTAATGGTTAATTTCGAAACGGTATTCAGACCAAATAATATATTTCTATTTCGTTCACCATTTCCCTCACTAGTGGCCGAAAATGTTGATCCACCTGGAGTATCTTTGGAATATAAATTGAAATTATTGGAAAAGAGGAAAGAAACACTCGAAAACCATTGTTCAGAGTGAATATCAAATTGCAATGTTAAACACATCTGTTTAATATTGTACCTACTTGACCCAAAGAGATGTTAATTGTGTTACAATTTCAATTTGTCATGTTTCGTTCATTGTGGCGGCTTAGGCATTTTCAATTGAAATTAATGCAATGAAGACGCTCAGCGCTTAGTACAATTAGTTTAAGGGATCCCGCGCTTTAGTTGATGTAAATATTTTTTTTATGGTCGTGAGGCCAACACGTAAGTAAAGACGAAAATGTATTTGACATGTGTGTTAATGTGACCTATTTCCCAAGAATTTACATATAATTCATACCTGGATCAAGAATCATTAGCCGGTTGCCACTCTTATGTTCTAGGCAACTGGTTTCAAAAATAACCAACTCAATTCAGTTATCTGCACCCATCATTTTGTGCAAATCACGTGAAATTTTCAGACAGAAAACACTCTATTACCATCCCGTACCCTGGAGCGTGGATTGCAACCGGGGTTCTAGCGCGTCGTGCTAGTCTACTCAAGAGAGGGACGTTTTGAGTTCGAAACACGCACGTGCTGGCCAAGGAGAGGGCGTCGCGTTCAGATATATTCTTGAAACGATCATATTTGCATGAATGCAATTAAATTATAATCGTAGAGCGGTTAAATTTTGTTGGTTTCATGTTAAAACCTTGTGACAGAAAAAAAATTTGGGATCTTTAATTAATTTTAGGATTTGATAGTCAATTTTGGAATATTAAAAATGCAATTAATGCTTCAAACCATCAGGCATTACAGAATTATGAAATCCCAACTTCAAATTAAAAAAACTAACGTCCTCAATCGATGTACCATTTGAACCGGGCAAACAGCGTCTGATAGATTTTCTGCAGCATATTATTGAAAGAGATAACATTTCTTTAAAAAATTTTTACTCCTAACTTCGATCGGTATTTTTTAAACATGCAGAATGTTATCCAATATTTGATTAAAATTGTTCTGCCATTGGAACTTTTTTCTACGACGAAATTGTATCACCTGCGTTAAATTGTCATAATTGAATTGAATACATTAACACAGCCGAACTCTCTACACACACAAAAATTGTAGAACAACGATAGTTCCTTGAAGGTCTTGCTGAAACATCATATCTATACCTATCATGCATCAATGTTGAAGTCATGAGCACGGCATATAGTTTATGGGACCTACGCCACTGGACTGATGCCATCAGGTGGACTAGTATGGTTTACAGACGGGTCCAAATAGGAACGGTTTCAAGTGCGGGAGTTTAAAAAGACCAGAAGGATCACAATATCAATTGCCTTAGACTAGTCAAGAAACTATGTAAATAGACGATCATATAAATATATATCTGCACAGGCAGCCGGTCGTCTCTGGGGTCTCTATTTGCACTGGCTGAACTAGCTAGGACTAACTCCAACTCAGGCCCCAGGACACACTGAAGTTGAAGGTAATGGAATGGCCGATACCCTGGTCAGAAGGATTCTAGACCAGCTGGAGAAACATGTGGTGGAACACACCAGGCAAGAGGCAGGCCAAGGTATTTTTCAAAAGCTAGGCTAGGCTCTCAATGGACCTATTTTCCTCAACAGGGGGGACCGTAAGAAGAATCCTTACGTGTCAGTGTCGTCTTAACAGACATCTGCATATTATGTATCTCACCTCCTGTTGGCATGCTCAGCTTTGGCATCCTTTAGGCATCGTTACTTTTGTGATGTAGAATTGCTTCAGGAAGGACTTTGGAAGCCAGCGCCAGCAATATTCTTGGTTTCTGACGGACCCTCAGCCTGCTAGTATCGAATAGGCTGCTGGCGGCCCACACCCCCGCCCTATAATGATTAACGGCGATAGTTTGTTCCTGAAAATTTCACGAGCTTCCCATTGGTGCCAAATTTTATTTAAAAGTGATGGGTTTAGATTTTAACTAAATCGGATTGGTCATCTTTGGAACCCGTTGCCACCAGTCGCGCAGAACATAAAAAAGTGACAACCAGCTATCATGTCATTCCTCTTATTGTCCTCTATTGATTCATGAAACAAGTTTTTCATGAAAGCGAGTGATGTACTTTCAAGAAACAGTTTAATTGTCAATAATTTGTTAAAAGGTATAATCCAGGGAGTTGGATTTTGGCAGAACGACGATTGTTATTATGTGATACATACATGTCCCATTATTTTAGCTTATTTCATCCATTAAAGCGATTGTGCAAAAATTTGGGCTGGGCTCCCGGACTAAGTCGTCTATGTATATATTCACAAATGCTCTTTCCTCCGTTCATTTATTCAATGCTTTTAATGCACCATATGGTCGAAATTCCCGGTTTACGATAAAAGACTTGCTGGAAGGCCTTTACTTGGTTTTGTAAATAGAACCTAACATAGTCTAGTTGTAAAGAAAATGGGATAAAACACAAATTCGAATAGTGCAAAAGACTTACCTCCTTTGGCACGTGCTTCGTACTGAAGTATATATGAAAGGTAACTAATTCTTTGACTAGAGGGTCCATACAATCTCTAAGGTAAGCTATAGATTCTACAGTATTCTTAAAATCTGTTCCAGGTGCATGCAACGCTATACTTATAGGTCCACGCCATCTTTCTAACAGAGGAACTAAATTGTCCATAAAGGAATAGTCGGCATGTGTAGTATAGGTAATGCTTTCGTGGCACTTATGTACTTTTTCGGCACGGATGTAATTGTAGAGTACCCAGTAATCTCCTCGTTGTTGTGTTTTGGACAAAAATGGGCGTTCCACACATTTGGTTAATACTTTTACTTTGTCGTAAATAGAATCCAGTTTATCCATTTCAATAATCATCCGAACTTCTGGTTCTACATCGCCTATAATTTTCCTCTCTCCTGTGTCTTTCAGAGGATACGTAGCTTTGTCTTCATCTTCGGGCATCAAGGGAGCTTGGTCAATGTTTTGTGGTTGGATTTCTTGTTCGCCATTGTTTTGTTGCATGGAGCTTTGTTCCTGAAGTAAATTTTGTTCGAACTTGTGAACCTGATCTGCTATTAACTTGGAATCATCCAAGCCCGCTAAATTTCTACCTGCCTGCTGAAGTTCCTGTGTTACTTGTGAACCGCTGTTGCTCGTTAAAAGTAACACGCACAAATATAGAAAAAATACCGCTATAAGAGCTTTTATGATGAAAGTCTTTTTGTTTACATACATTGTCAAACAACGTTCACAGATCAATAATTGTTCATGAGTTACAAAACTCTAGCCTCTATTTTTGTTACATACAGCTGATAATCACAGATATTTAGGATGTCCGATTGATTACGTTACGTAAATCTGCCCACCTTCTTCAATTCGAACAATTTCATGTTTCTGGCACCAAAACTGCAACAAAAGAAATATTTTTACTAAAATAACAAGCAGAACAGATCATGTATACTTGCCAAAATAATGAGAATATACAGATTGGATTGAATAATAAATCACAATATCCACTTAAATAACAATAAAATTATATTAAATTATTAACTGTATAAAATAATTTGTGTAATCAGGTGATGTCAAAGCTTGTGCTGTTCCAAAAATACCGTCCAGACTGTCATGTCACCCGATGTTGCCAACTATCCATCAACTTGTGACTAGTTGACAGAATACATGTTGACGACACGAATATCAAAATTTTGTTGGCCGATCTGTACTTAACATAGCATATATGTATCGTAATTTGTATCTTCTCTCTTTAGTTTGTTACTTCTAAGTGTTTTTGGAAACTTGCATTAAAATTCCGTCCTACCTGGCTTATGAAAGTTGTTCCAATCACAATAACCCTTCTGAAAAAGCCACTGTATAGTAAAGCAATTGTAAATTGTTTATATACTGTTATTAAATGTCATATTTGTGTTTTATTCACATTTTGCTGCTAAATTTGAATATACTTAGAAGTAGTAAACATAAAAACTCTTGAATTATTAGTAATATACAGTAATATTCACGGTAGATATTAAACGTTGCGAAGATTTGTCCATAATTCTTTAATGCCAAACAAAATGTGGTTCATAAGTGAGCAAAAAAAAAGTGAAGAAAGAGATATTTACAATAGGTTGAATATTCATAAAAATAATGAAATTTCGACTATTACTTATTATGACTGATAAGTAAAATAGATCACCTTGTTTCTCTCAATTATTATCTTATTTGGAATAAATAACAGCGTCGTATTTTATTGTACGTTTGGATTTTCCGTTAAATATTTTGTTTGTATATTTTTGGATCCCACAAAATGTACCTGTACGATTCCCAAATAAAATCCCCATAAAAAATTCCCAACTATCTGCAACGTATCTACCAACACGGTCGATTTATTTTATATTTTGACTACTCGAGGGTAACATCTCCTGGGAGAGGGGACTGGTCATTGGAATTTTTTCTGAAATTTTCTAGATTATAACCATAAGGAAAGACCTCTCTAGGCAAAACGTTTGATAGAAACATGAAGTCCGGTAGGAAGAAGTTAGGCAGGAATCGAGCTTGACAATGAAGGGGTGTCTAGCTTGAGCTCGTCTAGTCCGCCTACGTGGAATCTCTCGTGGTGGAATAACAGACGAGGTTTCTAATAAACACCGACTACGGAAATATCTATAGAAAATGGGGAGATCCGAATAATGCAATGTTTCAGATTACACCTCATCTATACAGCGATTGGCAGACCCCGATTATTGGCTCCCTCGCAGAACTGCCGACTATACCCCCACTGCGCAACAGACACACAAAACGCGCCAAAGCCTTCCATATGCAAGGATAACTTCAGTTTACATTAGGAACATGCATGTTGGGTTATACCGTATAATGTTAGATAACTTTGATAAGCTGTTATCAAAAGCTATAATATTACGATAATCTTTCATAGAAACACACTGCGTTAGCATGTATGTGGGCTTCTAGTTTATAATAAGGTTCAACGATGATGGCAAAAATACAACAATGAATAAAACTTTACAACTTTCAGTATATTCTCAATCTAATATTAAATGCATAATCAACGACCATATTCCATGTAAGAAGCTGATTCCATCAGCAGTTATCAAGAAAATTAGAGAAAGCTCATTAGTCAAGATCCAGTAAAAACTATATTACATTATGCATTCAAATCATCATAATTATTGGACTAAACATATTTCATTTTAAGCATTATCATCTTATTTCAACTAAGGTAATGACTTTCCTTTAAAATCCATTAACATAACTCGAATAACTTTATTAGATTGCAATACTCAACGCCATCATTAAATATTACTTACCTATTTCTGCTAGATTTCCAATATCAGAGAATAATAATTTACTTCTTTCAGGTAATAAGATTTCAATGTTATATATGACTTCAGTAACTATTAATGAAAAACGAATAACCAATGTTGGATTATTTTTCTCAGAATCTAGTTTCTATATCTTCGAAATTTTAATGTTAATCTTTAAAAATAGTCACCTATTTAAATTATCAGCAAGAAACTGAATGTTCACTATAAGGTACCCTCCTACATACAGGTTGTCCGGAAAATGATTATACGCAAAAAATAAGGACTAATGTCATATCAACATTGTCCGAAAATGCTTCAATAAACAGTTTCGGCCCTTTAAAGATGGGGTTTATATCTCAGGAACCATAATATACCAATCTTCCCATTTTGGTAGTTTAACTATTATCGATGAAAGAATTTTTTATGCGGTACCCATCACGAAATTTCTTACCAGGGACATGCTATAGGGCACCTCCAATACATTACTGCTTTATTTTAAACCGCATCATTTCTTATTTTAACGATATTTGTTTTTGGGCTAAGCTCAAAAAAAGAATTCTTGGAAAATTTTTTCGACGAACCATATGCAAATATGTCTGCAGTATCTCTCATTTAAAAGAAAAAATTAATTAACTCAACACAATGAAAAATATTCAAAGGAAGCTTTGAAAAACTTCAGGGTAACAATTAAATTTTGCTGTCAATAGCTGTCACGTTGAATTACATTTTAGTTTTGCCATGTGTTTATTTGGAAAATTTTGTGATTCCGATCATCAGCATTCAATAACGCATAAGAGTTCCAATTTTTGTTCTTACATTATGGCAGAGTACAGATTTTCTGAAATGGCGATACGTCTTTCAAGTACGGCAAAGCTAATGGTTGTCGTCATGATGGTCTCAGACTTTACCAAGAAGCATTTCTGAATCGTAGAGCTCCCTCCAAAAATGTTTAATAGAAAATTACACATTTTTGTCAAAAAGAACGAATTGTGGCAGAAAGCGTACTACTAGGAATGCAGATGCAAAAGAACGTGTTTTAAATAGTGTGTTTGCTAAGAAGGATAGTACCAGGAGATTGGCTTTGATGGAAAGCGAACTTAAGGGTAGGATGTTGGAATCAAGCCGTATCAAACTATAAATAAATTGCAAAATTTGCAACTCCGCAATTCAATATCCAGCAAAACTGTATTTCCTTAGGAAATTTTTCCACAAGTCACGTTCCGGCAGACGAAAATTTCCAAGCATATTTCGAAGCAAGATTTCGAAACAAATTTTCGATATATGTATAATATAATAGAAAATCATTTAATTCGACCTTTTATAATTCCTCATCGCTTAAATGATGAAACATATTCGAATTTTTGGAAAACGACCCTACTGACCTAGATATGCATCCATTTTAGCGTACGAGTTCGAAATCAGTTAGATTTAGTTTACCCTCAGAAGTGCGTGACCTCCTCGTTCACCCGACTTAAACCCCTTAGATTTTTCTTTATTTGAAATCAATGGTATAATCGGTTTCAATTGAAAACGAGGGTCAAATTGAGCAAAGGGTAATAAATTAATGTGAGATAATTCGGAATAAGGAAGGCTTGTTTGTATGAGTACGAACATACATGAGGAATAGGCTAGACAGTTGCTTTAACATGAATGACGGACATTTCAACTACATGTTATAATTAGTTTTAACAACGCAATAGCATTTTGGCTCCACCAATCTTTTGAAATTTGACATAGAAAAAATATTTTCGACTTTCGGAGCATTAAAAATTACTTATTCCCATAATTTGTTTATATATAGATAATATAGTCTAGGAGCCAGAGCGATATTGACGGACTGAACATTAACCCGATGGCACTATGGTTTACGTTAGAGGACGGTTCAATGATCAATTCATCTCACAGACCGAATTTTCCCCGGCAGCTAGATCTCGAGATACAGCATCCGCATTTTTTCTTTTTTTTGACTGGAGGTTAACCGTTTCCAAGTTGCGGTTACTTGAGAAGCATGTCGTTCTTATACACTTCCACCATATGCCATCATTTTTTATCGTGTCCGTTTATCTGGCCGACCAGTTAAAATTGAACCGAAAATGGAAAGCAAGTTAACCCCCCCAAACCTGGTGGAAAATGTTCATTGCTGTTGGCAATTGTTTAGATACCCTATGCCATCAAAAGTTATCGGTCCATTTCCGAGTAATTGGCCATTATTTGAACCTAAAATGTTTCTTTTTTTCATTTTGTGGATAAAACTTGCGGATTACAAGGCAACATGATGGCACCATGTTAAATAATTTTATTGGAGGTCAAAAACAGATTTTAAATTATTGCCATCACTCCTTGCCTATTTCAACCCCCCAAAACCCTCTAAAACCACCCTCCAAAAAAATATGAATCATATGATAATATGACCAATTTTATGATAAATTAGTCAATTATTGAGACTCTGGCTGGGTTTAAAATCGGAACGGCTCTTTTTTATTTTATTTTTTTATTTTGCTGGATGATTTTAGGGAGTTTTGGGGGGTTAAAATAGGCAAGGAGTGATGGCAATAATTTTAAATCTTTATTTGACCTCCAATAAAGTTATTTAACATGGTGCCATCATGTTGCCTTGTAACCCGCAAGTTTTATCCACAAAATGAAAAAAAGAAACATTTTTGGTTCAAATAATGGCCAATTACTCGGAAATGGACAGATAACTTTTAATGGCATAGGGTATCGTAACAATTTCCATCACCAATGAACATTTTCCACCAGATTTGGGGGGGTTAACTTGCAGTCCATTTTCGGTTCAATTTTAACTGGTCGGCCTGATAAACGGACACGATAAAAAATGATGGCATATGGTGGAAGTTTATAAGAATGGCATGCTTTTCAAGTAACCGCAACTTAGAAAAAATGCGGATGCTGTATCTCGAGCATCCGGAGAAAATTCTGTCTGTGAGATGAATTAGTCATGGAACCGTCCTCTGACGATAAAACATTGTGCCATCGGGTTATTGTTCAGACCATCAATATCGCTCTGGCTCCTAGACTAATATCAAGCGCAGGGAACAAAGTGCAGAATATTTCATCCTAATACGTGCATAGTAACCGGGTTCACAACTTTCGCCATTTTAATGAATAATTTACCAACGCTAATGGACAATAAGTACTTTTAAAAGGTTTTTCGATGAAAAAATGAAATATTGAACTTACGGTTAGTTAACACACTGTTTATTTGTATCATGTATCTACTTGCAATGACGACAGGTTTATTATATTCATAATTCGACATCTCCCATCATCTAAATTGTAGGATATTATTATCTGATGAAAATAACATAGTTGTCCATCATTAATATATTTATCAGTATATATAGTTTATGCTTTACTGAGAAATTCAACATAAAAAGAAGAATGTGGGCCAATCCAATAGCGGATTGTGCATTTTTGAATTACACATTTTACTGTATTTAAAATGATTAGGTATGATGAAAGGCCCTCAAGCAATTCTAAGAAATGTGAGTTGGATTGCAATTATTAATACAGAGAACTCCATTATAAACTTGCTATTCTTCGAACTTGACGTCGATAATTGCGAACTGTCTGTTCGAACGGAACTGGGTAATGTACTCAAACAAAAACAATAGGTATTTTTGGAAAACCCGTTGTTTAGTGTGAAACAATCAACTTTTGCTTGGTTAGTACAAGATTCATGACAACATAGACTTTAACAATTTAAGAAATAAATGGATATTTCTTATTGGCTTTTGCCAGATAATAATGGTAAGGTTTCTCTTCCCCGTAAATTTTGTAGTTCGGAAAGTCAATCAGTCAATATGGTACATTGGTTGGATTTCTTAATGGGCATCTACTTTCAGGTATTTTTACGTTGCAAAGACGGAAAATAATTATAGTAAGAGTGATGTTTATTAATTTCTAAACGAGTACCTCAATATACGTAAGACGTTTTATTTTATCCTGTCTCACTAAAATTTTATATTTTGACGGGTATCTACAAGGTGTTATAAAAAAAGGTGGCCCCGTTGCTAGGATAAGTAGAACACTGAAGGATAAATGCTTTGCTTAGTAAAAAATTTTTGTAACCGCATCCGTATTCTAGATAAAGGTTGTTGTAAAAAAAAATGTTAAAGACATTTTTTACGATTATGTCGAAACTACTGGCAACATTGTAATGAAATTTGGTATGGATATGTTTAAGAAACTGACACATCGCATGAATTTATTTTTATATCTGACTCTCATAAGGTCTGTTCATTTGTGTCCTTGCTAATGCCTAGAGCAAGCTGATCAAATCAGTTAATGTCATCACAAAGCAGATAGTAGTAGCTTAGATTAGCAAAGAAGATTGACTGCAAACAAACACTTTTCGACACAGACAACATAGCCTAGAAAATTTTCAAAAATGTACACAAATAAAAATATCAAAAATGCTATTTTTTGCCTTGCAACAGATGATACATTCTCTTCTAGTTCATCTGAAGATGAAGAAATAGACGATTTGAAGATCTAAGAAGCCATTTTAACCAATAGAAATTGTATTGAAAAAATTATTTTGAAGTAAGAGTATTGGATGAAACAATAACAAATGTTTCTTTGAACTGTCTCTATATCCATATTTTAGGTCATATCCATGTATAACGAACAATAATTCAAAATGCATTTCAGACTTAGTCGTGATAAATTTCAAACTCTTTCAAACGAATTTCTAGTTTAATATATACGAAAATCTTCAGAAGAATTCTAAGTCTACTTGTTGAAATGAGTTGAATATCATAATTACTTCATCCTTGTGGTAAATTATTTGTTTGTTAGCTAACATAAGATTAAATATTGACAATAAGAAGTCGATTCTGGTGTTCCTATGGTTTGCGAGTCATCAAACCATTCAAACCCCCATATAGAGAGGTTGGAGACCGTAAAACGACAGGATCTTGTGAAGCAGTTGAAATTTTTGAATTAGTTAACTTTAATTTTATCTAGGTACTCGAAAAGTCCGAACTATAAAGAACTATGGTTTCAGGTTATGTAAACCACTTATAAAATGATCTGCTCTTCTTGCTCCGTCGTTTTTCGTCGAGTAGATTTAGTCTGATCTTTTCAATCTAGAGCAATTTGCTCAACACAAATGAACACAATTAGATCAAATGATCGACACAAACGAACGGACGTTTTTCTACTAAACTTACTCTATGCATCTCTAGCAACACAAACAAACAGACCTATAGAGAGCGCTAATTACACGGTTCGTACCGAGTAGTTTTAATCATAACTTTTTTGAGGTTAGATTTTCGGATTCAAATTTTACGTGAAATTAAACATCATTCAATTTTACCCCAAAAAGGTACTCTATTGTGTACCGTTTTCGGAATATTTTGATTTAAAAATAATGAAGTAATAACTGATGCCGGTATAAAGTAAAAAACAAATACCAACTTAATAAAAACCAAAAACAATAACATCATTCTAATGCTAAAGTTATTAATCAAACGAAGAATCACACTAAAAATTAGAATAAATTTGAATAAAAACATGAAATATTCAATCAGTTATAGTAAGTCTTCTAAACGTTCTCAGTAAAAAAGGTCGTCCCAAACCTCAAAATGGTTAGCCATGGAAAACTGACATTTATTGATAGTTAAGACCATAATGTCAATAACATGAAATATTGTTGATAAATACGTTAATCAATAATGAAAATATCTTGGATAGTAGACTTCCGCGGACAGCTAATCTTGAAAAATCTTGTCTTCCGGATGGATTCCGCGTCACAATAGCTCGACGTGATGCCGACGTTTCGCCAACCATTACAGGTGGCATCTTCAGGGCAGGCTTGAGGCTTGAACTGAAACTGGTTCTACTGGTTTCTGTAGCCGTATTTATTATAGGAAAATCCTTCACGCTACATAGTTCACTGCCTTTATTCCGGTGATTAACTTCGTTCCGGCACCTGACCCTGCCGTTGTGCGATCATGTGGGAAGTGGAATTTTCCAGGATGGGTTCCCAAATGTTGGGAAGGTAATATCCTGAGTGACGGTTCAGATTATTCGGATGTTTTAGGATTTCTATAGCTTCAAGGATTTTTCGCTGATAGAAGTTTCGGGCTCGGACTAGGATTTTAGTATCTTCAAAAAGGATATGATGATTTGAGTCAAACTTGTAATCCGCAACTGCAGATCTACTGGTGTCACGAAGCCTTGTACAGCGCTCATGTTCTTTCACACGAGTAGCTACTGTACGACCTGTTTCACCAATGTAGACTTTACCGCAAGAACAGGGAATGCTATAAACACCTTCTAAGTGGAGAGGAGGAAGGGGATCTTTGATGGGTTTGTAAAACTGAGATAATTTTGGAAATGTGGAAAAACAGGTAGAAATATTATGTTTTTTGAGGATTTTGGAAATTCGATCTGTTATATTTTGAATATATGGAAGATAGGCCGCCGTGGATAAAGCAGGCGGGGGGGTCTCTAGCTCAGGTCGAATTGAAATTTTAGGTGAAGTGTATTTCTTTATGACTTTTTGAATGTTGTAATGGGAGAAATTGTTTGATAATAAGGCAGATGAAAGATGCCACTTGTAATGGTTGGCGAAACGTCGGCATCACGTCGAGCTATTGTGACGCGGAATCCATCCGGAAGACAAGATTTTTCAATAATGAAAATGTATTCAAATGTTGAATACACTGACATGTTATTAACTTTAGGCGAGAGTTTAGGAAACGCTAGTGCAGCTGTTACGCGTTATGCAGAAAATTTTCCCAGAAGAAACATACGAAATAAAAAAACGTTTAGAGCCGTGGAACGACGTTGTCGGGAAACTGGAAATGTGACACAAAAAAAAAATAATTCTGGTATGCCCAGAACAACAAGAAACATTCAGAAAGAGAATATCATTTTAGATTTAGTTGATCCAACAATTAGCGTAAGGGATACGCCTTCTGCAAGTACTTGTAGGATTCTTAAGGAGCTTCAGCTATACATTCTTACCACTACAGACAAGTTTAAGAGCTCTTGCCAGACGATCTACCGGTTAGAGTGGATTTTTGTAAAATGTTACAAGGAAGGACAGCCCTCAATCCCAATCCACATTACCAACACTCATTTAAAATTAATGTTTGGTCAGCAACTTTAGGTAACAAATTAATTGATTATCACAATCTGGAAATTCAAATGGCAACGTGCAACTCAACATTTTAGAAAATCATTTATTTCAAGATTTAACGCTGAACGAGCGAAGGTGTCTCTTTTTTATGCACGATGGAGCTCCCCCGCATTTTGATAGAAGGTGTCGTAATTGGTTAAGTAACCATTATCCGAATCGATGGATTGGTAGAGGTGCAGCAGCTCCGATTCATTAACTTCCACGGTCATGCCATTTCAATCCTTTGGACTACACAGTTTAGTCGTATGTTAAGGAAAAAGTCTATTCTACATCAGGAGTTGCAAGACAGATTTGAACGACACTTTAATGACCTCAACCGTTTAGAAAATTAATGCATTCTTTAGAAAAAAGGATAGAATGGTGTATTCGTGAAAACAGAGGACATTTTAAACACTTGATCTATTGTTAATTGTTTTTTACTTTATACCAGCATCAGTTATTTCATCATTTTCAAATCGAAATATTTCGAAAACGGTACACAATATCGAGTTTCAGTAAAAAAAAAAGGTTGTACCTTTTTCGTGTAAAATTGAATGATGTTTAATTTCATCTAAAATTTGAATTAGAAAATCTAACCTCAAAAAAGTTATGTTTAAAACTACTTGGTACGAACCACGGTCGTACATACAGGTCTTGACTTGAGTCGCTTACGCGTCGTGAAACTCGTAGTCCCTCGATCAGCCACCAGCTGGCGCTTGGATCAAGAGGGGGTAAAACGATTTCTTTCCGGAATCGCAAGCAGTGTTACTAATGCCCATTTGCACCGTTTAAGCATAGCTTAAGATTGTCGAAATGTTAACTCCTTTTAAAAGGTCGTGATAGCCCCAAACTGGGTCGAAAACTGTTTTGAATTGGTTAATTTTCGATAAATCGAATGACTTTCACGTGAGGAGCGCGTAGCTCGCAAGTTAGAAAAGTGCAAATTTACAGTACATAGAACGTCTTAACGAGGACTTTTCGCATGCGGTTTTCGCTCCATGTAGTTAGTTTATGAACGGGACTAGCTAAATAGCATAGTCTCGGGCCCAAAATGTCGATTAAATAGGAAAATTCAATTAGAACAGTTTGAGCTATTCTCAGATCTCAGCTACGCTCATCTAACGTGCGATGTACCAAAGGGAATTTTCTAGCTACTAAAATATACTCAAAGCGGGTAAAAGCTAGCGGCCTATAGCCGAAAACACTTTATTACAACTGGCTCCGACGGCACGGGGCATAAAACGGCCCCGAATTAACAAGATCGAGGTAAAAAGTATAAACTCTAACTGACGCGTAGCGAGCTCCTCGAGGCATATGTCAAAATGATTACGTTCGTAGCTAATTACATACATAATTACGTCTTACGTTCATGCAATTGTGTTTTTATACAATTCGAACCTTCTAATTTCGATAGGCCACGTGAAAATCTCGGAGCCGGAAGCACTATCGAGATCTGAACGTTAAAACTTTCATATAAAATTGTGTTTACAAGTCAACTGACACTTGTCACAGAATACTCTTCATAGAGATCAAGATGATACTCTTACGTGACGCCTTTTATGATTCCCCTACGTGGCGTCTTTTGGTACTACGCGAAAGTCGACGCATAGCGGACTCACTGCTCACATAGGAAACAACCTCGAGTTTCCAGACCTGTGTAAACGACCGTGGTACGAACCTTGTAATTAGCGCCCTCTATGAGTCAGATATAAAAATAAAATTCATACAATGTGTCAGCTTCCAAAACATGTTCATATAAAATTTTATTACAATGTTGCCAGTAGTTTCGAAATAATCGTAAAAAATGTGTTTAAATTTTTTTTTCAACACCCTATATCTTGAATACGGATGCCGTTACGACAAATTTTTACTGAGTAAACCCCACTCATTTATCAGTGTTCTACCTATCCTAGCAACGGGGCCACCTTTTTTGAAAAACCCTGTATATTGTCAGAATAACAGTTCCATTAAGTCGCTCTTGAATAGTCGCTAAGAGTGATAGCTAAACATTATTTCTGTCGTTAAAATCCAATCTAAGAGCACCAAAGCAATGGGAAAATTGATTCCAAGCAAATCCATAAGGAGGTATGTACAAAAAAATCACAAATGTGTTAAAATTATGAAAATTCGTGAGATTTCTTGTTAAAGATAACAGGAGTCTAGCAACACTTTCCAGCCTAGTGATGTAATGTTAGTTAACTTTAATTTTATCTAGGTACTCGAAAAGTCCGAACTATAAAGAACTATGGTTTCAGGTTATGTAAACCACTTATAAAATGATCTGCTCTTCTTGCTCCGTCGTTTTTCGTCGAGTAGATTTAGTCTGATCTTTTCAATCTAGAGCAATTTGCTCAACACAAATGAACACAATTAGATCAAATGATCGACACAAACGAACGGACGTTTTTCTACTAAACTTACTCTATGCATCTCTAGCAACACAAACAAACAGACCTATAGAGAGCGCTAATTACACGGTTCGTACCGAGTAGTTTTAATCATAACTTTTTTGAGGTTAGATTTTCGGATTCAAATTTTACGTGAAATTAAACATCATTCAATTTTACCCCAAAAAGGTACTCTATTGTGTACCGTTTTCGGAATATTTTGATTTAAAAATAATGAAGTAATAACTGATGCCGGTATAAAGTAAAAAACAAATACCAACTTAATAAAAACCAAAAACAATAACATCATTCTAATGCTAAAGTTATTAATCAAACGAAGAATCACACTAAAAATTAGAATAAATTTGAATAAAAACATGAAATATTCAATCAGTTATAGTAAGTCTTCTAAACGTTCTCAGTAAAAAAGGTCGTCCCAAACCTCAAAATGGTTAGCCATGGAAAACTGACATTTATTGATAGTTAAGACCATAATGTCAATAACATGAAATATTGTTGATAAATACGTTAATCAATAATGAAAATATCTTGGATAGTAGACTTCCGCGGACAGCTAATCTTGAAAAATCTTGTCTTCCGGATGGATTCCGCGTCACAATAGCTCGACGTGATGCCGACGTTTCGCCAACCATTACAGGTGGCATCTTCAGGGCAGGCTTGAGGCTTGAACTGAAACTGGTTCTACTGGTTTCTGTAGCCGTATTTATTATAGGAAATTCCTTCACGCTACATAGTTCACTGCCTTTATTCCGGTGATTAACTTCGTTCCGGCACCTGACCCTGCCGTTGTGCGATCATGTGGGAAGTGGAATTTTCCAGGATGGGTTCCCAAATGTTGGGAAGGTAATATCCTGAGTGACGGTTCAGATTATTCGGATGTTTTAGGATTTCTATAGCTTCAAGGATTTTTCGCTGATAGAAGTTTCGGGCTCGGACTAGGATTTTAGTATCTTCAAAAAGGATATGATGATTTGAGTCAAACTTGTAATCCGCAACTGCAGATCTACTGGTGTCACGAAGCCTTGTACAGCGCTCATGTTCTTTCACACGAGTAGCTACTGTACGACCTGTTTCACCAATGTAGACTTTACCGCAAGAACAGGGAATGCTATAAACACCTTCTAAGTGGAGAGGAGGAAGGGGATCTTTGATGGGTTTGTAAAACTGAGATAATTTTGGAAATGTGGAAAAACAGGTAGAAATATTATGTTTTTTGAGGATTTTGGAAATTCGATCTGTTATATTTTGAATATATGGAAGATAGGCCGCCGTGGATAAAGCAGGCGGGGGGGTCTCTAGCTCAGGTCGAATTGAAATTTTAGGTGAAGTGTATTTCTTTATGACTTTTTGAATGTTGTAATGGGAGAAATTGTTTGATAATAAGGCAGATGAAAGATGCCACCTGTAATGGTTGGCGAAACGTCGGCATCACGTCGAGCTATTGTGACGCGGAATCCATCCGGAAGACAAGATTTTTCAATAATGAAAATGTATTCAAATGTTGAATACACTGACATGTTATTAACTTTAGGCGAGAGTTTAGGAAACGCTAGTGCAGCTGTTACGCGTTATGCAGAAAATTTTCCCAGAAGAAACATACGAAATAAAAAAACGTTTAGAGCCGTGGAACGACGTTGTCGGGAAACTGGAAATGTGACACAAAAAAAAAATAATTCTGGTATGCCCAGAACAACAAGAAACATTCAGAAAGAGAATATCATTTTAGATTTAGTTGATCCAACAATTAGCGTAAGGGATACGCCTTCTGCAAGTACTTGTAGGATTCTTAAGGAGCTTCAGCTATACATTCTTACCACTACAGACAAGTTTAAGAGCTCTTGCCAGACGATCTACCGGTTAGAGTGGATTTTTGTAAAATGTTACAAGGAAGGACAGCCCTCAATCCCAATCCACATTACCAACACTCATTTAAAATTAATGTTTGGTCAGCAACTTTAGGTAACAAATTAATTGATTATCACAATCTGGAAATTCAAATGGCAACGTGCAACTCAACATTTTAGAAAATCATTTATTTCAAGATTTAACGCTGAACGAGCGAAGGTGTCTCTTTTTTATGCACGATGGAGCTCCCCCGCATTTTGATAGAAGGTGTCGTAATTGGTTAAGTAACCATTATCCGAATCGATGGATTGGTAGAGGTGCAGCAGCTCCGATTCATTAACTTCCACGGTCATGCCATTTCAATCCTTTGGACTACACAGTTTAGTCGTATGTTAAGGAAAAAGTCTATTCTACATCAGGAGTTGCAAGACAGATTTGAACGACACTTTAATGACCTCAACCGTTTAGAAAATTAATGCATTCTTTAGAAAAAAGGATAGAATGGTGTATTCGTGAAAACAGAGGACATTTTAAACACTTGATCTATTGTTAATTGTTTTTTACTTTATACCAGCATCAGTTATTTCATCATTTTCAAATCGAAATATTTCGAAAACGGTACACAATATCGAGTTTCAGTAAAAAAAAAAGGTTGTACCTTTTTCGTGTAAAATTGAATGATGTTTAATTTCATCTAAAATTTGAATTAGAAAATCTAACCTCAAAAAAGTTATGTTTAAAACTACTTGGTACGAACCACGGTCGTACATACAGGTCTTGACTTGAGTCGCTTACGCGTCGTGAAACTCGTAGTCCCTCGATCAGCCACCAGCTGGCGCTTGGATCAAGAGGGGGTAAAACGATTTCTTTCCGGAATCGCAAGCAGTGTTACTAATGCCCATTTGCACCGTTTAAGCATAGCTTAAGATTGTCGAAATGTTAACTCCTTTTAAAAGGTCGTGATAGCCCCAAACTGGGTCGAAAACTGTTTTGAATTGGTTAATTTTCGATAAATCGAATGACTTTCACGTGAGGAGCGCGTAGCTCGCAAGTTAGAAAAGTGCAAATTTACAGTACATAGAACGTCTTAACGAGGACTTTTCGCATGCGGTTTTCGCTCCATGTAGTTAGTTTATGAACGGGACTAGCTAAATAGCATAGTCTCGGGCCCAAAATGTCGATTAAATAGGAAAATTCAATTAGAACAGTTTGAGCTATTCTCAGATCTCAGCTACGCTCATCTAACGTGCGATGTACCAAAGGGAATTTTCTAGCTACTAAAATATACTCAAAGCGGGTAAAAGCTAGCGGCCTATAGCCGAAAACACTTTATTACAACTGGCTCCGACGGCACGGGGCATAAAACGGCCCCGAATTAACAAGATCGAGGTAAAAAGTATAAACTCTAACTGACGCGTAGCGAGCTCCTCGAGGCATATGTCAAAATGATTACGTTCGTAGCTAATTACATACATAATTACGTCTTACGTTCATGCAATTGTGTTTTTATACAATTCGAACCTTCTAATTTCGATAGGCCACGTGAAAATCTCGGAGCCGGAAGCACTATCGAGATCTGAACGTTAAAACTTTCATATAAAATTGTGTTTACAAGTCAACTGACACTTGTCACAGAATACTCTTCATAGAGATCAAGATGATACTCTTACGTGACGCCTTTTATGATTCCCCTACGTGGCGTCTTTTGGTACTACGCGAAAGTCGACGCATAGCGGACTCACTGCTCACATAGGAAACAACCTCGAGTTTCCAGACCTGTGTAAACGACCGTGGTACGAACCTTGTAATTAGCGCCCTCTATGAGTCAGATATAAAAATAAAATTCATACAATGTGTCAGCTTCCAAAACATGTTCATATAAAATTTTATTACAATGTTGCCAGTAGTTTCGAAATAATCGTAAAAAATGTGTTTAAATTTTTTTTTCAACACCCTATATCTTGAATACGGATGCCGTTACGACAAATTTTTACTGAGTAAACCCCACTCATTTATCAGTGTTCTACCTATCCTAGCAACGGGGCCACCTTTTTTGAAAAACCCTGTATATTGTCAGAATAACAGTTCCATTAAGTCGCTCTTGAATAGTCGCTAAGAGTGATAGCTAAACATTATTTCTGTCGTTAAAATCCAATCTAAGAGCACCAAAGCAATGGGAAAATTGATTCCAAGCAAATCCATAAGGAGGTATGTACAAAAAAATCACAAATGTGTTAAAATTATGAAAATTCGTGAGATTTCTTGTTAAAAATAACAGGAGTCTAGCAACACTTTCCAGCCTAGTGATGTAATGTTCTACAATCTGGCCGCACATGAATGACATAAAGTTGACTTTTCCGTACAGTATGAAATAAAATATGTTATGTATTGTATTATCTGTGTATTCTAGTTTATGATGAATAGATGTTTATTATTTAATTTTGTATGTTGAATTTATAAAATTCATAGTCATTATTATTTATCCTAGGAATCTCAAGTAATATTGGGGTGTATACAAGAAAAGGATTTTAATTACCCGTCCAACAAGCTAAGATACCAATAAGTTAAGAGATGTTTTCTAGGATATTCATAAATACGAGTGCAAGGTGAAAAATCCCTGAAAAATTAAACAAGAAATGATTCATTTGGTCAAAACTTATTTTATTTCTCAACATAATCTCCTTGTAGCCTCGATCCTTTCCAAATAAAACGATTTCGGCAATCCTTCAAAATAGGCATTTGTTTCAGCGATCTCCTCGTTGGAGCCGAATCTCTTACCGCCTAGACATTTCTTCAAGTTTGGAAATAAATAAAAATCGCAGGGGGCTAAATTTGGAGAAAATGGTGTATTGCGAACCATGTCGTAACGGAATTCATGCAATTTTGCCATTGCGACTGCGGACCTGTGCGCCGGTGCGTTGTCCTGGTGGAAGAGCACTCTTTTCTTTGCCAAATGCGGCGGCTTCGCTTCAAATCGGCGTCGAATTGATCATAATATATACCGGTGATCGTTTTGCCCATTTCAAGGTAATCGATATGGACGATACCATGTGCATCCCAAAAAACTGTTGCCATGACTTTGTTGGCCGATAAACCCACTTTGGTCTTTTTCGGCTTAGATTCGTCAGGACAAGTCCTTTGTGTCAACTGTTCCTTGGCCTCTAGTGTATTGTGATGGATCTATGTTTCGTCCACTGTTACGAAACGGCGCAAAAAGTCCTTCTTATCGCGCTTGAACATCTCCAAACACTCCTTTGAAGTTGTCACACGGTCGCGCTTGTGGTAAATGGAGAGCAAATGCGGCACCCACCTGGCAGATAATTTTCTCCGTACACCTTCGGTCGAGAGGTCCATAGCCTCAGCAATCTCGTGCACTTTAACTCGCTGATCGTCCAGTATCATATCATGGATTTTATTGACGATTTCTGCAGTTGTAACCTCAATTGGACCACCAGAACGTTAGTCGTCCTTTGTAGTCATACTACAACAACGAAAATCAGTAAACCACTTATGAATCATTCCAACCGATGGTGAAGAGTCCCCATAATGTTTAACAAGCGATGCTTTGGTTCGCGTAATGTGTTTTTCATACGAGAAATAATGTTTAATCAAGATGCGAAATTCATTTTCTTCCTTGTTTACAAAAATCTTCAAGGTTGCTTGCTTTCGATGGGTGTCAAAACAGAACTGAATGACATATCACTGTGAAAACTTTAATGCGTTCTATAGTAGAGTATATGAAACCAAAAAATAAGTGATATAGAAAATTTTTTATGATTTAACGCGACCCCACGGAAAATGTTCATTTTGGTGTATAAAACAAAAGTATAAAATTTCTACCTCCTAAATTGACCGCAACCCCTTTTTTTCCGCCATTTTGTGGTATTTTGGACATTTTTAGGGGGAGTTTGTCAAAAAAAAATGTATATCTCCAGTTGTATTGGGAATTAGGAAACCAAACTGGAACACTTTTATTGTCAATGTTTAAGGAACTCCCAGTTCAAATTTCAAGTTGATCCGACCTCCCCCTTCCTCGCAATATATATATGTATATACATATATGCATGGGAGCTTGCGTGATGGCTAACTCGGGCAGTTTTCAACCGATTCAACTGAAATTTGCACTATAGGTAGGTTTTATGCCCTCAAAACTGACTTCCGATTTTCAAGTCAAAATATCAAATTGTTTGTGAGAAATTCGAGATTAAGTCAATTTTTTAGCTAATTTCCCAATTAAAATATCTCATGTCCTTTTCATCCGATTGACATTTGCTTAGCGTCAAAACATAGGCATTTGCATATATTTTTACGTAGTAATCATCGTTTTTATATTACATTAGCAATATGATACTATTTCAGGTAATAAAGGTATATACATTTTTTTTAACATAAAAAAATCATAAAATGTGCCTGTGAATACAAATATGCATGTGTAAATACGTGTTAATGTGTTTGTATGTGTGTATGTAAGTAAGTGTACGTGTATGTGAGTGTGTGTGTATGTAAGTGTGTGTGTATGTATGTATGTGCGCGCGCGTGCCTTATTACGCGTGCGTTAAAAAATCACAGAATGGTCTATAAAATATACTTGAACACGCCCAATATCCATCTCATAATAATAATAATAATAACAGAACACACATACCTACATGTAAATGCACGTGTATAATAATTACAGAATACTACAATAAATATGAGGGGTACATATATGTCTCAGGTATACAACAGATTCATCTACATTGTATAACACATAGTTTATACCTACACATACCTATAATAATAAGTATGTGTAAAAAATTTGCATATAAATAACGGATGAGAACATAGTCTAAGAAGATCTTCTCATCTTATGGATGAGAAATACTTTGTAAGGCTGATTCAAGTTTTTGATACAACAGCTGTCAGTTTTTGTAAGAACCCGTGTGGTCTTAGTGATCTCGTGTCGTGCTTCAGTCTTTGTTTGATTTTCTATCGTAAACGTCATTTTATTATCGATCACTATACTTAGAATATTCCAAGTATTATTAAGTAACGTTGCTCTGTTTACAAAAAAAAATCAATTTCAGAATCATCACTTGGAGGCACTTGTTCAATTGCACATACACTTGTACTCACTTGAGATATTAAACCATTGTTATCTTCAGCTAATTTCACTGATGAACGTGTTTTGCGTGATGATGAAGATCAATTCGCAGTTTCCTCCTGAATTTTCTTGCATGACAAATATCTCTTATAGCATCGTTGATGAACATCCTTTTCCGTCAAGGATGCTGGCAATAATAGGAACTTATTATCACCCTTTACTTTGTAGACTGATAGAGCGATTGGCTGCGGTTCATCAGGACACAATATGCAAATCTGTAAATCTGCTTCCATTATTGATAATTTTTTTAAATTTTTTAAAAAGAGCAACGTTACTTAATAATACTTGGAATATTTTAAGTATAGTGATCGATAATAAAATGACGTTTACGATAGAAAGTCAAACAAAGACTGAAGCACGACACGAGATCACTAGACCACACGTGTTCTTACAAAAACTGACAGCTGTTGTACCAAAAACTTGAATCAGCCTTACAAAGTAGTTCTCATCCATAAGATGAGAAGATCTTCTTAGACTATGTTCTCATCCGTTATTTATATACAAATTTTTTACACATACTTATTATTATAGCTATGTGTAGGTATAAACTATGTATTATACAATGTAGTAAAAACGGGTCTCTCATCTTTACAATACGATGAATCTGTTGTATACCTGAGACAGATATGTAGGTACCTCCCACATTTATTATAGTATTCTATAATTATTGTACACGTGCATTTACATGTAGGTATGTGTGTTTTGTTATTATTATTATAAGATGGATATTGGGCGTGTTCAGGTATATTATATAGACCATTCTGTGATTTTTTAACGCACGCGTAATTAGGCACGCGCGCGCACATACATACATACACACACACTTACATACACACACACTCACATACACGTACACTTACTTACATACACACATACAAACACATTAACACGTATTTACACATGCATATTTGTATTCACAGGCACATTTTATGATTTTTATGTTAAAAAAAATGTATATACCTTTATGACCTAAAATAGTATCATATTGCTAATGTAATATAAAAACGATGATTACTACGTAAAAATATATGCAAATGCCTATATTTTGAGGCTAAGCAAATGTCAATCGGATGAAAAGGACATGAGATATTTCAATTGGGAAATTAGCTAAAAAATTGACGTAAGCTCGAATTTCTCAGAAACAATTTGATATTTTGACTTGAAAATCGGAAGTCAGTTTTGAGGGCATAAAACCTACCTATAGTTCAAATTTCAGTTGAATCGGTTGAAAACTGCCCGAGTTAGCCATCACGCAAGTTCCCATGCATATATGTATATACATATATATATATATTGCGAGGAAGGGGGAGGTCGGATCAACTTGAAATTTGAACTGGGAGTTCCTTAAACATTGACAATAAAAGGGTTCCAGTTTGGTTTCCTAATTCCCAATACAACTGGAGATATAAATTTTTTTTTGACAAACTTCCCCTAAAAATGTCCAAAATACCACAAAATTTTATACTTTTGTTTTATACACCAAAACGAACATTTACCGTGGGGTCGCGTTAAATCATAAAAAATTTTCGATCAAAATGTTTCACTTACTTTACTACTAGTTAAAGATGGTAGTACACCACCTAGGGGCCCCCACCAAGGATCAAGTGAAGAAAAAAAAATTTGCTTATTACAGAAATTATATGACAATTATTTAATATAGTAATCAATAGTATCGTTAACAATAGTAGTGATGTGAATATTGTTAATCAATAATGAATAATATCGTCTTTTTGCGTCGTTTAGTGCAACATTTGCATGTGCAGATTTTGCAATATATTGGGTGGGCCATGGCCCAAGGCCTCCACCACCTAGGGGCCCCCAACAAGGATCAAGTGAAGAAAAAAAAATTTGCTTATTACAGAAATCATTTGACAATTATTTAATATAGTAATCAATAGTATCGTTAACAATAGTATTGATGTGAATATTGTTAATCAATAATGAATAATATCGTCTTTTTGCGTCGTTTAGTGCAACATTTGCATGTGCAGATTTTGCAATATATTTTTTGCTATTAAAAATCTATTTCTAATATCACATTCCTCTAAAACACGACATAATAAGAACTTCATTGAAATAAGTAATTTGAATTTTCCCGCGTAAACAGTAGGTGGCGTCGTATTAAAGATAAGTTCCTAGTTTTTGTCACTTCATGGCTACCGCCATAAATCTTTTCTAGCGAGAACACGCATGAAGATCCAAACAATGGATTGATCGGCACAAAGTGAAACTACCTATGTAAAGTTGTTGATATTTATGTACATTATATAATATATATTGTGCAGATTTTTCATTACAAGAACATTTAAAAATGCATTAAAATTGCATTAAGTATACAGTCGGTGTATACTGAATAAAAAAAATGTTAGCCTCTGACATGTAGGGGCCCACACCAAAGTTGGGCCCAGGGGCCACCACCCCCCTTAAATCCGGCCCTACATCACAAACGTCACATGGGATTTTCGATTGTAGCGCCATCTGTTTTATTTTTCAGGGACTTTTCATCTTGCCCCTCGTATTTTCGCCATTAAAAGACGATTACAGTGATCAGAATAAATCAGAATAAAACTTGTCGAATGAAAAATAATAGAAGTTTAAACACGAAGATATTAAACTGTAAATATTATGTGTTACGGCAGATAAGGGTATTGTTCTTTTCTAACAAATATTTAACGATAATGATAAACTTTTTTGAAACGATTGGTGTTTAATTATTATTTTACTATTCAATTTTTAATTTCACTTGAATACCAATACTCTATAACAACCTTTCTTATCTCACAACAGATTCATCAAATTGAATAATTCTACTTTACACGGGTTATTGGTATTTTTCATGCCATGAAGACACGAAGTTGAAAAAAATGGTGTTTGATCATCAAGACGAATTATTTCACATAGGAACTACTATGTTAGTGAGGATATAAACAAATAATGTACATCTGATCAAAAATTTTGTTTTTGATTTTATCCCTGTAATTTCTATCAACATTCTACAATTTTGAAGTTATTGCACTCCAAACGAATGCAATGATTTCATCAGCGACTATTGCGATAAACATTCAGTTAAACTGAATGCATTTTCTCAGAGAAATCATTCTTTACACAAAACAGGTATTTGAGATATGGAAGATCAACCTGCTACGGATGCGTGCATTCCATCTAGCAAAAAACTGTCTGCAAAAAATATAAACAGGTAACAGGCATCGTTCTAATGATTCGGACTCAATTTAATTGTAGGTAACATGCACCCGACGCATCTGGAAAGGAATTGGGCTTCTCTAAAAGGATGTAATTTAACATAATTTCTGTAGTAGGCGGTGATCGTCTAGAAAATGTAAAGTTAATTGAATCGATGAAGCCGATGAACTTGGTCGAACATGATTCCTTAAAATATTCTGCTAGTTACGAATGAGTTAAACTTTATAATACTAAGAGAAAGTGAACCTGATTATGGAAAACTCTTCCTTGCGTTTGTTCGATTCTGAATTTGACAAAAACATAATACAATGTTAATTTACTCGTAACGGCTTCTGTGTAACTAAGCCCTGTCCATCAGAATTCCAGAACCGTATTTGAATTTACTTCCACCTTTTCTGAAGTAACTAATCATCAAAGTGTGAATAAAAAAATATGAATATCAATTTCGACACTAGTTAAATAGAAAAAAGAATTCTTCTCATTTTGTACCCCCTCCGTAGGAGACACCTAGTGTATTTCCAGCTGTCCAACCACCCTGGGTGACAAGAGCACATCACCCCAAGGGGTCTCCCTACCTAATATATTATAGTCCTTGATTCAACAAATCAGTTACACATCAATTATTGAAGTTCGACAGTACCTAATTTAAAGAACAAACAATTATTTTGCATAATAATAACTATTACAAAACCAAATGGGATTAGTTGTTTATTGTTACAAGAAGAATCAGTCATCCCAGATTAGCTTTTAGATTGGAGTTATCCTTCTTTGACTTTGAATTATTGTTAAATTCATAGAAATTTTTCGAAGTTAACCCAAAAAATGGAAATTTTAAAATAATCAAGACTAGAGTTATTTTCAGGTAGTTTGAGGTCGCTGAATACGAATTTGATGTTATTTTTTTGAATAAATGTTAATTTAATTAATTATTAATTACTCAGTTACCGTATTAACAAAAAATTCAAAGTCTCAAAATAATCAAGATTGGAGTCAATTTCGTATAATTCAAGGTCCCTAACAACGAATTTGATGTTACTTTTTGAATCAAATAATAATCTAATTAATTAATTGATGATTACTCACTTGGCGAATCAACAAAAAATATTCAAAGTTTTAAAATAATCAAGATTACAGTCAATTTCGGATGTTAATTCGGTAACTAAGTGATTATTAATTAAATAATTGAATTAACCTTTAATCCAAAAAATAACATTAAATTCGTGTTTAGTGACCCGAAATTACCCGAAAATAACTCTAATCTTGATTATTTTGAGACATTGAATTTTTTTGTTAATTCGTTAGCTGTTTAATTAATTGATTAAATTAACATTCAATCAAAAAAATAGCATCAAATTCGTATTCAGCGACCTCAAATTACATGAAAATGACTCTAGTCTTGATTATTTTTAAAATTTCCATTTTACTGATTTTTAATTTTTGGGTTAAGTTGTTAATTACAAATTGTTGATTAATAGATCAACAGACAATCAAAAAAATAACATCGAATTAGTATTCAGCGACCTCAAATTACCTGAAAATGAATCTAATCTTGATTATATTGAAAATTTCCATTTTGTTGTTTATTAACAAATACATAACTAACAAATTGTTATGAACCTTAAATTTACATTGTTTATTGATCGAATATCTGCAATTTTCTACTTTACCAGCTAAAAATTGATGGAAAATAGCGTTTTTGATGTTTTTCTATATATTTTTATTTATAACACATCATTTTTTGGCGAATATTTATTGTTTATTAACAATCTGAGACATTTACCCCTATGTAGCTATTGCAGACTTTGATCTAGAGGCCAAAACGAATCGAATGAGCCCTCATACATCAAAATCGGTCTTTTACCTCAAATTTTCCGCATTTGGGTCTATTTTGGTCTTTATTTCCTGAACTATAGGATGAAGTTCGGCAGGTCTCGAGCTTGACAATGAAGGGGTGATTATTTTGAGCTCGTCTAGTCCACCTATCTGGAATCACTCGTGGTGGAACAACAAACGAGATTTCTGATGAATACCGACCACGGAAATATCTATAGAAAAGGGAGAGATCTCCCACCTTCCTGCGATATTCTAGAGAGGTCAATGAACTCGTAAGTGTGACATCATCAATCAAACGAATAGCTTCTTCTGGATAGAAACCAAGAGCTTCAGCGTATGTTTGGGAGCCGAACTCCAAACATTGGAACAGTACTCCAGGGAAGGTCGAATATGTGCTTTGTGGATTATGGGGAGCTGCTGGGATATAAAGTAGCTAATAACGTCAATAATAACTCTCAAGACTGAAATAGTCTCAACTTGTTGGAAATCCATTATTATATTACAAATGAACACTACACTGTAGATAAATTCCTAAATAAACTTTTATTATAAGAATTAAAGCAAATACAACATGTTTCGCCAAGCAGTGGCTTTTTCAGGTGAACAATAGTACCATTGTTAATTTTCAAATTTTTCTACATATTCAGTGTAGTGCTCATCTATAATAACTATTGATACTATAGTGGTTAGTGAATTCCTCCAAGTTATCCAACTGTATTCCAATATAGCCCTTCCATCCTACCAAACGGAAAAGTGACTAGGAATATAGTCTATTCAAATTGTTCAAATCGATCTGGCAGTGAACGTAAACAGTGATCGGTGCGTGGTCGACGCGTGTTCGAATAGTATTCGCACCACCATTTGCTCATCAGCCGTAAACCGACAGATGAGAAGCGTACAGCAATAGCGCTTCCAAGAATTTTAGTCTCTAGTTTGCTTGGTAATAAAACAAATTGTACATAATGTTACTAGAAACAGGAACATCTGTCCGCACTATTTACCAAATTATTGGTGGACATGAAAAGAAACATGTGTGTTATCGGGTCTAAAAACAATCAAAAATCGAGAAAACCTATTAAACAGGTCGACGATTTTAACAGTAATGCAATTAAAAGAAAACTACATTACTATGTTTTAGGACTGAAATACCGACTAATAACAAAATATTAAAAGACGTAAACGATGACCCAGGTTTACAGAACTTTGAAAGAACTACATTCTATAATCGCTGAAATTTAAATGAGTATGAGTACCAAAAAAGGTGATATTCAATAGTAGCTACGATATGAAACTATCCCTTTTGCTGAAACACTGCATGAAGTGGGTCTTTTGTCAATTGTCAACGAACATAAGCACAAATATCAAAAATATGTATTTGCTGGATTGGCTGACACTTACAACAAAAATGGTGTTGAGCTTGCCTCGTTATCACTTAGCTGAACCCAACAGAATTAATTTGGGTTAATTTAAAAAAAATCGTTGCCGACCTAAATTCGACATTTAAAATGGACAATGCATAAAATATTGTTATCAACGGAAACTAGGGTTACGAAAGATAACTGACAATTGCCCCTCATGCACTAAAAACTATAAGAACTGGATAACATAATAATTGAAGTACAAATCGAACCCCTAATAATAAATGTTAGTAACCTTCCGACGATGAATAAGTAATTTAGAGGATATAAGGTATTATAAGTAAGTACAATTCATATTTTCAATTTATAATAGCTGAAGTATTAAAATGTATCTATTTTAAAACACATATTTGTTATACCAAACTAGTAAGATTTTTATTCAATAGTAAATAGTCATTTAATAATATTAAAGTAAACGTGTCCTTGTTTACACTTACTGCCAGTTGGTTTTGAACGATCTTTAGAATCAAAATAATAACACAACAAAGCGTGCATTATGAACAAATCAGAAAAAGAATATGCTCAACAAAACTCACCAATTATAATAAACCAATTACTCCAAACGTACATGTTCGGACCTGCAAGTCCTTGAACAAGATCATGACGATTATCCTCGGAACACATAAGCATCCAGGAGATACATAAACATGAACATAACAATCATGAATAAATGTTGAAAAGCAATCATGAAATTAGAGAAAACTCCAGTTTCAACACAAATTCATACAGAAATTGTTTTCTGTTTTAGTTCGTTGATTAACTCGGGTATCGAATTGTGCAAGTATGTACTTAGTTATTATAACTAATTCCAATTTCATATAATTATTCAAAACTCTGAAACTTCAGATAACACCTGCAAATGCGTGAATAGAAAGCAGAATATGTGTTAGATTTTTTAATAAGTAGGTTTTGTGTTGGCTTCTAATCAATCACATCGAACTGGTAGACTGCAATATATAGAATCATTCAAAATTTATGTCTCGCTGAAATCAGAAGTCTCCGCACTAGTTCAATGTTATGTACTTCCACGAAGTTTTTGAATTATGGAAATGAGGTGGTTCTGAAATATTCATGTATTTATTTAAGTACTATAGAAAAATCAAGTCGTAGAACGTTAAATAATCATCTAATGGATTAATAATAATGGAAAAGTCATAGAAATGTATTTCGCATTTATATTAGATATGAAGATTCACTAAATATTGTGAATATACTTTAGTACAGTCATTTTATAAAAAAGTGGAACTTTTTTTTCCGACTTTTGGTTTGAATGTACAGAAAGTTAGGAAATTTTCAGTAGATTACGGAAAAAATAGTGGCTGAAAACCTCCAATCAAGGAAAATGTCGTAAATTATATATATATACAATTTTCCGGGCTTTTCCGTTAATATCTTCAATACTATGCGTTTTAGAGAAAAAAGTTTCGAACAAAAGTTGTTCAGAATTAAATTTTACATAGGAATTGACTATTGCGATTTTAATTTTCATCGAATTTTCCACGCGTAGCATGGAAAAACCAATATATATATATATATATATATTTTTTTTTTCGAATAAACACTATATATGACAGAAAATTACAGTTTGCTGCTAAATATCGTATGATTATTGTAAATAAGGGTACATATCGTTACTCTAGTACATTTGAATTCAAAATTTCCCGAAAAATGATCCAATTTTGCGGGTTAAGAACATTTTTTTTAATTTTTTTTCAATTTTGGTGTATGATATATCGATTTATATGTTTTTTAGGGCTCTAATAACGAATTTCGACTCTTTTTGCTTGTGAAAACTAATAGAAAATATATATTTGGAAAATAGAAAATTCTAATTTTTTTTTTTCAATTTTGGTGTATGATATATCGATTTATACGTTTTTTAGGGCTCTAATAACGAATTTTGACTCTTTTTGGTTGTGACAACTCATAGAAAATATATATTTGGAAAATAGAAAATTCTAATTTTTTTTTTCAATCTTGATGTATGGTATATCGATTTATACGTTTTTTAGGGCTCTAATAACGAATAACTCATAGAGAATATATATTTGGAAAATAGAAAAATTTTTATTATTATATGACATCGATTCCTGTTTTTTAGGGCTCTAATAATGAATATTTGGTGAGTTTTGATGTGAAAAATCATGGAAGGTATATTTACTCTGGAACTGTGGGAAATTCAAAGGATATAAAAGGAAGACAAGAGTTATTTTTAATATTGAGTACATAATATTTTTATTAATTCAATTTTAATTTGATTTAATTAAAAATAGTTCATTCAAATGAAAAAGTGCATTATCTGATAATTATGATCTTCTTCAAAGTCTTGGTAGTTTGATAGGTGATGGACCGCTTTCTTCGCTGTTGGCTTCGTCTTCAGAAGAACTATCACCCTCTCCGATGTCAGTTTCGTCTTCACTCTCACTTTTGGCATACTCACTACTAGAGCTTATTTTCATAATTACTTACATCAAATCTGACCAAATATTCATTATTAGAGCAATAAAAAACATATAAATCGATATATCATATACCAAGATTGAAAAAAAAATAAAAATTTTCTTAACCCGCAAAATTGGATCATTTTTCGAGAAATTTTGAATTCTAATGTACTAGAGTAACGATATGTACCCTTATTCACAATAATCATACGATATTTAGCAGCAAAATGTAATTTTCTGTCATATATAGTGTTTATTCGAATATATATATATATATATATATATATATATATATATATATATTGGTTTTTCCATTCTAGGCGTGGAAAATTCGATGAAAATTAAAATCGCAATAGTTAATTCCTATGTAAAATTCAAGTTCGAAACTTTTCTCTCTAAAACGCATAGTATTGAAGATATTAACGGAAAAGCCCGGAAAATTGTATATATTTAATTTACGACATTTTCCTTGATTGGAGATTTTCCTTGATGGGAGGTTTTCAGCCACTATTTTTTTCGTAATCTACGGAAAATTTCCTAACTTTCTGTATATTCAAACCAAAAGTCGGAAAAAAAGTTCCAAATCTCAAAAAAAACTATAAAATGACTGTACTACTTGTGTACATGTGAAAAAATTGATTTGGACACACAAGACATACAACACACAAGCGACGATGTTTTTCTTGTTTCTAATAATTTGACATAAAAACTTTGAGAAGAAATCGATTGATGTTAATGAGTTTTCATGATCTGAAAGATCATTTCACTAGAAATATAGTTTAATAAAACTAAAAACAGTCTTTCGTTAAAAACTACCTAATTATTTCTTTAACACACTATGTAAAATTATTATGTTATCATTTCCAATGTTAAGTAGATGAGTGTAAAAGCGTGGGGCAGTTTGCGCTGAAATTTAAAAAATGATACTCTTTTGAGAGGAATGTAACCAGGAAGCGCCGAGAATGTAATCAGAATCTCCCACGCTATTTACACTCAGCTACTTAACATTGGAAATGATAATATTAATAATGTAATAGCCATAGTTTATTAAACAACCTATTATTTCATGCTTTTTAGTTTTTAGTGCGTCCTTGATAAAAGCCATAACTATAATATTATTTCCTTTTTTTATTCTTAAAATTAAAGCTACATGTAATTACTTTCAAATTAATACTCTTCATTTTATGTGGGATGTAGGAGACAGAGAGATGTATAGATAGAGAGCGCGAGTGACTATTTCAGTGAACGGGCTTAAGATATAAGGGTGTTTCACTTTTTTCGTTCATAACATCGGCCAACGATAGAACTTCTAAGATTTTTTTTCTAAATCACTTCGTTTCCGAGAAGTTTTGAAAAATTATTATATTTTCTTCATTATCTTCTACAAACAAAACAAATGAAGATTTTTAGTTCAAACTTGGTATACTCTAGTTTTACTGGATGACAATTTTTCTTGGTGACAAAATGTTCTTGAAACAAGTACAGTAGTAGCGTAGTTATGGGGTTTTGTAAATTATTATTTTATACAAATTTAAAACTTTGATTTAATTTCTATAAAAAAGTGTTCTCAATAAATTTCCCTCGGAGGCTTCCTGTTCGAGCTATTTTGATTTTTCTAATCAGGGTTATCTCTTATGGAATTTTTTTGAAAGATTTTTTAAAAAGTAAAAAAGTATTCAAATACCTATTTATTGGTAACGATAAAAAATTATCCACAATAAATGTTCAAAATGATCCATTCCCTTGAACGCAACGGCAACATAGATTTCTCAACAACCTTCTTGTTCGAATTAACATTTCATTATTTATTACACCGCAAGCTCTTCGAATACGATTCAGTAGATCTTCTCTATTTTGAACCAGCGTGGTATAAACTTTATCTTTCAAATAACCCCAAGCAAAAAAGTCCAGAGGATCAAGATCAGGTGTTCGAGGAGGCCATGTAGCTGGATCACCTCTACCAATCCATCTTTCACCGTACTTCCTATTTAGCCATTCTCGTACTTGTCTTCCAAAATGGACAGGACAGTGATCCAATTGAATTCATGCATTTGTTCCCTCATTGAATGGATTTTACTCCCACATGTCTTCGTGATTAGTTTCCAAAAATACGAAAAATGGAGCAGCCGTTAGTCTGTCTGGTAAAACGTATGGGCCAAAAATGTTGTTTTTGTAAATGCCAAGCCAGACATTGACATCAAATTTATACATCTTGTACCATGATGGGTTTTCATTTGCCCATAAGAAACTGAACAACCAAAACTTTCTCCAGTAAATATTGTGGACAGAAGAAGCACATTTTCTACAGACGTGGATTTATCAATTTTCACAATTTACCGTTATGGGCAAATGAAAACACTCATGGTAAAAGTTCTAGGAATTTCCAAGAAAAATTCAGTGTCAATGTCTGGCTTGGCATTTACAAAAACATTATTTTTGGCCCATACGCTTTAGCAGACATACTAACGGTAGCTGCATTTTTCGAATTGTTGGAAGTTAATCACGAAGACATGTGGGAGGAAGCACCACTCAATGAAAGAACAAATATATGGATACAACTGGAAGGCTGCCCTGCCCATTTTGGAACACAAGTATGAGAATTGCTAAATAGTAAGTACGGTGATAGATGGATTGGTAGAGGTGGTCCAGTTGCAAAACCTCCTCGATCACCTGATCTTAATCCTCTGGACTATTTTGCTTGGGGTTATTTTAAAGATATAGTTTATGCCAGGTCGGTTCATAATAGAGAAGATCTACTGAATCGTACTCGAAGAGCTTATGGTGAAATAAATAATAAAATGTTAATTCGAACAAGAAGGTCGTTGAGAAATCTATGTCGCCGTTACGTTGAAGTAAATGGATCATTTTGAGCATTTATTATGAATTATTTGTTATCGTTACCAATAAATAGGTATGCAAATATTTTCTCACTTTTTGAATAGTCTTTCAAAAAAAAAATCCATACGATAACCCTAATTAGAA
Source organism: Endomychus coccineus (assembly GCA_958510875.1). Taxonomy (NCBI): domain Eukaryota; kingdom Metazoa; phylum Arthropoda; class Insecta; order Coleoptera; family Endomychidae; genus Endomychus; species Endomychus coccineus. The sequence goes on along the minus strand of OY294067.1, from coordinate 62,686,360 downwards.
AAATAGCTCGAACAGGAAGCCTCTGAAACTTATCAATAATACTTTTTTATAGAAAATAAATCAAAGTTCTTAAATTTGTATACAATAATAATTTCCGACCATTGGCGTAGAAGTTTAAGGGGTTTAAACATGTACAAAATCCCATAACTACGCTAGTGTATTTGTCTTAAGAACATTTTGTCACCAAAAAAATGTCTTATCCAGTAAAACTAAAGTTTATCAAGTTTGAACTAAAAATCTTCATTTGTTTAGAAGATAATGAAGAAAATGTAATAATTTTTCAAAACTTCAACAACCTGTATCTCGGAAACGTAGTGTTTTAGAAAAAAAATGTATATGAAAGACCCCTATTATTTTTAGAAGTTCTATCGTTTACCGAAGTTATGAACAAAAAACCTAACACACCCTGTATAATCGGATGGTGGGACGATTTTGTCTAGCAAGAAATCCACTACCCCTCAATAGTTTATATTGTATACTATAATGTGAGGCGATATTTAATAAAGAGAGGGGATGAATCATCTAGCTGTTAGTTCGTTTAACCTCGGTAATTTTTTTACGCTTATGGCGCTAGCGCTCTCTATCTTTACATCCCTCTGGTAGGAGATGACTACAATCATATTTATCCGTGTCCACCCAATCTGTTTTTTTTTTGCTAATGTATCACAGTTACCTAGATCACTTGTTTCAGTAGCTCCGAAAACAGAAAAGAGGGATTGCGAGAGAAAGCCAGAAGTGGATCAAGCGGCGCTAACAAATATGAAGCCAAACGTAGCGTATTAATTAATTTATTGTTCATTTATTTTAATATGAAAAATGGTGACTAGAAATTGAATGATACTATACTATTGCACGGATTATTGTCCTGATTAGGTTCTATACTATGCTGTTATTAGTAATTCGTCATTATTAGAATGTAAAAACCCACCATGTAATCTAATAGTAATGAGAATGATCCTGAAGTTTATGAATACCCGACCCGACCACAGTAATCTTTTGCTACCTACCGTTAAGTATATTTATAGTTGAAATTATGAATTGTAATTGTATTTGAATACCGTCTGAAAATTGCCTAATAACGCTGGAATTCGAACAACGGAAGTTACAAATAAAAGTGATATGAATTTAATTTTGCAATAAGAATAGAATTTCGTATTTTCATACCACATAGTAAATTCACCTAAATCATCTTCAATTCGAGCACAGTATTGATATTTTTTGAAAATCTTTATCAGACATCCTGAGAAGCGCTAATTACTCTTAGTTTACGGAATCGGGTTGGGTTATTGCATATGATATATAATATTAAGGAGATTTTCATAGCTTGTCCAACAAAAACTTATATTTAAATTTGAATAGCTTTCGAACGTACCAAATTGAGCAGTAAATTTCATTCAGAAATTGTCAAATAGTTCGGTCCGTGATAAGTCATTAATTATAGGATTCCATACAAATTGAACAATAGAATGTAAATAAAAGTAATATTCACCTATCCATAACGTCTTTCACAAATTTTGAAACATCTGATTTCGACGAACAAACTGATTTACTAAAAACTGAGTTTTCTGACTAACTTATGATCTTCCATTTTTAAGCACATAAAAATACAATCTAATCTTTAAATATCACTATCAGTGAATGAGTATTTTAATTATTGTGTGCTGATATATTGTAACTAATTTGATAATATGTATATACTATCTATGGTGACAGTTACTTGCAAACACAATTTTATTTATACGAAAGTTTTAACGTTCAGATCTCGATAACGCTTCCGGCTCCGGGATTTTCACGTGGCCTATCGAAATTAGAAGGTTCGAATTGTATAAAAACACAATTGCATGGACGACAGACGTCTTATGTAATTAGCTACGAACGCAAACATTTTGACATATGCCTCCAGGAGCTCGCTGCACGTAAGTTAGAGTTTATCCATTTTACCTCTATTTTGTTAATTGGGCCCGTGCGGCCGGCGCCAGTTGTAATAAAGTATTTTGAGCTATGGGCCGCTAGCTTGTACCCGCTTTCGGTATATTTAAGTAGCTAGAAAATTCCCTTTCGTACGTGGCACGTCAGTTGCTAGTAGGTGACAGCTCAAAATTAATTAAATTTTCCTATTTAATCGACATTTTGGGGCCCGAGACTATGCTATTTAGTTGGCCCCGTTCATAAACTAACGACATGGAGCGAAAACCGCATACAATAAGTCCTCGTTAAGACGTTTTATGTACCGTAAATTTGTAATTTTCTAACTCGCAAGCTACGCGCTTCTCACGTGAACATCATTCGATTTATCGAAAATTAACCAATTCGAAACAGTTTTCGACCCAGTTTGGGGCTATCACGACCTTATAAAAGGTTCAAAGTTAACATTTCGAAACATTTCGACAATTTTAAGCTCGGCCGAGCTACATGGTAGGCGGAATGGTGGGTGTCAGGATATTTCTTTAAGTTATTTCCGTTACGGTATTTGTTTTTTGTTTTAAGCTATTTCCGTTACGGTATTTGTGTTTTGTTTTTTTTTCTTGATTCGGTCGCCGCGCTCAAAGCCCGCGATAAAAGCTATATGCAATAGCTTAAAAAAAAAAGTTGAAAATAGTTTTTCTCCCGTTCAACTCAACCAACTGAGACGTACTTGGGCTCAAAATGATCGGAAGAGATTATCCCGATATTTATTTCTAGATCCCAACTTTCTAACCTCAGAAGTTTCTCATTTTTCGGAGTAGTTTTGTTTTACAGGAATGAATGGAAGGCATCAAGAGCCATAAATTTGCATTTCGGTTTGAGTCAAGAGACCCATTATTCGCCACGCAATCGCGAAATTACGTTTTTTACAAAATGGCCGATTGCAGCGCCCCCTTTGCAAATATCAAAAACGCATAATAAAGTGCATAAAAATACTACCGATTGATATGAAAAATAACATGATAGAGCGTAAGTTCGTCGATTCAATTACAATTAACCAATCATTTGATTTTCATGAAGGAATGGGCAAAAAGGGCTTATAGTGGGCCCTTAGCTTCGACAAACCTCTAACCGGCGTCATTTTCCAACAAGCGCGGCACTTCTAGGTGAATTCTGACACCATATTCGTGTTCAGCATACCCGAAAACACAAACATAAACCATAAAATTTCTAAGACGTTCCGTCTTTCTCAAATCATCAACTTTTTTCTTATGGGCGCCGTATCGGATTTTTGTAGCAGCTTCGAATAGCCCCTTCCGTTACCTTTTTAATGATTTATCACAAGTTACCCTTGTAGTTCCAAAAATCAGAAATAGTAAAGAAAACGTTTTTATGCCATAGGAGGCTTTGATTTCTTCAATCTGCCACATGTAAATGGTATTTTGATACCTTGTTAAGCACTGTGTCGGTAAAAATGGAGTTTATCAATGAATAAAAACGCTATATGATAAAACTTTACTACAAAAACGATAGAAACGGTGTAAAACATTGGAAACGTATCTGAATATGTATCCCGAAATACGACAACCTCAGCGAACTTTGTTGAAATTATTGGTTACAATAGACACAGGCACGGATCCAAAGTTCGACGAAGTTATTGTCTTTCGGGATACATGTTCAGATAAATTTCCGCTCCTACTCGTCCACTTCAGGGTACCCCTGCAGAAGAAATTTCCGGTAGAAAAGCTACACATTTTATTGGTTGAAAAATGTTTGTGTTCAATTTTAAATATAATCCTCCCCGACATCAATGCACTTATTACATCGTTTCAGCAACAATTCAATACTCCTTCTGTATGTCTACAAAATGTGCCCAAACTTCAACCACTTCGTCATCACTGAAATAGCGTCCCCGAAGATCCTTTTTCAAATCCCGGACAGGTAATACTCACACTTGGCCATTTCTGGACTATACGGAGGGTAATCGATTTGTTCAAAACCACAATCCCGAATTGCGGCTTGCGATATGCCAGCCATGTACACGGCTGCGTTGTCGGTAGAGATTGCATTCTAGCAGCGTTTTCAATCTAGCTGCATTTTTGGTGGACTAACATCTTCCAGCTGCATCTTGTGATCATACTTCCCGGAAACCTAGTTAGTTGAATTAAAGGGTATTTATACTAGTATCTAGATACGTAGAGAAAGCTATTTTTGCCTATACGCTAGTTGGTTTCAGAGTCATTAAATAATCAAAAATTAAAGTTTGTCATTTTCTTCTTTATATCTTATCATAAACCTTTTCAACTCTCCTTTTTTTCCACTTCATGAAGCTTTTATTCTCACGCTTTAGTTGGATCTCCAGTTCTTGTTCCTTTGTGAAATTCAGAGAATCCGGGCCATCGTATTCTAATTCCATTATATCCTCTTTCACTACTGCTGGTTCCACATCCACTACATATGTATTTGCAACATTCAGTATATTTTTCATCTCCAGGTGCATTACATATTTTTCCAGCATTGTAAAAGTATAATCGGGCCTTCTGCTTCTAACTTCTTGTTCATGCTTCGGGCAAGTAAATCAACATCCCTGTTACCTCGGTAAGAAGCAGTTCTCCGATTCGTTTGAGAAGTGTCTCGGAATGCTCCGCACTCAAGGTTTTTCCCTGACTTTTTAGTGTGCCTAAGACAAATTTTAGGGTTGTGTCGGCAACTATCCACCGAGAGCGAAAAGTCAACTGGCGATCAGATCAGCAGCTGTGGTAAGGGGCGGCGGTGAGGTGTAGAGAGAGGGTGTAGCACGTGCCGCAAGTGCGACAAAACGGCAAGGTCGTTCCCGCCGAGCAGTAGCGCATTTAGCAAAGTGGCAACCCTGCCAACGTAGACGTTTGCGCCATTATTTGGAAAGTTAATTACTTGCGCAGCGCTGGATCCGGCTGAATTGCTGGATGAGGGATCCAGCAATTGCCATCCTAATTGTCTGCAACAAACGCACGCCTCTAGTCAGTTTCTACTTCTTTTATCCCGAATATTTTGTAGTAATTTGTGAAGGAGTGTAGCATAAGATGCTCCGTTAACTGTGGCATTGGGTTCTTTGAAGTCTATAAGAATAATCCCTTACAATTCCAAAAAACTACAGTATCCACCTTATTGTCGACTGAGAGACCTTGAACATTCTTGGTGGTGCTTCCCATTTTCACCGCCTTTCCATAGAATTTCTTTTGGACTAAGGATCGTACTACAGAACAATGGATTTATCTCCAGTGACATTTGTCTCCAACACGTACACAGGGTTTTCTCCACAGAGCTCCTAAGAAGACTGAGCACATTCCAGATGACGCTGGGGCTGAACTGCTGAGAGTTGTTTGGGAACCCACCTTGCACTAACTTTATTCGCATCCAAATATTTCTGGATGATTCGGTGAACGCTTGTATCTGAGAGCCCGAAATTTTGTGCTGTTTGTTTCACCTTCAACGTTTTTCGCCTAATAAGAGAACCTCAAACAAGGGCAATTTTGTCGTCTGTCACCACTTCGACCATCCCTCCTGTTCTAGAGTCATCTTCGAAGGATTCCTACCCCATTCGAAACCGTTTTGACCAATCTTTTACCCGTACACTCCATCTAGCCAATCTTCGATGCTTTGAGAATACATTCTCTAGTAAAAAATTTGATATTAGCTTTGTACTCAATTCTCGTGACTTCTGACATTGTGATAAGCGAGTGACAGTGATAAAAATGCTAACTGACGTAAACTTTTTGTTTTTTTTTTCTAAGACTAATAACACTTCAACTTCAACGCTGCCCTTTACAACTTCATATTCGAGACAAGAAAACTCCTGGGAAATATTTTTCGCTCCTTCCCATCCCATAAATCTTCACGAAATAGATCACTTACATCCACGGACCATCCGCCATCCTATAAAAAAATTCAAAATACTAATAATACCATCAAATGTTGTTTCCAGCACATTACTTAACTTCATTCTATTTCCATGATGAACAGCGAGTGTAGGAATCAGATGTAAGCTCCGCAGGCTATAAATGCGAAGCAATTATGTAAATGAAATTACTTTTTTGTTCGTGCTGCTGCTAGAACTGCATCGCCCAAGCGGCAATGTTTCTCTTGTTCTTATTTCTACTTTCAACGAATAATCCATTATAGATTAATAAGTTTGGGTAAAACGTGCGTTATAATAACTTATCTGATGAATAAATTCATGAGGAATATATCTAATTCTGAATTTCTCTAAATAATTGATGTAGTTTTTCTTGAATTCATTCGGTCAATGATTAATACACCCGAGGTCAAATGAAACAAATAATTTTAAATGAATAATAATGGCATGGCTTAATGATGAACATTATTTGATGTATTACTAAAAATCGAATTAACAAAGTAATAATTAGTCGTCTAATTACAAATAAATAGTTGTATGAGTTATAATAATAAAAACTCGCGTAAACGCCTAGCACCTTGGCGATTAGGTAAGCTTGAACTGTAGTTAGGTTCCAATGCCAATAAAGAAAGTTTAAATTTAAAATAATTGTAATAATTTACCTTCGCTTGATTGGAATAGACTTATACAAATACAATATATTCATTGTCTAACAACGTTAATTACTCTTTATACCTAAAAACAGTTCTTTGTATGTTCAATTTCAACCTTCAATGCTTTAACATAATTGGAATGCGCAATAAGGTAAAATCATCACACTCATCATTCCAAGTTAATTTTTTTTACATCCTACTGACTACAGATCTTAAGACAAAAGTACTAAGGTCACCTTCTGCTGTTTCAGAATAACTCCATAGGTGAAATAATCTAGAATAGGGAATTCCTGTAAGACTGAAACAAACGCTGTCTTTGTTGTTTTTAAAACACAACAATTTTCGAAGCCGCATGATTTCATCTACAGTCTGTTCACAACAACACAGAAATGTCTAGTTTAGTGCTTTCGTTGTATAACCCGGATTATTATATCTTCGCGACAAAGAATATATTTCATTTACTCAAGCTATTTCTAAAATCGTTAAAAAAAGTCACTCACCATAGTATTTTTCATCGAATTTAGAGCAACCATGAAAAAATCAGTCTGTTTGTCTGTCTGTCTGTCTGGATGTCTGTCAGGAAACTTGTCTACACGATTATTCAATATTGAATGAAAATCGTTTGCTGTTCGGTGGAGAACCGTATTGTTTTTCAGGGAAATCTTTTAATAAACACACACCCTTTACTGAAGGGTTGACAATTTAAAAAAATCATAACTCCCAAAGTATATATTGAATCGATTCAAAACTTTTACAATGAATTTAAGTAAATTTAAAACTGCTTTCACCCAAATTTCTACAAAATCGTTCAACAACAACAATTATCGAAATAAACGTAAATTTACACCGTACTTCAACAGTTTATAACAAAAGCCGATGTTGTCTAGGGGCTATAGGCCAGTACAAATAGTATTTGAACAACAACAAAATTCGTTACAGCAAACTGACAGCGGGATATTGTAGAACAAGATATTGTAAACAAGAGGGAACCGAAAAATCGCTTTTTTCGTGGTAATTTGCATATTTATCGTTGAATAATTGTTATTAATTAATAAAATCATTTTATTTTTTTATGTCTATGGAAACTAATATTATTTCTTTAATTATTGTATAGATCGAGTTTTGATATGATGTCATTCATGTCTAAGACAGCAAATTATATCTGCTATATTCGTATATTCGTAATCGCAGGATACGAATATGAGAAATTTAAAGAGCTGTTTTCGAAACTAAAGACAGCATGCGAACGCAACCAGAGGCCTTCTAACTTATGTTTAAATTGTTTTAATTTAGAAAATTGCTCAAATGCTGAGCTTCCACGAATTTCCATACAAGAAACTGACTCGGAAGAAATGGAAACAGATCGATGTACATTAACTGAAACAGTACTCAATGAAACTTTCGAAAACACTGGAGAGTCGTTCAGTTTTGTTGAATTAGACGGAGAAGAAGTACAAGGCTCTGCGAAGAAAGCAAGATTAGAGAAAAATACATCTATGGGAATGCATACTTTTTTAAGCATGTTCAAAATAATATTAAATTTTTTTTACCGCATTGATGAATTTCATGTTGTTAATATTTACTACCTAAAAACAGGAGGGATCTGCTTCAATTTTTTCACAATGTATTATTTTTTATAATAAAGATTCTTGACCCAGGTACGAAATTGGAAATTGTAACATTGTGTTACAATTTCGATTTTCTGTTTCTGTTCGTTTCGGCGACGTTGGCATTTTAAATGATATTGGTGAGATAAGGACGCTTTGTGTTAATACAATTAGTTTTAAGTAATCCAATTTTAGACATAATAAGTCTTCTGATGATGGTCGTGAGACCGAAACGTACGTAAGGACTAGAAAATATAATAGCATAAGTGTCCCGAGAATTTACATATAATTATTTTTTATAGAATTTTTTTTTATATAAATACTTGCAATATAAACTTGTTCAGTGCAACATGCAAATACTGTCTTATAATTGAAAACCACTCTACAAAATCCGTATTAATCATTGCAGATCTACTACATTACCTATTGTATGATTATGTTTTGTTTAGTAAACTAATTGATTCCGAGTAAAGAACTAAAATTGTTCTTAAATGCATATTGGGAATGTGCATTTCTTATGTTTTGTTTGATAGTAACAATCCCATGTACGATGATCGTAGAAGTAATATATTCGTATCCTGCGATTACGAAGATACAAATATAGTAGATATAATTTGCTGTCTTAGACATACATGACATCTTATCAAAACTCGATCTATACAATAATTGAAGAAATAATATTATAGTTTCCATGAACATAAAGAAATTAAAATGATTTTATTAATTAATTACAATTATTCAACGATAAATATGCAAATTACCACGAAAACAGCGATTTTTTCGGTTTTTATCAATTTTCCCGCCATTTTTTTCATTGCAGTATACCTTTTTTTACCGTTTATCAAAAGAAGACGTAACGAAAAGTAAGTGAGCCAAAACAGAACTCTCTAGGAGACGTAGTTTGAAGAGGAATCGCAGTTAAAAATTTGGTTTATTTTTTATGTTTAATCAAATTCAACAAGAACCTCCATTATAATTCCCTCCATTAAGTTTTATTTGTCAAAGAAAAAAATTAAAAACCGAAAAATTGTTTTTTCGCATTTTGTCGGAAAATTTTGAGGTTAGGGTAAAAATGGTAGGTACAAAAGTTGGAGATCTTTTTATTCCCTACAACTTTTATATTTCACTTTTTTTGATAGAATGCACGGTTAGAGAGAAATCATGAAAAACTGTTTTCAACCCCTAAAAACACACCCCATTTCATCCCGGATAGGAGCTGTCGGTTCGATTTATTTTTCCCTCTTTTATAATATCTTGTTCTACAATATCCCGCTGTCAGATTGCTGTAACGAATTATTTTTTTAAATTCTAATATTTGCTCCTATTAGTACTGGCCTACTAGGTAATTCAGCTCCTACTCAACAGACTCATGACTGTCCAGAAACGGAAATTTTTGTACATTTTCTTAAAAATATTTTTAATTTGAACATTATTATTTATTTATTTCATTTTATCAAATGCAAAGAGAATCTTCAGAATGTGAAACAATTATATAAAAATCAGTAACCAAATCGAATGATTTGTGAAGAGTAACTTTGCCACGCACACTACTCTCCACGCGGCAACACATTTCTAGTTGTAGTTGGTAACATTATCCAACCGGATAAATCAGTCGTTCGTTGTAAATCTTCAGAAGTACAGAAACAGTTCTTCTGAGGACTGTAATTCTACCTACATTTTTGTAGGTCAATAATATCAAAGATAACCAAAGCAGAGGTGATGCACTTACAATTCTAAGAAGAAAACGGCAATAAATAATTTTGAACAGAGCCCAATTCGGAATGTTATTCCTGATATATACAGAAACAAGGAACATACTACTTTGAATACACTAAAAGAAAAACTTCTGGAACGTTAAATATTTAAAGGTGACAAAACATCACTTTGGAAAGTTGTGAAAACCATCGGTTGAAAATACAGCAAGACTGATCCACGACCTGATTTACAGGAGTTACCTGCCATTACAATAAAAGGTGTAAATTGTTTAAATCCATAAATTAAATAAAAAAATTAAAGAAAACGTCAATTCGTTTTTCTTGATAAAGGGTTTTCCAATAGGGACGGGTAGATTTTGACAATTCATGGCAGCCATGTTATTTAGGCTGCATCTGTCAAATATATTGTTTATCATTCAGTCACTCAAGACAAACCACCATGGCAAGTTACAGTGTCGAGCAACGCGTTCAAATGATAAAACTTTATTATCAAAATGGATGTGGCAACGATGCGCCCATTTTACGGTTTGCATGGTCGTCCTTCCCAGTCGACTATTCAAAGTCTCGTGGCAAAATTTGAGTTGACTGGTTCACTGCACAATCAGCCAACACCTGTACGTAAAAGAAACGTAAGATCTGCCGAAAACATCGCCGCTGTCCATGAGAGTGTGCAGGAGAACCGGAGGCAGTCAATTCCGCGCCGCGCACAAGAACTCGGTGAATATTGCGTTAGAACTTAGGTCTACACCCGTACAAGATCCAACTGACACAGGAGCTGAAGGTAAACGACCATAGACAACGCCGTGAGTTCGCTGACTGGGCTCTGGAGCAGTTGGAAGCAGACCCCGATTTTAACAAAAAAATCATCTTCAGCGACGAGGCCCATTTTTGGATGAATGGGTACGTCAACAAGCAAAATTGCCGGATTTGGGAAGATGCCAATCCGCACGAGGTCCACCAAGTGGCAATGCATCCGCTGAAAGTCACTGTTTGGTGGATTGTGGTCCAGTGGCATTATCGGTCCGTACTTTTTCGAAAACGACGATGGCATTGCCATCACCGTCAACGGAGAGCGCTACCGATCTATGTTAACCAATTTTTTTTTGGCCCAAATTGGATGATATGGATGTGGATGATATATGGTTTCAGCAAGACGGCACCACGTGCCACACAGCTGATGCCACAATGGGCATTCTGCACGAGCGATTTGAGGGCAGAGTTATCTCACGCAGAGGCGACGTGAACTGGCCACAGAGATCGTGCGATTTGACCTCGTTAGATTATTTTTTGTGGGGTTTCCTTCAATAGGCCGCAAACTACCGATGCACTCAAAGTCAATATAACCAGTACCATTGCTCAAATTCAACCAGATCTATGCGCCAGAGTCGTCGAAAATTAGACCTCTCGAATGCGCGCCACCCACTGAAGCCGCGGCGGCCTTTTAAACGATGTAATATTTCTTACATAATGTCATTAATAGGCCTTTCAAAAAAAAACAAAAAATTCGTTGATATCTCACACACAACTTGTTTTATTCAATTTTAACATCTACCCGGCCTTAATGGAAAACCCTTTATAACATAGATCTTTAAAGAAGGTGCTGTCGGTCATTCCTGGGAAGATTCCAACACTATAGTGGAGTCAATCTACGGAAAAATAGGACGAGGTTCGTAAAAATTTGATATGTCATCTATATTATACAGGTATATGCTTCCCCTTATTAACCATTCGATAAAAACCATCATCCAATGTTTAGGACAGCGCCTCTTTTTAATAAATAGAAAAACTCTTATTGAAGACAATGTCAGGTAAGAAAAAAATTGAAGCACATTATAATATATATTTTTTTTCTTGGTAAGTTACAATGTTTAATTTCTTGTGTAGTATAAATTTATTAAAATATATTATTTTTTTTAAATTATTTGCAAAATATTTCAAAAAAAAATTATTAAAAAGAAAAAAGAAGGTATAATGAACTAAAATATACACGTAAGCACACATCAGGTGAAGGTTATTAAATAAATACAAATGTGTTATTTATTTTTTTTTTTTAATTCTGTATTCTTGACTTTTTGAACATATAATATTATTTACTTTTAGTGAGTGATTTTTCTTCTTTATAATATTTTTCAAAAATAGAGTTTTGTATATGATGTTTGTATATTTACTAAAATATATACATTAAAACAATAACGTATTTCATAGCACAAAAAATGTAACGTTGATGTGGATCGCATAAATTGTTCATGATATATATACTGTGAATGGCAAAACATATATAAAAACAATTAATACGGACATATATCACATTAAAGTACACAAAATAACCTTTATTTTGAGCTTAAGTAGAGTAAGCTCCGACTTTTTTGACAAAAGGGGCAGCTATTTTAAAATTTGGGCCTAATTGGTCAAATTTGGATTTTAAGCAAAACTATTCAATATTTTCAGCCCATATTTGGGCCACTTATTATGTCTGGCACGACCTACTTTTTCACCAATTTGGTTGCAATTTGGTCAAAATAGCCAAATTTAAATGTTTGCTCCAAAAAACGTATTTATATATACATATTCCAGGAGGGGGGGTTAACGGAATGTCACCAAATTTAGACTGAAGGTTCCTCAAATACCAATAATGAAAGGATACCAATTTCAAACCTTAGCCGGTAGTCCAAAGGGTAAAAAAAACTCCAAAAGTGACCTGAAAAAAGGGCAAAAAAAAACAGTTTTTCGAAGGTTAGACATGGTTCCACCCAATATTGGTAATAGAAATTTTAGGATCATTTTTATCATAAGACACCATTTTTTCCAGCTCACTAACCTCTATCAAATTTTTACGAACCACGTCCTATTTTTCCGTAGATTGACTCCACTACTAAGAATGTTAAAACGATGAAAGTTGGTGGGCAAGGTATATCCTGGTTGTACAGCAGGTTTTATAAACTTATACTTTCTTAAAAACCAAAGGATTTTGACAGTCTTGGTGGAATGAATCAAATTCTGCATTGGTTTGGATTGCAACTTTTAATTGAAAAAAGAACTAGGTGATTCAAAAGTAAAAGCCCAATTTGTAACTTTACGTTCAAAAAGAAAAAATAATAATATTTCACTCAACGACAAGTTTAAGTCTACCGCGAGGTCTACTCCTTACTGAGATACAGATGCAGTTGGAAAATAAAATACATTTTTGTTAATGAACCAGCCATTTTTACTTCAGTTACTATTTATGTATGATCTTACTGCTTCAAGTGGTGTGCCGGGCTTACAGAATTATTTGTGCGACCTTCCATTGAATTGGAAAACAGCCGATTCTTAATTAAATTGTAGATATAAGTTACTAGTCTCGATGCTTTATGATAGAGAATTCTAGTATTGATTGATGATGTTGATGGGTATATATAAAATCAATATTAATTACCAGACGAAAGGTCGCAAAAGATAAATATCATTTATGGTGAGCTCGATATCTTCCTAGGTTAATCCTACGTTTGTCAAATATTAAGGTACTCGATATTAATTAACCAATACATTATTTTGATGTCATTGAAACCTTGCAATATCGTATATACTCGTATGAACGTATGAACAAGTGAATTATTGCAATATTCATAGCGCTTTCTCAAGCACTAGCAAACAATAGAATCACCTTGATCTGACATTTACAAATGATCCATAGTTGAATGCCATCGATCGGCTTTGCTTTCGAATCATTAATAACTGTTCCCTCCGTCCAAAATTTGAAGCCCAAATTCAGATTTTACATTTTCAAACATTATGAATGCTCATCTTCGTTTCAGTCAAGATGAAAAGGGATAATAAAGTATTCAGAATTTATTCAATGTAGAGAATTGACTCTTTATTTCCCTCATTCTATTTAGTATAAGAGAAGTATTGTTCCGGGTTCCGGGTTTTCGCGGAAATATACTAGATGTAAACGCTATTTTTGGGATGATGTATGTGTATGTGTACGTCTGTGCGTTTATGTGGGAAAAATGTGGATTCGATTGCGCCGTTCCTATTGGTCGTAAATGGATCTGAAATTTTGCCAATCGCTTTTAAATGGTGAAAATATTTAATTGAACCATAACGACAACGGTGTTTTTCTAATTATAAATATATATCATAGGCATATATTCAATATGCAGAAGTGTCCGAAATTCTCATTTTGAGATTCAAGTGACGTCATCGATGTAATGTCACAGTCTACTTTATGTGTGAAGCTTTGGCCAATTTTGATAGTCCATGTGACAGCAGATGTCAGGTTATATTATAATAGTGTGAATACTTTCGGAAGTCAATCTGACAACAGGTGTCAGAATAAAACAGAGTTGTCAAGTACATTATGTGTTCCATTTATAATGTACAATAATATATATTGTATATAATAATTTTTCATCTTTATTTGCGTTTTAAATATTATTATATACTATTCAGATGCTGATGTAAATGATTGTGAAACATTTTACAAATATTATTTTTAGTTAATCTAATAAAATGGAAAAAAAAAATAATTGATGTTTATTATTATTTTCAATTAGAAATTGGTCATTTTTCAGTCAATAATTGGCCAATTACTCTCCAGGAAATAGTTCAATGTAAAATCTGAATTCGAAATCTTGATCAGCGCCCTCGAAAACCCCCGAGTGGGATTTTTTGGCCCCTTTGCGAACTATTTGTCGATTTGCCCAATTTTGGGGGCAATAATTGGCCAATTACTCCCCAGGAAATAGTCAAATGTGAAATCTGAAGTCGGAATCTTGATCAGCGATCTCGAAAGCCCCCGAGTGGGAATTTTTGGCCACTTTGCGAACTATTTGTCGATTTGCCTGATTTTTGGGGCAATAATTGGCCAATTACTCCCCAGGAAATAGTCAAATATGAAATCTGAAGTCGGAATCTTGTTCAGCGACCTCGAAAACCCCCGAGTGGGATTTTTTGGCCACTTTGCGAACTATTTGTCGATTTGCCCCATTTTGGGGGCAATAATTGGCCAATTACTCCCCAGGAAATAGTTAAATGTAAAATCTGAATTCGAAATCTTGATCAGCGCCCTCGAAAACCCCCGAGTGGGATTTTTTGGCCACTTTGCGAACTATTTGTCGATTTGCCCGATTTTTGGGGGAATAATTGGCCAATTACTCCCCAGGAAATAGTCAAATGTGAAATCTGAAGTCGGAATCTTGATCAGCGACCTCGAAAGCCCCCGAGTGAGATTTTTTGGCCACTTTGCGAACTATTTGTCGATTTGCCTGATTTTTGGGGCAATAATTGGCCAATTACTCCCCAGGAAATAGTCAAATGTGAAATCTGAAGTCGGAATCTTGATCAGCGACCTCGAAAGCCCCCGAGTGAGATTTGTTGGCCACTTTGCGAACTATTTGTCGATTTGCCTGATTTTTGGGGCAATAATTGGCCAATTACTCCCCAGGAAATAGTCAAATGTGAAATCTGAAGTAGGAATTTTGATCAGCGACCACGAAAACCCCCGAGTGGGATTTTTTGGCCACTTTGCGAACTATTTGTCGATTTGCCCGATTTTTGGGGCAATAATTGGCCAATTACTCCCCAGGAAATAGTCAAATGTGAAATCTGAAGTCGGAATTTTGATCAGCGACCACGAAAACCCCCGAGTGGGATTTTTTGGCCACTTTGCGAACTATTTGTCGATTTGCCCGATTTTTGGGGCAATAATTGGCCAATTACTCCCCAGGAAATAGTCAAATGTGAAATCTGAAGTCGGAATTTTGATCAGCGACCTCGAAAACCCCCGAGTGAGATTTTTTGGCCACTTTGCGAACTATTTGTCCATTTGCCCCATTTTTGGGGGAATAATTGGCCAATTACTCCCCAGGAAATAGTTAAATGTAAAATCTGAATCAGCGCCCTCGAAAACCCCCGAGTGGGATTTTTTGCCCACTTTGCGAACTATTTGTCGATTTGCCCCATTTTTGGGGCAATAATTGGCCAATTAATCCCCAGGAAATGGTCAAATGTGAAATCTGAAGTCGGAATCTTGATCAGCGACCTCGAAAACCCCCGAGTGGGATTTTTTGGCTACTTTGCGAACTATTTGTCGATTTGCCCCATTTTTGGGGCAATAATTGGCCAATTACTCCCCAGGAAGTGGTCAAATGTAAAATCTGACGTCGGAATCTTGATCAGCGACCTCGAAAACCCCCGAGTGGGATTTTTTGGCCACTTTGCGAACTATTTAAGGATTTCCCGAATTTTACCAAAAATTGGACATGAAAATTGGCCAATTTATGCTCCCAAAGCTAGAGAACGTCCCAGCGGCAATATGTTATATTGTTCAAATGATCTATTTGGCCTCCCGAACAGTTTGCAAAAAACCGCATCTCATTTGAGTCCGGAAAATTTCCTGGGTTGGCAAAAAAAATCGTCTAATTTGACCGGACTATTAGGTACAATTTCAATCTGACAGTATATTTTAACATCTTTCATTAACTGTTTCTAAATCATTTCCAATATATGTTTTTGCACTCCCGTTACTAAAAGTGTCACTTTAGTCTTCAGTTTCAGGTACTGAAGAGTCACTTTTTCTTCCTAGGGATTAAATTAATGTAAATTTTCTCTATGAAACAAAAGTGAGACTTCAGTCGAAAATTTGCTATTACCATCAGTTCACTGTTATCGTTTCACAGTTATTTCAAACATTTTTGGGTCCTTCGTTGGAAGATTAATCACGTTAGAAAAATATGTTTTATTTCAATTCACTGCGCTTGAATAATATTATATGGATACAAATATAAAATCTAATATCTTAAAATAAATATGAGGCTTACCAATCCCTATCGATTGTCTAAACAGCTAATACTTCTATTTGGTTTAGATTACTCACATAATTTCAACAAATAGCGTATGTACCATAGGATTAAAATGCGTTTTAATCTCGTAAGCGATTACACTTCTTCACTCTAGGGTTTACAAGTCACACTTTAACTCTTTGATATACACTGTTCAAAACAATTAGAGGAACACTGCTTTGTATCTCTATAACTTTTATTGTAATAATATACATATAAGACAATTACTTTTCTAAAACCACATATGTTAGCCTAATGAAGTAATGAATTTAGGAATCAAGAAACCATTTATTCTTAATAAGTGATTAACAATTCAAAACAATACCAAAAACAAAGTGGCGATGTATTAACGTATGCTTATTTTCGACATGTAGTACGCATGGTAACAGTAACATATATTTTAAAGTCAATTAGACGTCAACAGAAATAAAATGCGGCATCTTAGGGAATTGAAATTTGCTCGTGTTGTGTCTTTTATTGAAAATGGGTTCCGTATTCGGCAAGTTTAAAGACTGTTTAATCGCAGTCCTTCTGTTATTCAACGTTTGGGGGATCGTTGTAAAGAGACGCACCGGGCAAGGTCGTAAGAGGAAAACCACCCAAAATCAAAGTCGATTTTTACTTCCTTTATCAATGCGTAATCGTACCAGCAAATGATCTTCAAACTGCTCTTAAGGCGACTCATGGACTAGATATTATAACGGTTAGAAATCGATTAAAAGAAGTTAACTTGAAACCCAGAAGACCAGCGCGTAAACCTATTTCGACACGGAATCACGAAATATGCCGTTTAAACTTTACTAGTGAGTATATTCATTGGCAACTTCGACATTGGACACAAGTAGTCTTTACCAACCAGTCAACAATTCGTCTTACACGTAAAGACCATGTGTTTACACACGTTCAGACAAAAGGTATTCTGCTGCTTCAGCACAAGAAGTTGCAAGATTTGGTGGCAGGTCGATAATGGTTTGGGGTGGGATAAGTGTTGAAGGAAGAACCGACTTTATGGTAATTCATAGAAGTCTAAACGCTCAACGTTACATCGATAATGTGCTAGACGAACATGTTGCACATTTAGTTTATATGATGTAAGCTCAAATTTCATGCTGAAGCAAAATAATGCGAAAACACATACAACAACCATTACTATAAACATCCTACATGAACGGGCTATTAAAATCATGGATTGGCCTGCAATTAGTTCCGATTAAAATCCTATCGAACACGTTTTGTATTTGTTGGACAGGCGTATTCCGAAGCGTTCAAATGCACCCCAAACACTTCTGCAGCTAGAATAAGCTTAAATCGAAGGATGGTTAAGTACACCCAACGAAAATCTACGAAGAATCATAAGGAGAAAGCCAAGGAGGTATCATGAAGTTATCCGTGCTGGGTGGAGGACACCGAAATCCTCACAAAGACAATTCCCAAACACACAGAAAATGCACCTATCGCCACTTTAGTCTTCGTATTGTTTTTAAATTGTTTCAGATGTAGATTATGGAGATGTATAATATACAATGAAAGGAGTAAATTAAAATTTATATGGTTTTCCCTGTTTTCTACATCAAAATTAATTGTATGTTTGAACCTAATTCGACAATTTCAACGGATAATTAGAGAATAATTCGAGCATTTTAACGAACCAAATTTATTTCGACACACTACATAATTTTGTTTGTATGTTTTTTCAGTCGATTCATCTAGGTAAATATGTATAGACCTCTCCGATGGTCTCCTTAACTTTTCTTAAACATAGAAACAAATTTCAACTTTCTTATCATTCGGAACATGAATATAATAATATAATATAATAAATAATATAGGCCAGTACAAATAGTATTTGAACAACAAAAAAATTCGTTACAGCATTCTAACAGCGGGATATTGTAAAAGAGGGAAGAATAAATCGAATCGACAGTTGCTATCCGGGGTGGAATGGGGTGTTTTTAGGGGTTGAAAACAGTTTTTCGTGATTTCTGGCTAAACCATGCATTTTAAAAAATCTACAACTTTTGTACCAACCGTTTTTACCCTAACCTTAAAATTTTTCGAAAAAAATGTGAAAAACTGATTTTTGTTTTTAATTTTTTTCTTTGACAAAAAAACTTTGGCAAAAGATACCTCTATCTATTGCAAAAGGGCAGTAATTTTTTCGGAGGTAAATATTTAGAGGTTGTTGTTGAATTTAATTTAAAAAAAGGAAACAAATTTTTAACTTCGATTCCTCTCAAAACTACGCCTCCTACAGAGTCCTGTTTCGGCTCAATTACTCGTTGTTACGTCTACTTTCGATAAGTGGTGAAAAAAGGTATACTGCAATGAAAAAATGGCGGAAAAATTGAAAAACCGAAGAAATCGCTTTTTTCGTGGTAATTTGCATATTTATCGTTGAATAATTGTTATTGATTAATAAAATCATTTCAATTTTTTTATGTTTATTGAAACTATAATATTATTTCTTTAATTATTGTATAGATCGAGTTTTGATATCATGTCATGCATGTCTAAGACAGCAAATTATATCTGCTATATCCGTATCTTCGCAAGATACGAATATGAGAAATTTAAGGAGCTGTTTTCGAAGCTAAACAACGCACCCAGAGGCCTAAGCCAATGAGAGGTCGAGCCGGCGTATACTACAGTCGTACCAACTTATGTTTAAATTGTTTTAATTTAGAAAATTGCTCAAATGCTGAACTTCCACAAATTTCCATAGACGAAAGTGACTCGGAAGAAATGGAAACAGATCAATGTACTATAACTGAAACAGTACTCAATGAAACTTTCGAAAACACTGGAGAATCTTTCAGTTTGGTTGAATTGGACGAAGAATAAGTACAACGCTCTGCGAAGAAAGCAAATTAGAGAAAAATACATGAAGGGGAATGCATACTTTTCAATTTAGTTTATTAAGCAAGTTCAAGATAATATTCAATTTTTTTTACCGCATTTATGAATTTCATGTTGTTAATATTTATTACCTCAAAACAGGAGGGATCTGCTTCAATTTTTCCATGATGTATTATTTTTTATGGAATTTTTTTTGTATATAAATACTTGCAATATAAACTTGTTCAGCGCAACCTGCAAATACTGTCTTATAATTGAAAACCACTCTACAAAACCCGTATATATCATTGTAGATCTACTACATTACCTATTGTATGATTATATTTTGTTTAGTAAACTAATTGATTTCGAGTAAAAAACAAAAATTGTTCTTAAATGCATATTGGGAATGTGCATTTCTTATGTTTTGTTTGATAGTAACAATCCCATGTACGACGATCGTAGAAGTCATAAAAATACTTTTAAGTTACTTAAATAAAATAAAACTAACGAAAGCATATAATTATTCATAAATGTATTTCCGAATGATCGTCGTTTAAATAATCATAAAAAAATTAAAAACCAAAAAATCGGTATTTCACATTTTTTTCAAAAAGTTTTGAGGTTAGGGTAAAAATGGTAAGTACATCTTTTTATTCCCTACAACTTTTATATTCAACTTTTTTTGATAGGATGCACGGTTTAGTCAGAAATAGCGAAAAACTGTTTTCAATCCCTAAAAACCCACCCCATTCCACCTCGGATAGCAGCTGTCGGTTCGATTTATTTTTCCCTCTTTTATAATATCTTGTTCTATAATATCCCGCTGCCAGATTGCTGTTACGAATTTTTTTTTTCTAATTTTCTCTCCTATTAGTACTGCTCCGAACAAATTAGAACATAGATACATACACTTAAGTCAACTGTAGGTGCATTTTATTGATACTAGTCGTCCGATTAATTCTTATAATAACATGGAATTACTAATGAACATTTTAAGTTATAATTCTACGACAACTGTTATTCCGCGAACACTGAATTGAACAATTATGCTTTTCTGATCTAGTCTCAAGTACGTTTGAAATGCTCTATTGGTCATAAACGAAATGAATTTCAAAAAATAACTGCTTCGTTTCATCCTGCACTACAGATATGACATTTTATCCATATTGTTTCATGAAAAATCTTGGCTTCCGAATGGATTTCGCGTCACAATAGCACGACTTGTTGCCGACGTTTCGCCAACCATTACAGGTGGCATCTTCAGGGCAGACTTGAGGCTTTGACTTCTGAAGATGCCACCTGTAATGGTTGGCGAAACGTCAGCATCAAGTCGTGCTATTGTGATGCGGAAGCCAAGATTTTTCAATAATAGCTATTCGCGGAAGCCTATTTCAGTTTCATAACGCTGAAACTCGAGTAACTCAACTTACAAATAAAAGTGATATCAAGATAGTAGTGTTTATTTTTACAATATGGATAATAAATTTCCTACCAAAGCCATGTATGTATGGAGTATGTCGTGTTATGTGTAGCCTCAATTATTTTGTTGAAATGTTCTAGGCGACCCCATATTAGTCTTACATAATATTTCACAGTAATCATTATTACGAACAGCTATTAAAATTTAACATTTCTCAAAGGCTAAGAAACACTAACGTATTTGAACTCATTAAAAATCAATTCATAAAGCAGAAAATGTGCGTTTCACTTTCCAACTGCGGTTAAATCATGAGGACAGGACAGGACGTTGTTTATACCGAGACAAAATAAGGAACCGGATATGTCGCTGATAAAAGATTCACGTTTTCTCACGAATCAGGAAAGACCATCACATCATGTTCAACTCAAATTGTCTACGTAGCAACCATAAATAAAACATGAAAATTAGAAATATACGTCATGTCCTCATCATTTAACCGCAGTTGATACATTGACGTGTAAAATGTATGTATATTAGAGAACCACTACAAAGTAATGTTTCTATTGTTGAAGGCGTCATTACTCGAGAAATAAGACATCTGAACTCACTTTGCGTCAAGTCCCATTGCTGTGCCGAATATTTGACCAAAATATGGTTTACAGTATTGAAAATAAGTGCATTCTTAGCAAAACTTTACTTTACTTTGTAGATTCAGGCGGATCTAGGGGTGTGTGGTATTTTAATCTCTGCCCAACTTTTTTTGATGATACTTGATGCTAATTCACTGAAAAAACTTTTATTCGTAATATCGGTGAACGAAAAAAGGTCGTTCAGTATTGAATTAATTTATTTTAGACTTCATTGTAACGGGGAGCGACTTCATATCAAAGAATCTTGGATTTTCTAGATTACGAGAGTAATGTGGGCGTGTGTGCATGTATGTGTATTTTATCTCTTTATTCTGTGGTACATTTAATAGATCATGTGACACCAAGTGTATAAAAAAAGGTAATATTATAGTGTGAATAACTGCGAAAGTCAACCTGACAACAGCAGTATGAAATACATTATGTAGGTAGACCATTTGTAGTTCAGGCATTTAAGGAAGAAAAGTTCACACCTCTACTTTTTAACCAATAAGATGGCTTAATTTTGACTAGTTACCATGACAACAACAAAAATTTTCGGAAATTTTTTCGTGGCACCACGATATTTAAGTGGAAATTTTTTGACAGTTGAAAAGGTAAACATATGATCATGTTACTTGTAAAAAAAATATTTCTACCACCTTTAGTTAACTAAAATTACCAAATGGCGATAGACTGAGCTAGTACCCATCTGAGTTTCAGCATTTGGTTTAACTAAAGTTGGTAATTTTTTTTTTATTTAACGAAATATTGGCGGATATTCTTACCAATATGATTTTTTTAGAATTTATTTCATGTTGAACTAATATCTTCATTGGCAAATCTCTAATGATATCGACTAAAAAGCAAAATAATAACGAAATTTAATTATTATAGGTTTTATTAATATTAAAAACACAATTATTATAAATGTTTGTGCGCTGGCCTGAATTGGTGGTTTGAATCTGGGTACTTTCTGTTTTATTTTGCATTGTGCTCTGATCATGATTAAACTTGCTAGTACTTGATGAAGTTCTCCTCATGGATTCAATCATGTGATGATGATGTTCAACGTCCAATTGTAAGTAAGGTTTGATTGACTGACTATTACTGTGTCCGGTAATTTTAATGAGCTGTTGTTCACCAACTCCTTCCTTGGCCAAATTCGAAACAGCTGTTGCTCTGGCAGAATGATTAGTTATTTTTACTTTTTTAGTGTCAATTCTTATATCAGAGGCTGCTGATTTAAACCATGAAGATACAATGTTCTTACCAACTGGGCTATTCTTGTACCATCCTTTCGAATTGGGTTGACTCCAGTACGGATTTGGTGTTAAAAATAATCTGTCGGTCTGAATAAGATTTCCCCTTTTTTCCATCAACTTCTTAAACAAACGAACCGGACACATTTGTGGATTGTCGAAATTTGAAATCAACCATTTACTATCCGACAGTTTTTTAGAACCACCTTGTGTGGTTTTAGAGAATATTGGATTATATTCTATCCGACCTTTTGGGTTTCCGAAATTATCAGTTTCTTCTTTAAAGTATTGGATACACGCAGAATATCCTTCCCCTCCTCTCCATGCCAGCTCATGTGAAACTATGTGAAAAAATTTACGCTGCAATCCATCTGGAGTATTTTCATCCCACATTTTTTTGTATTCGTCACTGGTTAAGGCTGCAGCACTCACTTTTCTTTTTAATGTATCTCGGTATAATTTTTTGCGCTTAGCATCGCGTGCAGCTCTGGCGGTCGCAAATTCCACATCAGAAAACGGATTAAATTTTATTTTATATTTTTCGTAATAAATTTCTTGTAACTGCTTAGCAGTAGAGTTCCACAACACTTTGACCACATTTTCCTTATAATCTTCAAAATTTTTCTTTTTCATATTAAATGCGTAGTCCTCCAGTATAGTAGCAGCTGTACTACACTCATACACTCATGAATATTATACAACTTTTCGTCACAAAATTCAACAAACTGTTTCCATACTTGATTTTGATTTTCGGGTGCTATCTGGTGCTATATTTTGAATTTCTTGTCTAATTACTTGTTGATTTTCTTTACCAAATCGCGACATTTTGCTATAAAGTTATTAAACTCAACGTACAGATGTTTTAAACTAGTAATTATTAAGCTTTGTGACAGAACCGGTTAAACAAAAATGACAAATCAACATATATCAAAAACAACAATACCCTGGCCAACTTGACAAGCAGTGAAATTAATTTAAAATGTCAGATTGGATTAATAATTTTTTTCCAAATTATGGTGTGAAATTTTCTTACCGAATACCACGCAAGCTTAAATTATTCCTGGAAATACTTTAAGCTCTTGTGATATTATAAGTGAAAATCGACGATTTTTGTCCGAATTTTCGCAAGTTCTAATTTGGTCTATTCCAGGGGTGGCCAAGCTCCTTGATAGTCCGAGCCATTTTTCAAAATTTGAAATTTTTCGCGAGCCGCAATTAAATACGTATTTAAAAGGTATAACAAAAGTTTTTTTACAGAAATTATATTTATTGAAGATATATAAATAAAAGTACAAATTATGTGTTTTGTTAATACTGATCGTGTACGGATTTCACGAATTTTAAAGTGGAATAAAATGATTCACCTAAGTACGTTGTTCCGAATATTGAAATAATTCGACAAGCAGCCTTTTTTAATTCAGGATAAGTATTTCGATTCTGGTATAAATTTTCTAAATTCAGTTATCGACCTCGACTTATATTTCAATTGTAGAGCTTGATCAACAACGTTGCACTTAGTCTTTCATATTTGTTGTCAGTAATTTAAAAGACATTTTGAAACACATACGGAACGATAATAATTTTTTTAAATATAATAGCACAAAAATGAAAAGGGAACTCGGGTACATTTATCGAGAGCCACAAATAATCCTTCAAAGAGCCGCATGTGACTCGCTAGCCGCAGGTTGGTCCCCCCTGGTCTATTCTTATGTATTTCGACGCGCTGAACACGATGTAGTTTAAATTTGGGTGAACCCTGTGCTCGAAAAACTATGGTCATTTTTTGGACCCGAAAAATGTCCATTTGTCGATTTTAAAGACAAAAATATGAGTTGTATGAAAAAATTTGGCTTCAGTTCAAAATCGATTCGAGTAGTGTGTTTTTTTTAACACATTGTTAAATTGAGTATATGTTAGAGTTTTTGGTTTTTTTCATATTCTGTTTCAGGGAAAAGATAGTACTCAAGGTGTTGTTTAATCAAAGGGTGAGTCAGTATGGTTGAAAATGAACACGATGATGGAGATGATGTTAACAATGAGACTTGCGACGATCAAATTTTATCAATCTCAGATGATTCTTATATCAATAATGATCATATTACATCATTAACAATATATGCTGACAGTGATACCGAAGATAACATAATCGATACATCATGCACTTCAGACTGTACGACTGATAGCGAAATTATAAAAATTACTGGTAAAAAAAGGTTGAGAAAAAAATAAATAATTATTTGTAGCTTTTTTGCTAGCAAACGTGATCAATTGGTTCATTAAAACAAATATTGTCAACATTTTCTTCGAACATTATAGATTTTCCTCTAAAAAAAAACTACTCCTTCAGATCAGTTTGCACAGAGGTTAGCGGTCACGAGGTGAGACAAAGCAATAATGGCGACTTTCGTTCCTGCCGGACTAGCTTTTATACAAAAATAAAGGGGATACAATTTTGCACATTATGGCGGATATATCTGCGAAAATACCAAAAAGAAATTTGGAGTCGATTGCAATACTTTCCTTACACTATGTAAGGAAAGTATTGCAAAGAGTGAGGGAAGTAAACATTTACAAAATTGGGATCATGATTTTTGTTATACAATTATTACAATACCCTTTGGGGATGTCTATTTTTAAGGCTTATGATAGCAAATTTTCATGTAACCGAATTCGAACCTCATTATACCTTTGAGTAGGTTATTTGTATTTTGATAAAGACGAAGCATTTGGAAGAGTGTGCATAAAAGGTTTAGTTTATGATTCAAATTTCATTGGGGGTAATGCATATGTCAGAAGCGAACTGCATCCAAAAATTCATTTAAACGCGTGCTACTGATAGGCCAGTACAAATACTATTTGAACAACAAAATAATTCGTTACAGCAATCTGACGGCGGGATATAGTAGAACAAGATATTGTGAAAGAGGGAAAAATAAATCGAACCGACAGCTGCTATCCGGGGTGGAATGGGGTGTGTTTTTAGAGGTTGAGAACAGTTTTTCGTGATTTCTGGCTAAACCGTGGACTCTATCAAAAAAAGTTTAATATGGAAGTTGTAGGGAATAAAACGATCTACAACTTTTGTACTACCATCTTTACCCTAACCTCAAAATTTTTCGACAAAAATGCGAAAAACCTATTTTTCGGTTTTTAATTTTTTTCTTTGACAAATGAAACTTTATGAAGCTCAAACCTTGGCAAAAGATACCTCTATTCATTGCAAGAAGGCAGCAGTTTTTTCCGACGGAAATATTCGGAGGTTGTTGTTGAATTTAATTTAAGAAAGAAAAAAATAAATTTTTAACTGCGATTCCTCTTAAAACTACGCCTCCTACAGAGTTCTGGTTTGGCCCACTTACTCGTTATTACGTTTACTTTCGAAAAGTGGTAAAAAAAGTATACTGCAATGGAAAAAATGGCGGGAAAATTGAAAAAACCGAAAAATCCCTTTTTTCGTTGAATAATTGTTATTAATCAATAAAATCATTTTAATTTTTTTATGTTTATGGAAACTATAATATTATTTCTTTAATTATTGTATAGATCGAGTTTTGATATGATGTCATGCATGTCTAAGACCGCAAATTATATCTGCTATATTATAAGAAAATTTTAATGATTTTATTAATTAATAACAATTATTCAACGATAAATATGCAAATTACCACGAAAAAAGCAATTTTTCGGTTTTTTCAATTTTCCCGCCATTTTTTCCATTGCAGTATAGCTTTGTTTTACCACTCGTCAAAAGCAGACGTAACAACGAGTAAATGAGCCAAAACAGAACTCCGTAGGATGCGTAGTTTTAAGAGGAATTGCAGTTAAAAATTTAGTTTTTTTTTTCTTAAATTAAATTTAACAACAACCTCCAAATATTTCCGTCCGAAAAAGAATTACTGCCTTTTTGCAATAAATAGAGGTATCTTTTGTCAAAAAATTTTGAGGTTAGGATAAAAATGGTGAATACAAAAGTTGTAGATCTTTTCATTCCCTACAACTTTTATATTAAACTTTTTTTGATATAATGCACGGTTTAGCCAGAAATCACGAAAAACTGTTTTCAACCCCTAAAAACACCCCATTCCATCCCGGATAGCAGCTGTCGGTTCGATTTATTTTTCCCTCTCTTATATTATCTTGTTCTACAATATCCCGCTGTCAGATTGCTGTAACGAATTATTTTTTTATATTTCTAATATTTTCTCCGGTACTGGCCTATGACAATAATTTGTCAGGCACATTTTGACTCTGATATCAGTTATTCTTTCTAATTGATTTTTAACGGTTTGTTTTACTGCCTTATGTATGATTCCTATTAAACACTATTCTTCACCAGAAGTCAGATCAGAATATCTATATAATTCAATCATATAAAATATTTAGCTACTCATATCCTGCAGTGTATCAGTTAAAATATAATACTGAGTTTGCTTGAAAGCTTACATCAAAAATTCTTCTGTATGACCTATGTATATTTTAAGGCAATCATCACAGCTTCGTTTATGAAGTATATATTATTATAAATTTTTTTTTGAGTTGATAAAATTGTTTACTTTTCAAGTTTCCAAAGCATTTCGTTCATTCTGTTTATTTTAGATATTTAATGGTCGTTTACTATGTACCGGGTGATCCAACCAAGAGTCGTACCCCTCCAATTTCTTTGTTTTTCACGTATTCTTGACGGATAACGTGCATCCCCGCTTAATTTTTTTTTTATTTTCCATTTTTACTGTCAAAAAACAATTGACCATCTAATAAAAGGGTTACAGGCATTTACTTTGAATTTTTTGTGATAATATCCTGTATATTGTTTGCCAATATAAAAGGGCTGATTTTCGCGTTTCAGGAATTTAACATAGGATCATCAAGATGAATAAACGTGAAGCATTGAACCATATGTGGGATTCGAACCCTCATTCCTGGATGTCCAGTCCAGTCTGTTAACCAATTGCACCACTTTGGTCCCGTTTTACATTCTTGTTAATATAAGCCTCTGAAAGGATAGATCATTGATGAACACAATGCGGTTCGAGGTCCTGCCATAGAATCAACTATTCATGCACATTCATCTAAATTTCGATTGTTTTGAACTAAGGAGTGTAAGTATCAGTATTACTGTGGTTGGCAATTACTCTGACAGTTCTGATTCAATGACAGCATCCCGGTTCTTATATATTTCAATAGAAATGTTCTGGGTAAGTATAAATAAGTGTGGCGTTTCATTCCCTAATTGGTCACAATTCCGTGTAAGTACATTAAGAGATATATAATGTAATTCAAAGAATTCAAGAAAAATTAAGCAGGGGAGTGGATTTTCCCCGCCAATAATACTTACAAACAATTAAATTAGAAGGGATATGGGTTAAACTCTTGACTGGATCAGTCGATACATAAAACATTCTGAATGCGAAATTTACTGTTTCATCGTTACCAACTTGGGAATTTTATACTAGAAAGTGAGCATTCCACGTCGAATTTTGCACAAGCAGGTTTTCAAAATTGTTCAATATTAATTGTAACAGATTTGTTATAGCAAAATATTAACTTTCTAAGATTTTTAAACGCATTTTCAACCACCGAAACAAGCAATTTAAATTTTTTTACCTTCGGATGAAGATTTTGTTTTTAGCGATATTTAGCCTCATTTTGGTCAAAAAAAATCTCAAAACCATGTAATCGATCGGAAAATTTACGTAGAATCTAAATTCTCAAACAGTTTGTAGGGAATTTCCCGCCCATTAGCAGAAACTTGAGAAAACCGCTTTTTATTAAAGAGCGATTTATCAAAAAACGGTTCTGCGATTTGCTTGAAATTTGGTATGAAAGTAGCTGAAACTATTTACTTTTGAGTGCTTACATAGCAAACATGTTTGAATTCTAGAAAAATACAATTACAATGTAGGCAATAACATATTATTACCTACTACATAAAACATATTTTGAGGAAACTATTACCTTGCAGTAGACATGAATCAATTTTTCGTACATGATACAATCAATTAGAGGAAGAAGTCATTAGCACACGTCCTAGAACCTACAGAATTATCGAATATTTCAATGAAATGAAGTCATCTATCGTGGTGAATCATTACTTGCAAGGTTGTATGATGTGTGAAACTAAATCCGCAAGCACTCACCCCGACGTAAACAAATAATCATTCACGTAAGACGACTGACTAAAATATATTTTCAGCGTTAGGACACACGACAGTGGAACTGAAATAACAACTGCTTCCTGATGTCAGTTATCACTTAACACTTCCGAGGTCAATCTGCCTCACATAGATAAAACTCAATTCATAAAACGCACTCGGCATTGAATCTCAACACGAATAAAGATCCAAAGGAAGTAATTGCATCTCAAAAGATGCGAATGAGTATAACATTTTTATGCAAATTTATACATGTTTTCTGAATTGGTGACTACACTACAGAATTATTTTTACAATAGACCTTCCTCAACCATTGCAGTAAGAATAACTAGTAATCTCACATACAATAGGGATGGGCGATACATATCGATATTATACGGTATCGATACTTGGGTTTTCGATATTCGATATTTTGTATCGATACTAGACTGAAGTTATTTTAGGGTATCGATATTTTTATGTAAATATTGTATCGTTTAGTATTATATCAAATCTTGCTAGCGCCATCTATTACATGATATTGAAATATCAATTTTCGTGGTTTCCTAAGCAATCAAAGAATTTTATTTTATTACTAAATTATAACAAAAATATAGAATAGAGACGAGAGAGAGAGAAAAGTAGAGGAGCTTATTTTTTAAATTAACTGGATCTATGTGATTGGCATCTGCAATAGCAATGTTTATTTAGACCTTGTTATTTAATATTTCTATTTTTTTAAATTAACACTTGACTTATTTAATGGTCTTGTGCGATATTTGTTTAGTTGATATTTATTTAGGTTTTATCTTTGTTTTTTTTCAAGATTTTGTATTGTTGATGTGTAGTACTGTTTGTGTAAGTTTGAATAAATTATTTAACTTTTGATTTTAAGCGGTACTTTGTATAAATATAATATCGATATCTCAAATATCGATACTTTTTTAACAATATTTTTTCGATTCGATATCTTTTTAACAATACGTATCGATATTCAGTATCGATAATTTCAGTAATATCGCCCATCCCTAACATACAATCAGATATTTTAAACAAGAATCACGTATGCAAATCATAGAGATCTTAAAATAGAAGTATTGAGTGGCCTTTTTCTTGCAACCGTTTAATAAAAAAACTCATGGGACATAAATACGTACAATGAGGGATCTTTGAAGTGTGTTGATTTCGTTGCCGGTAATTCGGTAATTGCGATTGTTATTTCCAGTTTTATCTGATCTATTTGAAGCAAATTTTCCCTTTAATGTGAAAGATATATCCACTCACATTATCCTGTATCCCATTCGATAAACGGTTACGTTGAAATCAAAGGTTAAGTTAAGGAGACTTTCTTAATTCCGCACAAACTAATAATTAGGGACACCCAAATATGCAAAGCGCATATTTTGCATATTAAACGCATTTTTTAAATATTTGCATATATCCTTGGCGAATAGCATATTGTACATAATTGATCGTTTTGAGCAAAAGAGTTCAAGAAAATGATTTTTATGAACCCCATCCTTGACGAATAGCATATTGTACATAATTGATCGTTTTGAGCAAAAGAGTTCAAGAAACGATTTTTATGAACCCCCTTATCATTAAAGAAGTGACTTATTATTTCATTTACAGTTCCTCAGAATTCAAAGTAGAGAGCCCGCTGTCGTTGTTCATAAGAGGTACCGGGATATCAAAAATTATCTTGGTCAAGGGTGGTTGTGGAATCTAAAACGTTTGTCTTACTTTACGTTTGAAATAATTATGTCACTGTCACACTGACATCATCAATAACCTACAAATTTCTTATCTATTTATTTCAGTTGTAAAACAATAATGAACTACAAATTAAAAATTATCTTGGTCAAGGGTGGTTGTGGAATCTAAAACGTGTGTCTTACTTTACGTTTCAAATAATTATGTCACTGTCACACTGACATCATCAATAACCTACAAATTTCTTATCTATTTATTTCAGTTGTAAAACAATAATGAACTACAAATTAAAAATTATCTTGGTCAAGGGTGGTTATAGAATGTAAAACGTGTGTCTTACTTCAAATTTTTGAATATGTTTTGTTATGTCAGAATCTGTTAATTCATTGTGCTGAAATTTTCTAATCCAGTTTTTGAATCATGCCTGTTACCACACAGCACAAAATTTTCATGATTGAAGCCTATTTTCGAACGGATGCGCTAGTTAATGGAATTCGAGATGGAAATTAAACAATTAGTGTAATTTAGTTTTTCTTGTTACTAAAACCGTTATTTCATAATTTGTAGTTCATTATTGTTTTACAACTGAAATAAATAGCTATCAAATTTGTAGGTTATTGATGTTATCAGTGTGACAGTGACATAATTATTTCAAACGTAAAGTAAGACACACGTTTTAGATTCCACAACCACCCTTGACCAAGATAATTTTTGATATCCCGGTACAATAGTAGTATATGATTGTATTCCCAGTCGCAAATTTCGAGAATTCCAAATAGGTCGCTTTAAACCCCCAACAGAACAGGGGTTTTACTGTACCTATATTTACATAAGAAGGTAAGTAAAACAATAAATCTATTTCTGAATTTTATTTCTGATTGTGCTTTAGAAGAGATAACATCAATTTGTGTTTTGTAGTGGTATGGTATTAAATTTATTTTTATTAGTAAAATGCACAAAGTCAGTATTGCGTCAGTGTGGGTTTAGCATACAAAGAACTACGTATAGATATGGGAATAGTCTAAATGCGATAAAATTGTAAGTATAATTTTTGAATATTCAATTTAGAGGATGGTGCGACATCGGTCTATATCTGTTATTTTTTGAGATACAAAAAAAAGTTAAAAGCAAGTTACATTCTTTTTGAGCGACATATGCATTGAAAATACAGATAAAAGTACAGATAAAAGTACAGGGCGTTTCAGTTTTGCCCGACAGTATTTACTTAATTTTTTATTCGGAACCCTAGGCCTGTTTTTATTGGTTACCAGAGATATCGACCGATTTCGCACCATTTGGACACTCGGGGCGCATTCGTTTAATATTTTGAACTTATTTGCTAGGTATTTAGATTTAAGTATAAACATTATTGCTTTTCACTTCGATATTTCAATTTTTGTTTTTTTTCAATGCAGATAAGAAATTCCTTTCCTTCCTTCATTCATGTGAAAACTTCTGCTCATATTGCTAAAATGGGTAAGATGAAATCTGGAGACGTGTCACAACACACATTAACGCAATGTTTCCACTATTGATAAGAAATAATCACCCTTATGCACTAAAAATACTATTAAAGTAAAGGACCTTTATTACAAGATGGGGGCACTTGAATGGAAGCCGATTTTTGTAATTGCGAGAATTTCTGTCAACTAAAAGATCTAATTTAAGAATGATGAATTATTCGAAAACAAAGAAATAAAACAACAAATTTTGTTTATAAAAACTAATTATAGATTTGTTTATAAAACGATATAATAACACAAACGGAGGAATCGAATTTGCCATTAACCCTAAATGTAAAACTAGTAAAACAATCCGAGACAACTTTCCAAAATGTCGCAGGCATAATTATGGAGTATGGATTTCGGTTTCTTAGTCAAGTAGCTAATATTGTGGAGAGAATTTACTGAATCGATTGATTTGGATCCTGTAATATTAAGCAATTTTAGAAACGCCCCTATTACATTGGTTGATGTGAAAAAGAATTATTCCATTTATAAATTTTTATATTCTGACAGGAGGCAAACATTTTTAATTGAGAACTTCGAGAAACATTTAGTGGTTTACTGATTTTACAACTAACGACAACCTGCTTTGTGTAATAAATGCATATTTAGGCTTGGTTCAGTATGTAGAAAAATTATAATGTTTTTTTTATTTTTAATGAAATCTATAATTTCATTTATTTGCATATTTTCAACATTTTGGTGCATATGTTGACTAAATGATTTGCATATTTATGCGCATATATTTTTGGGTTTTCCAATTGCGTATTTGGGTTTCCCTACTGATACTGATGATTTCTGCTCAGTATTTATTTACGCGCAGTCTATAAAGTGGGCAGAGCGTCCGAGAAAGAGTCGATTATTATGATTATTTATCCCGAGATTTTTCTTAAACAGTTGCATACAAAATACATTGGCCTTATGGAGCTCAATACCTCTATTCTAAGATCTCTATGATACAAATACGACAAACTGATTTGAATTTGTCTCAATCTAACCAGTGAAGAATACCTCTTTCAGTTTACATAATGCTAGAAACCCGTATGCGAAAATCACATGATGATATTTCAGACCAGAGTTCAAAATAGACTATAATGAAGACGATTTTCAAGTTTTTTTCTTTTATTCTATATATGGGCTAAACGAGAGCAAAAGCTAGTGTTCGGAAATATTATGTAAGCCAGCAATGGAATGTTGGAAGAGGAGATAGTTTGGACGTTATAGTCATCTGGAAAGACCTCTCATTAGGCAAAGAGTTCAATCACTTCGCCGTTCGATAGTAAAATTAAGTCTGGTAAAAAGATGTTGTACAGGTCTCGAGCTTGACAATGAAGGGATGACCAGTCTGAGCTCGTCTAGTCTGCATACACCTAGAATCGCTCGTATTGGAATAACGGACGAGATTTCCGATAAGCACCTACCATGAAAATATCTATAGAAAAGAGACGAAAAAAGTTAGCCTAAAGACCCCCCCCCCCGGAATTCAAAAAGGTTTAGCCATGGATTTCGAGCACCAACCATAGTTTTTGAGCTTTCGTAGCCTTCGGTAAATATTGAAAAACCAAGGGCGAGGCTAACTTTAGAAAACTAAGCACATTTCTTCATTCAAAATAGGTCATAGAACATTTTCTTTAGCACTAGAATTTCGAGTGAATTATGAGTAATTTTGAGCGAAAAGCATGAAAATTTACCACACTTGACTTTAACCAGCATTCTAAAGATAAACATTCTAGTACATTTACCTTAAAAAACTTGTACAATGAAAACTTTAAAAATTATATTCAAGAGAAATTTGCGAATAGATCCCGAAGTAAACCTCGATGTAAACATATGAGTCCAACCAGAATATTTGTAAAATAACTATTCCAATTTCATGTTTTCTTCATTCCATTCATCAAAAAAAGTTACTTGGTTAATAATTATATTGCTCAATCAGTAGAGGAATCACATTTTTTTATGTTTCTCTTCAATTAATTTTAATTTAGTAAATTTCCAGTTTTCAAACTTTTCATTCTTTAAAGAAATTACATATTATAGGTAGAACAAATTTAGAATAAATATCTATCTTCAAAATAGAATGAAAATTTCGATATAGTTGCTACTACTCTATGCAAACAATTTATATCGGTACTGTATGTCTTCAGAATAGTTTTTTAATAACTTTATAAATTTCCATGGTGCAAATAGCAAAATTTACATGGAATAAAAACAATTATTATTTCACTAGAATGAAACATTTTTAGTCACATAATTGCTTTTGTGTCTTCTAGTACAATTTTCTGCCATTATGAATCGAGTTATGAACATAAATTGACTTTATTCCTCAGATGAAGAAGTTCCTTTTGTAATTTTACAGAACAATTTTAAAACTGTTTTTGTCAAGTATAAAATGTGACGTTTGTAAAACAAATGCAATTTGTGAGAATAGATAAATACGAGTTTTCAGATACTTATTTCAGAAAATTTTGAGTTAGGTATTTATTTATCTATAAACAAATTATCATTCTACAACTGCATCTTCAATGTTATATACCTACTAAATCATAGTGATGCCTGAAAGAGTTATTCCAATCAAAGATCATAGTTACCTTATACCCCTATACATAGCTAAGTACTGAATTTAGGTCCAGTGGATTTCTGAAGTAAAAATAAACAAAAAAAGAAAATACTTACCGAGTTGTATTCTCAAATACAACAAAAGTTATAAACATAATGATATACTTCAGACTGTGGTCAATATAATACTATAAATTTAAATTCAAATGAAAAATCATGATACTCTTCTACAATTATTGAGATTGTTCCACATATTGGCAGAAGAGAGAATGAATTAACTATTTATGGTTTCATGAACAAATATTCACATTTTTAATCTGTAATAAGAATAATTTATACTACAATTTAAAGAATACTTGCTTACATTATTAAAAATTCTGTACTTAAGTACTTTTCATTATTTTTACTTTACATTTCTCGAAATGGATTATTACATTATTCTAATTGTAGCTCTTGGGAAGGTGTGAATCAAGTTCATAAAGTGGTAGCCAGTATTAAGGAAATATGAGTAAATTAGACTGAATCCTCATAATTGTGAATATTACATATGTTCTTTTGATTCTCATGTTGAATAATCGTTGCCATTATTGCATATTGGAGAAATATGGTTAGTGTATTTGTTCGTTCATAAGAAACCGAGGAAGTAACATCTAATAGAATCATGAGCTAAGAGTTAGTAGATAAATCTGTATTCAAGGCAGTGCATGTATGTACTTATTTGTTGTTTCTTCTTTCTTTGTGAGTATTACTCTACTTGAGAATAATTTTAACTATTTCATGTTAACTATACTGTTCAAGGACGAAGTGGTTATGCAAAAATTTCTGAATCGCTCTAGTTATGTTTTCTTTATCTTATCTTCATGCATAATCTAAATAGTCATTTGCTAGCTCCAATCAGATCTGTTAAGAAGTAACTTACCAATTCCATTGTATGTATATCATATTACCTACATACCAAATTAACAAATAGGTGAACATTAAAACGTAAAAACTAGTCAAGCAATAATAATTCCAATCCAGATGATAAACTCAATAAATGAATGTACTAAGTAACGCAGCACCTATACAATTTCAGTATTCACACTAGGTACTAATTATTGCTTAATCAAATAAAATATATTACGTATATTTTCAACTTCAATTTCAGTTTAGCACAAGCTCAAAAACGATATAAATATACTTGTATATTGAGGGATGTGTTTCATTCAGATAACATTTGAACTTATACTATATTGAAGAAAAACTTACATAGAGAAAGCTGAACAAGAAATACTTACTTGTACAAATATATGGTGAAATATCCATTATAACTCTTAAGGAACTGCAGCACAAATAAATCCAGCTCAACAAACTCATTTTATATCGATATAGATAATAAACAATGAGTTAAACTAAACATTTTGGCAAACTGTTTACACTGCTGTTACTGGTTATATGTTGAACATTCATTTGTTATGTTTTGCAAATCAAATTGATTTTGATTTGCCGGATCTCGTTTCAGCAATACTTAATATCCAAGAAATTCTTCTCCTTCACAGAGGAAGGGGAATGTTTTTCAAGTTAATTGAAATTTCAGCACTAAGCTCAGCCAGAGCTACGCGCTGTCACTATCGACTGTGTTAAGTTAACTTGTCTGTTGTCACTGTCAGGTCTCAGGTGTATTACCACTGGAGCTGGAGCTACAGCTCACACTTTGGTGGAATACTTGGAATGAGATTGTATACGAACCACAGAATAAAATTAATCATTAGTAGATTAGTAGAAGTTTTATTATTCTTCACAGAATCAAATCGTAATATTTAAATATTGTACCTAGATTTGTAGATAATACCTATTGTGTATCTATGAATCAACTAAACAACTACCAACCTAGTATTACCTAAAATATATAGAAATTTCAAAAAGTAACTCGTAAAAAATCTTGTTACTTGGAGTTTCCACATCGGGAAGCAGAATGCATAACAGGAAGCATTACCACCTTGGCCAGAGTCGCCGATGCAGGTTGAACATTGATCATTTTGTGAATGATTATGAAACCCTCCAGTTTGAATATAAAAATTGATAGTAATCAACGTGATTACTCATTCAAGACATTCCAATTTTGCCTTAGCCATTATTTGTCAAAAATAAATATGAATTTGCACGACTCAATATATTCGAGGACGGAGGTGGCTGGAATTGCGAAGTATATTAGTGATGAATTTCGTTTTGATCATTCAAAAATCTGTAAATATTCCTGCTTTTACTATTTACTTCCTCAATGTTGATTTTATCTTAAAACTGCCAATTCAGATATTTTTTACCTATTTTACAGTGTGTTCCTTCAGATATAGATGTTATCTTTATTGATGCAAGACCGCCCTTGGTTAGACCGATAGTGCACATGTTCGCACCCTGATTTTCTTGTAGTCTGCGCGAGATTAAAAATAGTTCGTTACTTCATTATTGAGAAAATGCTTTGGCGTTCCAGTTATAGGTTATGTTTCATTGTCTATATGTCGATGATGGTAGTACTTAGATATAACTTTATATAAACAGACTAACTGGTTCGTCCAATTTTTACTTTCCTCACTATACACTTGTGAGTGTAATTTTGAAAGTCAACCTGACAGCAGGTGAAATAGATTTGTGAAACACATTATATAGACCATTTGGATAAAATTTCAAAGTAACAGAGTATGATTTAATGCCTTTTATTAGCGGTTTCTAAATCAATTCCAAATATATTTTGTCATTTCAATTTTACCCGCAGGAGTGTCCAAACGCCAATTTGCTAACAAAAGTGAGGGAAGAAACGTGATCGATTGACCACAGCTTTTTTCAATCCTTCCGATAAATCTGTAAATTTTATCTATTTGATGACCTAGTTCATTTATTGTTTGAATGAAACAGATCAGTAATTGCAGACTTTGTAGACTATTTACTCATTACATTAGGTTGGTCCATAGCCGTTGACTTGGTGACGCCCATAACATATGTTCAACTCGGGCCTCACGATCCGCCGTGTCGCGCTATTGGACTATTGTTCAACATATTTCAGTCAATGCGAGTGCAGTGGAGAATTCGTTAGTCAGTCAGTGAGTCTATTCGTGCTAAGAGTTCACTTACAGAAAATACAGTAATATAATAAAGCCCTATTTTATTTAAAGATGCAAACAGTCAACAAAAGTAAAGTTTAAGAGATTGAGTGAAAAAATAAGTGACAAAAAAATAGCGTGTTGTTTGTTAGTTACCCAGTGTCTTAGATGACAATTTTGATTTCATTACACCGGTAGATTCTGTCATATTATTAGAATGAATTGATTTGTCTGTGATTCACGATATCATAAATCGGACCGAATTCGAATATTAGACATATTACTTCCCTCAATATCTTGATGAAATTTTGCACCCTGCTTCAAATAAGAGGAAAGTCACTGTCTACATGAGATTTCGAAAAAACTAGTCTGACCATTTTAAAGCAGACAATTGCCGCCTTTTATGTAATTCTGGAAACCTGACCTTCAAAACAAGGGAACAGTCACTTACTACATCAGATTTCAAAAAATTACCCGTCTTAAGCAGATAAGTACCTACAACGTTTAATGAAATTTTGCACACTTGACCTATAAACAAAAGAAAAGTCATTGTCTACATATAAAATTTTGACAAAACTCCTCGTCTCAATTTATCGTCCCTTAAGGCAGATAAGAATCGACCTGGATGAAAATTTGAAAGAAGTCAGGTGATAAATTGATAAGATTTTTTGTTGTTGCCATCGTTCAAAAATCACAATTATCGGAAATGGTTAATAGTTGTTCTGTAACATTTAACAAAAAAGTTTACGATATACCACATTAAACATTTGTTGTGATGGCTAGAGGTTGAAGAAAAAAGCGCTCTTGAGAAATTTAAGCTAACGCATCCACTTTGAATGATGGACGCCAGCAATTCTAGAATTTCTTTTTTGTTTTAGAGGTATGCTCAAAATGTGATGAATCCTTTCTTAATTCGATCGAATTCAACAGATTCTTAGTAGTTTGCATGATTTTTTTTATTATATTCTAGATTCATTGTTTAAAATTTTTCTTTTAGTTTTTCGTTGTTTATTTTTGTCAATTATTAATTTACTACATACTTACTCAATTTTGGTTTCACTGTTATAACAGGGCTTGCGTAAAGTACAATTTAATCAAAATAACAATGAGTAAGATGTTTATGCTTTATTTATGATACTGATTTTACACCAGTACACTCTAAAAATAGATTCATGTTTTTAAATTTTTATGGTAAATTGCTCTCCCAGATCGTTGTTGATTGTTTTGTGTCTGATTCACAATAATTATTTACCTATATTCAGAACAGGATGATATTGGATGTCAGGTACAAAATGGTAGGAGCTCATCATGAAACATCTTCTGTTCAAGCTAACAAGAAATAAGGGATCCAAGATTCCACAATTTTCATATCATAAAAAACTGTTGAATGTCTGGATGATTAAAAATAATATTTATTTATTATAACACTTAACAATGTATATTGGTTTCGTCAAAAATATTTTTAGGGTATTAAGCCTTAGAACATATTCTTTAGTATTAGCATTGACAGTATCATCAGCAAATACTGATAATAAATAATCTAGAAAGCATTGGTCCCACATTTTTTCCTTGCGGAAAACCGGCTTATGCATTTATTAGCGACTCTTCTAATACCATAGTCAAGTTTATTCAAGAGCAGCTTGTGATGAACTGTATCAAATGCTTTTGTGAGATCATAACATATGGTAGAGCATTTTAATTTTTTTTTAATCTAGTGTATCAAGAATAAACTAGAATTTGTAAAGAGCGTCGCTAGTACTATGGCTTTGTCAGCTCTATTGCTTCTCAGCTTTTAAGACGTTATGTCACCTGTGTTACAAAGTCTATGACTAAATTGTAAGCCCGCATTGCAAGATAACTAGCTTGATTCCATAGCGATCTTGAATAGAGTACTCGTTCCGTATAAGCACAATGTATTTCGAATTGTCTCCTTGTAAAAAAGAAGAAAGTAAAGTCGGGTAATAGCTCCGCCCACTATTCATGGCGCGCTATTCAAAAGTGAAAGTAAGATACGTATTAAACGACGCGAGCGTTGAAAATAATATAATGCGACGATCTGCCGCGTCGCCGCGTTAAAACAGAGTAAAAAGGGGCGGAGCTATCACTCGACTTTTTTTTTATAAGGAGGCTATTGAATTTTCGACACGAGTACTATATTCTAGATCTCTATGCTTAATTCTCAAAGTTTATGTAAAATTCTGGTATTTATGGACACACAGAAAGCCCTACATTTGTAGAAAGTTGTTTGAAGGGAATTTATCAGGGAAGCAATAAACTTGGTTCTGTAAAATGGCAATAACTGTTAATGCATTTCATTGTGAATGATTCTTTCAATGGGACATATATCTTCTGGTAGACAGCGTTTGGAATACTTTATGCTCTACCATTTTCTAATGCCACACGGTTTCTAAAGCTCTGGCGGAGATGGTCGAGTAGTGGCTTCATCGTCCTACTCGTTCCAGCTCATGAGAGACGGAAACAGCTGTCTGGAACTCATATACGTGTTGTCACTGTTCGACCTAGAGAAAACGTAATTCTGTCTATTGATTGCTAACGTTGTGTGTTTGTAATTCATCCAATGCATTAATAACTTATGTTCGCTAGTAGTATTTGTGCTAGCTCTAGTTTCCAATCAATTTCAACAATTTCAGAGTGTTCAATTTCATTTATTTTGTCAGCCAACATAGAAAAATAATACTTCCTCCCCATTTCATTTATTATTTATTGCATATCACATTTTCAAGGGGCATGTTTTGTATTTACATTCGATCATCTACTTCAACAAACAATCAGGGATTCTCCAGACCATGATGTTTACTAATGTGATTTTTGAGGTAATACCTTCTAATAAAACCTTTACCACAACTAGGGCATTTGTGAGGTCTCTCTGAAGTGTGAACCATAATGTGATAATTCAGATGCAATTTCCTCAAAAACGATTTACTGCAAACATTACATGTATATGGCTTTTCACCAGAATGTGTTGCCTCATGCCGTTGAAGATCTATTTTCTTGATGAATGCTCTGTCACACTGGGAACAAGCAAAAGGCTTCTCCCCTAAAAATGGAATAAATAACAGTTAAAAATCCTCAAACAGCAAATGCTAATAGTGTACGAAATATAAAACTAAAATATGAAGATAATAGTTCTTTCAGTAGGTAAGATGACTCACCTGAATGAATTTTTTTATGTCGATCCAAGTGGCATTGGATAGTAAAGCGTTTACCACAGACCTCACATGTGTAGGGCCTTTCTTTTGTGTGTGTTCTCATGTGATATGTTAATCCAGTAGGATGACTGAATGATTTCCCACAAATAGTACATAAGTAAGGTTTAACACCACTATGACTTCTTGAATGAAGATTCAAATTGTTAGCTGATGGAAACCATTTATTACAAACTTTGCATTCATATTTTTTCTCTCCTGTGTGCACTCTTATATGCCTTGTTAAACATGATTTTGCATCAAATCCTTTTCCACACATACTACATAGAAACTGTCCTTTGTTTTCATGTCTTTTTTCATGAGCTAGTAAAATATATTTATTCTTAAATGATTTATTGCACATTTCACAACTAAAACTATCCATATTAACTAAATCTGTCAATTTAGGTTTGTGCAGGTGTTTTCTTTTATTTACATTTCTAGTGATATACAGTTTTTCATTGTCTTTACTGTTCTCTTTGTACCTGCTAGTTACATCAAGCATTTGTTGTTTTGTTGTTGAATCATCTTCATTGGTAGAACACTTTTCCAAAACATCATTTGTTTCATTCTCAATGTACAATGGTTTATTTACATCTGAATTCATTAAGAAATTTTCAAATGCTTCATTTGATTTTTCACATTGTACTTTAAACTTATAAGCCTCTGTTGCTCTCTCCGTACAATTGAAACAGATGAAATATATATGGTTCTGATTTAACTGAAATCAAGAATAATAATTGTACAAATAGGTATATATGTCATAAATTTTCAGGGAGGTTCCTCCTTTGATGCCGTTTGATTCAAAGTGGTTATATTTCACCAGTTATAACTTTGAGTTTGAATAACAAATTTACTTCATTTACTTTCATAGCATTGTTATAAATGAAGTTGCACCACCATGTAAATTCTGATTTACCAGCTGTCTATAGCTTTTCCATTGTGTCCGGTGAATTCCTAACCATGCATGGTCCAAATGTAATATTAATAAATATTTTGTTATTTTTGCAGTATTGGATATATAAGGTTTGTGGTTCTAGATAAATTGGAACTGTAGGACGGCAACTGGAACGTGGAAATAAAACATCAAAGGTTACGTGTCTGGATCAAACACCATAATTTGTATAAAAAACAAAGAATTATCAGCTACTATGGGGAAGATGTGGGAGTTTAATTAAACAATTGTATCAAATTGGAAATGACCAAGTACCTATGTTTCTTGACCATTGTTAGTTTTGCATATATGTTCATCTATAGTTTAACATGTTGATAGGTGAAAGTAAACCTACAGGGTGATGAATTGAAACTAATGCAATTACCTGCAAATTGACAAATGTTTGCAAAACATCTGATATTGACATTTTATTGTTGTAATCCTCCATAACCACATCTGAAAATTTTTTGATGGAAATTTGTTCATCAACACAAATGCGGCATATGTCTGTAGTTTTAATCGTTCTACATTTTTTTGGGTCCATAATTGTATTCGAATAATTCCTCTATTAACCTTATAACCTTACTACTGTCAATGTGTTAATGCTCAAAATGTGTGAATATAAAAAGTAAATAGAAGGCTGAGGTACATAGATGTATTACTTAATCTTAATTTTAATGGAAATACAAGTAGTGCTCAATTCTGTGAATTCTGAAATAACAAAAGTTAGTACCTGACATTTATTAAATATTTGTTGCCTTGATCCAATTTTTATAACTCAAAGCAAATAAGAAATGGATAGGCAACTTCGGTTTTGCTATGTGTAAATTCATCGAATTAGATGTTTATTCGAGCTTACTCTAGAGGAATAAACAGGCGCGTAGGAGCCGGGGGGGCAGAGGGGTCAGTTGCCCCCCCACATTTTATACTGGGGGGGCAAAGACTGCATTTTGCCCCCCCAAGATTCAGTTGTAATTTTTTTAATTTACACGCAAAATGAATATTCTAATTGTTTTAAGGTG
The DNA here is from genome assembly GCA_958510875.1 of Endomychus coccineus. Lineage (NCBI taxonomy): Eukaryota > Metazoa > Arthropoda > Insecta > Coleoptera > Endomychidae > Endomychus > Endomychus coccineus. The sequence goes on along the minus strand of OY294067.1, from coordinate 62,643,474 downwards.
AAATATTATATATTGTTACCAAAATGGTTTTGAATTGCTCAACAATATTCTCCCACTATGAGAAAATTGAGTGATCTTTGTATAAGACTTCAGTGAACCGTTTGAGTGTATTATTCGCAAAATCCCTAATCTAGTAACAATCGAATGACATTAGTGGACGTGTGAACGAGCGCGTAGCGACATCTACCGTGATCAGTGCTGACTAAGTTGGTCGTTGTGATTCCATCGAGTTTTGTCGTACGAAAATCAAAGTATCAAAGTAACGAACTCTAATGTCCACACCGTACATCAATCCGGCTGAAGGTAAGAAGGTATTTATATTTCAAGTTAATTAATTAGACTATTTAGCATGATACTGCACCCATCAATTTTACACAATTTGTCCTAACCTATTCACTACGCGAACAAACGGGCAGCGCCGTTCTTCGAATCCTCCAGAAACTATTCAACCGCTTTTAAACATAAACATGGTATGATTACATGGTTTTATTTGTGCGGTAGTATGCTTATTATTATTGCCATAATTATGACGAATTACTATGTTAAAACGAAATTACTATGTATGTTTTCTTTTAATGTGACTAAAATATGATAGAAGTATATTATTTTTGATAAATCTCGTTGAATTCTTATTAAAAATACTGCATTTATTAGGTAATTAATTGATAATTGAAAGATACTTTACAGTGGACATAAAATCACAGGTTTATTTGAATGAATTTTTCTATAGATGGATATATTTTACTGCAAAAAACAGACATTTTAATAATTTAAATTTAAATTAAATTTAATAATTTTAATAACGACCGTGGTCCAGGCCAAAGCATGCTGGTAATATCTATGAGATGGTTATCGAAGTATGAAGACAACTTTTTCTATATTAGCTCGAAATTGAGTGAAGGTAGATCAAACTGGATTCAGCTGAAACAAACAAAGAATATCAACTGCTCTCATATCACGAACATCCTTGGACAATGAAAGTAAAATTTAAATATTTAATGCCAACCTGAACCTTTTGCTTCCATCGGCTAACAGAGAGAGGAGGAGTAGTGACAGAGAGTTCATTATGCTACTTATGGTAGTACCACGGTCATATATACAGGTCTGGGAACTCGAGACTGTTTCCTATGTGAGAAGTGAGTCCGCTAAGCGTCATCTGTTGCATAGTACCAAAAGGGTGGCGCATAAGTCGAGGGATGTTCTCTGGCAACTGTCATTGTTGACTTGTAAACACAAGGAATACCAGCGTTTTTAGAAAAAAATGACGAAACCGTGCATTGTGCCGAAATGCGAAACTGGGTACAAAAGTGTAAAGCAAAAAACGTCTGTTTTTAAAGTGCCGAAAGATGCGGAAATGCGAAAAAAGTGGATGCTGACGATTCCGGAAAGAAATCGTTTTAACGAGGTCTTTTATGTGCGCGTCATGTATAACGAAAAAGAGGAAGTTATTTTTAAGGTGAGTAATACATTTTGACAAGAGTAACAGTTCTATTCCTCTCTCAAATCAGAATAGTAAATACTGAGTTACGAGAAAAATTATTTTACTTAATAATCTGATTGTTGCCATACTTCGATCCATGCGCCGTGTGAGAGACTCAAGTCAAACATAGAGTTCTCAGACCTGTATATACGACCGTGGGCATAGATATCATATAGAGGAGTAAAGCCCCTATATTGCCTATGTATTCGTTGCGTACCATGTTCGATCTTACGCGATGAGTTATCCGTACCCCACTCTGTGGTATTTTAACTCGTTCCCTTTACTCTCCTACAACTGCGCGCTCAGATGACCGAGTATACATAGTTACTTTCATATTTCAAATGTGAGTGGGGAACGGATAAGTTTTTGAAACCTTCTCGCGTTAAGACGGGGCTTTACTCCTCTATATTATATGATCTCTATGACCGTGGGTAGTACTTCTATAACATTCAGAGTACGCTCTCAGTGGCCGCATACCGAAGCCTTTGAATCACGGACCAACTATCGTTGTATTTTAAAAGAAAATAATTAATCTGAGATCAGTATCTAATAATTAGTCTGAGATTGTGAATGAATAATTTCCGTAGATATAGAAAGAATTCCTGAAATAATTCCACCGTAGTCTATAATATAAGAGACTAATATAAAAAATATATAGTCTGAGGGCATTATGGAATCGTTGAATCAATCTACGATAGAATAGTTTCTTATGGTAAGCCACAGATGAAAAACAATACTTGATCTATCATTAATAGACCAAATACTATATTCATCTATGGCTTGCTGTCATTGAAAACCCGTCAATATTTGATTACTCTTTTCGTTTTATTTGGTCGTAATAGTAAACATTTGTTACATATATAATAAATCTCCAAATTATATAATTATAATCTGCTTAATACGGGCACATTCATCAAAAGTATAATTCGGCAAAAGTTTGTGTTTTAAATTTGAAAATTGGCATAATGGAAACTTCTGTTATCACACTTAATTTAGATAAAATTTGCAGAGTTTGTCTGTGTGAAGAAAACCAAATGTATTCAATATATAGCGAGCTATATGAAGAGAATTTTGAAGAAGAAGTGCCATGTATTTATGAAATTCTCATTAGTGTATCCTCTATCAAGGTAAGTTATGCATTTAGAATGTGAATTGCAGTTATTGATTAGGAATATTTATATTTTTTAGATTCAGGCTGATGATGGTTTACCAGCTCTAATCTGTACAAAATGTATAGATAGTGCACATATTTCATTCAAATTTCAAAAGAAGTGTAATCGATCTCAAGACATATTAGATACATATATCACTGAATATGCTGTGACATGTAATATTATGAAGGACATTCCCTCAGAGGAAGATCCTCTGCTGAAAGAGGGTTTTGATGAATTGGGATCATTGAATGAAAGTATTCTTCCAGAAAGCATAGCATCTGCAGAAAATACATTTTCTAGTGAACTCTTGATAAATACAGAGTTAGATCCTTCACATGAAGATATGAAAGCAGTTTTTGTAGCACCAAGTTTTGATGAAGCACTTGAACAGAGTAGTCAGATACAATCTGAACCTGCTGTAATCAGTGATGTATTATTTTCAAATGAAAACTATGTAGATTGTTTAAATCTTGAAATTGAAGAATTAGAATCTATCAAGATACACCAAAATTTAGGAATTATCAAAACTGAAACTAATACAATTAGTAAATCTCAAAAATCTCTGCAAACTAAAATAAAAAACATGAAGAATTATGAAAAAGTTATGCCTTCTGGAATCAAGGTGAGGTAACTATCAAGGTAAGACTAGATATTTCGGTACATTCAATATTCACAACTAAAGTAACTTTGAAGTACAAAATAAACCTCTTAAAGATGAGCAGAACTTTCCACACAAAGAATAATTTTTGAAATTAAGGATTAAATTGGGAACCAAAACCTCACCAAACAGAGTTAACTTTTGAACAAATTTCATTTGGAACATGTAGCTATCAAAATAGATAGTTTTGTAGTTAACAAAGTTGCTTTATAATAATGATTGTATCATAGAAATCTGAACAATTGATTGACACGAGAAGACTATTTGAAAGGTTTCAGTTAAATACATAACATGTTTCATGTCAATTTATTTTCAAAGTATGTATTGCAAGATAATCAAAGAATCAACATTTCAATTTGAATTGTGAACAATACTTGTACGAATCCAATTTTCTGTATATTACTTTTGAACCAATGAATTTTTAACTAATGAGAAATTTCTATTGTCTTCTATTTTCAAACATTAAAAAATCAAGTTATTCACAATGTTGAGACAATAAATTTCGATAAGTAGGTTCATAGGTAAGATAATTGGGTCTTGCAATATCTGTATAAAAATTTCAGGCTGCTTATGGAATGCAGTTGTTTACACTTCAGCTGCCATTCTTATATTATTAACCCGCAAAGGCAGTAGGATTTTCTAATAGCATTAATTGATTATCAATTATCATCATTCAGTGGTTATTGAAATGAAATGTGTCAAGTCTATGTCATATTTTTACTCTGCTTGTGAAATTCAACTCGCTAAAGCTTCATATTAAGAGTCATGTAGAAAAAGAACATCAACTATTGATGCACAACTGGAACATAGATTCAAGAAAATGTGTAGCATCCCAAACTCAAACAAATCAGAAGTGATTTGAAAAATAAAAAAAATGTCATTCAAATTCGAACAAGGAAACTTTGGTTTCCTTCTAATTTTATGGATCCTTGGGCTATTAACGCAATTTTGTACAAGTATTTCCACATAAAACTTAATTCTATTATATATACTTTTAGATGTACGCTTGTAGCTTATGTGACAAGTCGTACAAGAATGGAAGTAGTTTAAGAGCCCACATTAGAGGGCATCATAATGATTATAAACCCTATACATGTGGAGAGTGTGGCAAAGGATTTAAAGTGTATGGATCTTTTTTCTATCACAAAAGAATGCACACTGGAGAACAACCACATGCTTGCAAAATTTGTGGAAAGAAGTATAAGCAATCAGGCACATTGACTGCTCATATGCGAGTACATACAGGACAGAAACCTTTCTTGTGTTCTATCTGTGGTAGAGGTTTCAGGTAACTAGACTAATAAATTATAACAGAATTCAAACTGTGATACAATATAACACTATAAATAAGAAACAATCGCCTTTATCCACTAAGAATACTTTTTAAGTACCTTTCAGCTCTACCATCAGAGAAATGATTCAATTCTATTTCGGATTGAAACAGTAAACATTCGATTTTGTAAATCCTGAAACTTTATCAAAGTTATTCTTAAATGGTTTTCTAGCTTATTCTTATATCTATAATCGGGTTGTATTGCAAACAAATTATGGAGTCTATTAATTACTGAAGATTGATGAGTAAAACTTTTAAATTTTATTGAACTATTTGTTGGTAGTGGCTCTAATTTGGTTGATTATTGCATTCCATTCACCTTCTTTTTAGAAATTAAGTTATTGATCAAAGACTTGTCGACCATTGGCCAACACTATTCTGGCCAATATTTTTTTAAACGAAACCTCAAAATCAAAATTAAATAAGTTTCAAAAAGTTTGGCATAGATATGTTGATGATATTTTTGCGATCATAAGGAAAGATTTTGATTTACTTGGCTTTTTGGACAGGCTTAATAATCAATTTGATTCACTCAAATTCACTGTAGAAATAGAATTAGATATCCAACTTCAATTATCAAAGATGGTCATCACTTGAAATTCAACATATACAGAAAACCCACTCCAACCAAATAGGTATATTTCTGCGGATTTAGTTACACCAATTAATTATAAAATATCTCCATTTAATAATAGTATTGTTCATAAATTATTAAACATTCCTTTGAGTCAGTGAAATTATAACAACGAAGCTGAAGAACTTTGTGCAAATAGCTTTGTGCAATGGTTATAACAAATCTTTTATTAAAAACTCCTCAATTTTTAAACAAAAAAGGAAGATGGAATGCAACCAATTAACCAAATTAGAGCCACTATCTTCAAACAGTTCAACAAAATTTAAAAGTTTCACTTATCATCCTTCGGCAATTAATAAATTACGTGGTTTGTTTTCTAAGTTTGCAATACCACCCGTTTTTAGTTTCAAACTTCGACAAATCCGGGATTTACCAAATCGATCGTCACTCGTGTTCCAAACTACAATGAATATTCTAACACAGTATTAATTATTATCGACTTCTTTCAAGACTCGCGCTTTTTCTTAAAATATTCGCCATCGAGAAAAAATTTCCGATAATTAATTTGTGCACTCGGGATATTCGATAAGAGAATTTCACACCGAAGAAAAATTAATTTAAAATAATTTCAATGATATTATTTGACATTTTGTCATGAAAATATGAGACATTATGAAGGAATGCCATAATTTATTTATAGGATTTTGAGAGTTTGATGTATGCGAGTCCAAACTTTAAACAAAACTTATGTATTGTATCACTTTCAAATTCATTTGTTAAACGTCAAAAAATATCCACTATAATTTTGCTTATCTACCGTAGAAGAAAAATATCCGCTGAAATTTTTTCGTAGGCATGGCAACAAGTCAAAATAAAAGTATTTCATTGGTCGAAAATTGTCTGTGTGAAATTCTCGCAATTATTTTGTATCGAATCGTTTTCTAACTTCCTCATGCTATTTAATAGAATAAGTTATTGAAATTTTAAATTTGCTACTTTCACATGTTCAAAATATTTCATTTTCACTATTTAAAAAAGAAAATTTCGAAGTTTCATAATTTATTGAAACGTTAGTAAGTTGTCAAAAAATCGTTAAAATTCATAAATTAGTTTTGAAGATGATCGCTATGAAATACGACCAGCAAACAATTTATATAAAAAAAAAAACAAGAACAGTTGAGAATCGAGATAGAGTTGTATCATCAAACTCGTTCTTAATTTTGACGAAGAAACCAAAAATTCAAAACAGTTGCATGTTCTATTTAAAATAACAAAGTTGATATCAACTTCCGGTATAAAATATTCTAGAACTTTATTAGGTCGTTTGAAAAAACATTGTATCAAAAAAAAAACGGTATTCCTTTCAAGTCTGAAGATTCGTCTAGGACTTCATTGTTGAGTATATTGAGTAAAGATTTACCTTCACCTTCATAAGTCTTTGGAGAATGAACATTCTATGTACAACCTATGTACCTACTATTCACTAGATTTCTTTGAAGTATCCTGCATGTAGGATATAACCAGTTAGTCATCTCTTATGACGTATACTAAGATAATAATTTAAATTTTTTGAACATTTTGATATTATGTCAACTACTAAATTTTAGAAAATATTAACAATTGATCGTATCATGCGAATAATTTTCAGTATTCCGACGCTAAATCCTTTCATGTACGAAGGATTGCATATTTTTTTGTCTCTGCTATCATTTGTGTCATATTATATACTTCATAACATATGGACTGAATTGTAGGCAATCACCGGATTTGGGTTATCACATGAGGACACACACTAAAGAAAAACCATATATGTGCAATGTTTGTGGGAAGACTATGTCGATGCAATCTCATTTAGTACAGCATATGAGATCTCACACTGGTGAACGACCTTTTAAGTGCAAGTAAGTTGTTTATAATTACCCAAATTATATTTAGGAGATATCGTTTTATGGAGCTATTTAGCGTTATCTGAGAGTTGTAGCCATGAAACGGAATTATTTTTACAAATACTTATTTGGTAAATAAAATTAGAAAATGGAAAGGAAACCCCCAAAGAAACATTCAACGTTATGAGGCTGTATAGATACGTCCCCAAATTCAGAATTTATCTCGATAATTCAATACTTAATGAAATAAGAAGTTTCATTTGATCAAGCATTCATTGAATCATTTATTTCTCGAGTTTAATATTCTCTATGAAACTTTAGTTTTGCGTTATCTTTTGAAGATGTGTAATTCGATATTGTTTGAAAACACGTGATTCTGTTCCCAGAGAAAGTCTTTGTGATTTTACTATTCTTAAAAAAGATCCACAGATATAAACTCACTATATGGACATATGCAGTTTTATTTTTCCAAAATTATTTCGGAGTGATAGATTATTTTTAAAATCTTATGCGCAATTCTCTAGCTGCGCTAATATCACCAGACAAACAACTATGTTAAAACAGTTACTTCCTAGTATTTACATTTAAAGAGATGTAGGGAGAAACGGCGGGGGTTTTTTCTTTAATAACTTTTAGTTATACAAATTTGACTGCGAACAGTTAACGGAATAAAGTTGGAAGAGGATTGATTGCAAGTCATTTAAATCAATGTATCTTTATTTCCTTACCACAGGTCACACCGGACTCTAATACAAGCCATGAAGTAAAACAGGCAACACCGCATTGCTCCTTAACCATGGTCCATGCTATACTGCAAATACATACGAAGTCTTGTTTTCAAGATTGTATTTACATATTTTAATACATACATCGCCTTGTTTACAATTTCTACTATCCATATTGAAGATGTTACATCATATATAAATAACAAAGGATAGAATAGTCTGCTGAAATAACCTAAAAGAGATGAGATTTATATAACTTTCCAGAATAATGATTCACCTAATTATCATAAACATCAATATAGGATCTAGGATTTTGCACTAATACTTTGCTGTTATGAATTGAATTTTGTCGCGAGTATTTTGGTTGCCAATAAATGTAATTCAAGGTACCGCCCGGAGAAATAGTTTATATAGATTTAATAATGAGATCCTACATCAAAAAATTGGATCGGTTTCCAGTGTTTACAAATCGCCCTAAGCATCTTCCATAGGAAAAGCAAAATCACTCTTTGATTCCTCTTTCTTCAAAGTAGATAGATAATTGGCATTACATTATACGGAACACCACAACGACTTAGTATGATTACAATATAACTTTACTTTGAGCATGTTACATTTAGTGGCTTCTGTGAGTCGGAAAAAAGGCCGAAAAAAGCAAATATTTCAGAGCCTACCGAGCCTCTGTCCCCCCTCCGTTTTCGAGGATGCTGAACACGATGGGCCAAAAACAACCCCCAAAAAGGGTGAAATGCGGATATACCGACATATTCCGAGAAAAACCGCGTCACCTTCTGTTTTCGAGGATGCTGAACACGATGCCGGTACTTTGGAATTTCTCCGAGTCAACCCCACCCCTTGAACGGCAAAAAACAACCTCCGAAAGGGGTGAAACTCGGATATACCGACATATTTCGAGAAAAACTGCGTCACCTCCCTTTTTCGAGTGTGCTGAACACGATGGTGATTCTGGATCTTCTCCCCGGAGCAAACTAACCTCTGAAACGGACAACAACTACCCCTTTGATACCCTGAATTTATGAAGTGGATAAGAAAAATCCGATAAGAGAAAATGTATAACAAATTTGAATACACACCGGATGATGTTTCCACATTTGTTGACTGACTGTTCACCCTGAAAAATAAGCGTATACATCGTGCCTGGCTAGGTTATTTGGTGGTTTTTAGGAGAGAAAATCTCCTGTATGGAATCAGTGGTACAATTTTACATATTTTATTTTATTAAATCATAAACATTTTTATTTCACGCGTACAATTACTTATTAACTATATATACAAATATAAAACTCTTTCATTGACGCATATAACTACATATCCACTATATATCCATATAAAACATTATTATTGACGCATACAATAAAACATCGTTATAAAATCCATTTTCATTAAAAAAAATGATCCGCTCAATATAATCTACGTCGCTTACAAGTGGAATTACAGGGTTTCACCCCTTTCGGGGGTTGTTTTTTGCCGTTTAAGGGGTGGGGTTGACTCTGAGAAATTGCAAATACCGGCATCATGTTCAGCATCCTCGAAAACGGGAGGTGACGCGGTTTTTCTCGGAATATGTCGGTATATTCGAGTTTCACCTCTTTCGGGGTTGTTTTTTGCCGTTTAAGGGGTGGGGTTGACTCGGGGAAATTCCAAAGTACCGGCTTCATGTTCAGCATCCTCGGAAACGGGAGGTGACGCGGTTTTTCTCGGAATATGTCGATATATCCGAGTTTCACCCCTTTCGGGGGTTGTTTTTTGCCGTTTAAGGGGTGGGGTTGACTCGGAGAAATTCCAAAGTTCCGGCATCGTGTTCAGCATCCTCGAAAACGGGAGGTGACGCGGTTTTTCTCGGAATATGTCGGTATATCCGCGTTTCACCCTTTTTGGGGGTGGTTTTTGGCCGTTTGGGGGTGACGGTCAACTCAGAAAGAGTTTAACCACCGCCATCGTGTTCAGCAACACTCGAAAACGGGTGGGGATAGAGTCTCGTTAGGCTCTGAAATATTTTCATATTTTTCCGACTCACAGAAGCGACTAATTGTCAATAATATAACATTCAGGACTATACAGTGTTGCCAATTTTAGCTTAGTTCCTGGCTAGTACTAGAGTCGGCTGTGCCTCTACATATGAATGGCTGCAACTACAGATCCGGAATATGATGATAGGAATAACAATGTTGAATATTACTTAGTGTCAATGTATGTCATATTTTCACAGTTATAAAGTTGTTCAGCACGGGTATCACGTCAGTAATACCAAACATAAAACTTTTGATCTTCTTTCTTCTGCACATTACATTTATCAGTAATTAACATGTTTCTTTCAGAGACTGCAATAAAGCATTCCCATCTTCTACTAGGTTGAAAAGGCACGCAATCATCCATACTGGTCAGAAACCTTATTCTTGTGAAGTATGTAAAAAATCGTTCAATAGAAGTAGCACGTTGAATGTCCATTCTAAAATTCACACCGACGAACGTTCACACATATGTCAAATATGCAATAAAGGGTTCATACAAGCTCATACATTGAGGGCGCACATAGTTACACATTATTCAGAAGAACCCAAAACACAAAATTGCGAATAGTTTAATTTGAGTACCTTCTTTGAAGAACTATATTTGGATTTATTTGAATTAGATGTTATATGTGAACATTCTGCTTGTAAACTGCAAGCAAGGAATGGTTATTCCATCTATGTCTTCTATAGTAATCTGCAGAACATGAATGGGTGTAGTAATCCAACATAATAGCATTGTAAATGGATAAAAGAGCGTTAAAATGATGCCGCACCTCTAATCTGATCCAAATAATTCATAAACTACCCCTAAGTTTCATCTCAATTTGAACCCGTCCTGGTAAGGTTGTGTATTTTCCTGCAATATCGGTCTATAATCTTTCTTAAGCTTGAAAAACAAAAAGAAAATTTTATTGCTTACGCCCAGGGCTAACCGTATAAAATTCCCAAGGCTTCAAACAAAATCGGATGAATTTGAAATTTAGAATCAAATACATGTTTTGTGTCTTAATAGAACGAAAATTCAAGATTCACGTTTGGAAATGTCTATTAAATAAATAGAAATTACCGTTTCATAGATTTTTCAAGCTTGTGAGAGATTATACACCGTCATTACGATAAAATGTTATGTCATTTAAATGAAAAAAAAATAGCCTTGCAGACACGGATTAAGATTGGCATGTAAAGTAAAAAACATTAGGTGTGGCTTTGAATTATATGGAATTAAAATTCTACCAACCCCATTTTAACGATGACCCTATTATATATGCAGATTGGAATTGAGAAAGCAGTAGATACAAGATTTGACTAGCAATGTGTATCCTATTTTCACGAAAACGAGGTAGAGAGAAGGCGGTGAATGCCTACAGTGATAGAATATTGGCTATTATTAATAGCGAGAGTTGTATAGTTGTGGACTTTTGAGTTATTCAGTATGGCAGGGGAGGTAACATCGAGTATAAGGATATATTGTAGCGGCTGTGTTGAAACATGATTTCGGCAAACAAAATTAACTACACATATGAACTGCGTATAAATAACGAAAATCTTTGGATGCCATTAGCGACGAGACATTTAACAATGTACGGAGGATTTTTTTTATGATTTGTTGGTAGTATTAATTGAGTTGTCAATGAAGGAGGTCGTTTTAAGCATTTGATTTAATTTAAAACATTCGTTTTATGAGTTTAATTTTTATTTCTGCCATGATTTCGAAGTTATTTTCAGTTTGGTTTAATATTAATATAAATAAAAAGGAGTATAAGTAGTTTCTCAATTTTTCACCCTGAAGAGATAAATAATTAATAGCGTTCTTTATAAGTGTAAAAATTTAATTAACTTATTCCGTAATGGAAGGGATACTACATCGTTAAGATGCGTTCGTTCAGTTACAGAATTCATTTTACAAGTCCAAGGCTAATTCCTCCAACTACTCAGATGCGGTCCCTCTGTTACTCTCTAGCCTTGTCCAAAAAGGGTACGCTATTCCCACACTCACAATACCCGACTACAGCTTTTAAGTTTCCAATCTGTATATGATCTGAGAATATGCTGTGTATCTGTAGAGTTGAATAGAAATGTGTAATTAATCAACAAATTACAAATAAGCACATCATAGTTATGTTTTATTTCATATCCATCCCTAAAATCTTTAATATTAGATGCATGACGAAGCTTTTACTTTGTGATAATTTATTAACATTAAAAGAATAAATTGGTCACTTCATTGGAAGTGTCAGTAACACGTAGAAAAATTCATATTTATTAACCTATAATTTCTTGTTGAGTGACATCTACATTGACCTTAGATTCAAAAGTCAATATGCTCCTGGAACGTTACATGGCTCTGATGGGTGAGTATTGCAAATATCAAAATCATCAGCTTGATAAGAAGGAAACGAATATTCCCCGGTAGTCGAGGAAATAAAGCATTCCACATTCCAAACCCGGCGCAGTTGGATGAATTGAGATGCATTTTTTTTGCATTCGATTTAGAAAGTGATTTAGAGAATTTGTCCGGTATTTTTTTTTTTTACGGAAAAAATTTATTGCATTTCTACAGCCAAAAAATGCGTTTTTCTGAGTGCTTTTGTAAGGTGAATAAAAAAACGGACGCGTATTGGTTTCTCGAGGGTTTTTGGGGTCGCTGAATACGAATATGCTATTAAGAAAATTCCCTGCCCGGCGTATCCGGGAGTCCTGACGCCCTGGATATCGATGAAATTAATTAAAGAATTATTTTGAATGTTTGTTAACTGTTGGTGATAAAAAGGTTGCTAGTGATTATGACGTGAAAAAACTCTTCTGCAATACCTGGTGTACCCTGAGTCCAAGTAACCACGTCACCTAGGAATTTGTTAATTTTTCATAATTAAAAGTAACAAATTCTAGCTCTCGGGGGTTTTCTAAGTCGCCGATCACGACTATGACACTCGCAATGTTCTGCAAATTACCTGGGGGTGTTTCCGGGTCCCTGGAGCCCCGTTTGTCTACGCCAACTTCTAGGAATTTGTTAATCTTTCTTCATAAAATGTAACAAATTCGGGCTCTCGGGGTTTTCGGAGTTGCTGAAAATAATTATGGCACTCCCAATGTTCTGCAAACCTGGAGGTGTTTCCGGGTCTCAGGAGCCCTATGTATCTACGCCATCTTCTAGGAATTTGTTAATTTTTCTTCGTAAAAGGTTACAAATTTTGGGTCTCGGGAATTTTCGAATTCGCCGATCACGATTATAATACTCAGAAAGTTCATGCCTATAAGGTGACGTAGATACACAGGGCTTCAGAGACCCGGAAACACCCCCAGGTAATTTGCAGAAGATTGTGAGTGTCATAGTCGTGATCGGCGACTTTTAAAACCCCCGAGAGCCAGAATTTGTTACATTTCATGAAGAGAAATTAACAAATTCCTAGATGACGTGGTTATCCGGTCTCAGGGTACCACCAGGTATTGCAGAAGAGTTTTTTCACGTCGTAATCATCACTAGCAACCTTTATATCACCTCTCGAACATTTAACAAACATTAAAAATAAATTTTCTAATGAAATTCATGGATATCCAGAGCGTCAGGACCCTGGATACTCCGGGGATGATCCAAGGGAATTTTTTTGATAGCATATTCGTGTTCAGCAACCCCAAAAACCCCCGAGAAACCAATTCGAGTCAGTTTTTTTTATTCACCTCAAAAAGTGCACTCAGGAAAATGCATTTTTTTGCTGTAGAAATGCAATAAATTTTTTCTGCAAAAAAAAATACCGGACAAATTTTCTAATGCACTTTCTGAATCGAATGCAGAAAACCGCATCTGAATCCATCCAACTGCGCCAAGTTTGAAAGGTTTGGCCTATTTTAGTGCTTTATTTCCTCGACTACAGTATATGTTTGTGATTCTACATCGGTAACATATCCTGAAGAAGCCACACTTGTACAGAGATGACAATGAACACACATTTTGTACGAAATTCATTCTCATTCCAGTATATTTGTCTAGGAAAACCTAGGAGGATCTTCAGTTCGATAATTAATCTACAAACCAGTAATCTAGCTACATGAATTTCATTATAAAGATCAAATAACGTAAGAAAATATCCATTAATCTTATGAGTACATTAAGCTATAAAAGAGTTCACCATTATCCACTAGTTTCTTAGTGGATAAGGTTGAATGTTGCTTGTTTATAGTCTTATGAGTATAGTTAGCGGATTCTCATGATCGATAAAAGAATGGGAAAAGTGTATTGTTCTAATTTCTGGACCATAGATTCACGAAATATGCAGCTGACCCAGTTTTGACTTGGTAGAGGAGTTAGGAAAGAATATTCGTGCCGGTGTTGTCTTCTAGTTTTTTTTGGAGCATGTTATTAGATTCTAAACATGCGAAATATTTAGCCGAATTTTTTAATTAATTCATACATAAGTAGTTACTCGGCTAACTGAGGGGATTTTGTGACGAAACTACGCCCGCCGTGTTAGACCATTGCCGATACAAATTATAAGTATATAATCCCTATACTACATGATTTTATTAGAATAACTGTCTGTAGGATGAGCAGAATTAATGGTCTCGACACTTTGTACGGTGGTAAATCAAGATGTAAGGTTAAAACTAACGTTAGATTCGAATTTCTCATCATCAGAATCGATGAGATTGACTAAAATCGAGATTTTTCCATACTTTACCCCTTATTTTAATGATTCTGAACCCAGGTATGAATTATATGTAAATTCTCGGAATATAGGTCGTACTAACACATGTTAATATATTTTTTCGTCTTTACGTACGTTTCGATCTCAGGACCGTCATCAGAAGACGTTTGAACCGTAATTCATATCAACTAAAGAGTGGGATTCCTTAAACTTATTGCACTAAGATCTAAGCATCTATATGGCATTAATTTCAATTGTCGCAACAACGAAAGAAACAGAATTAAAATTGTACACATCGATGTGTATTAGAAAGCCAATACAAAGTAATGTTACTATAGTTGAAGGCGGTATTACTCGAGAAAGAAGCAGACATCTGAACTCCCTTCGCGTCAAGTAGGTATGAATTTGAATAAATGTGTTCGAGATATTTATATTCCACATGTTCCAAATTCTTGATTTGTTGTATCAGCTTTCTACCTATACACTATTTTAACATTATAGGGATACTTAGAACTTTGCAAGTATTTACTTAATCAAATTTGTATAAATTTGACTTAATGACTGTACATTGGTTCTGTGATTAACAAACTTGGAATCACGTATTATGTGAATCTTCTCCAGGCAGGGCCGGAACTATAATGTGGCAACCGGGCCCCCCGGTTCGGGGAGCCCCTGAGCAAAGGACAAAAACAGAAAAAAAATGTCAAGCATTTTTAGCCCTGTCTCATTGTTCTTCTGAATATTAGCGAATTAAAGGTGATTTATAATGACTACCCGAATATCTCGTCCTTTATATAATTCATAATTTTGTAATGTAAGGGATGAAAGTGCCGTATAATATAGCTAAGAATATATTACTACTTTACTTGATTGATGATGTTTTAACTTACAAATTAATATGTAATACAACGTGAAAAATGTGTAAGACAAATAAAACAAATCATTTATGAATAGAAATAATAATGCCTTGTTTCTTTTTTTTTTAAATTGGAAAAATTCGAGTTGACAAACTCAATAGAGAAATAGGGCCCCGAACTTAGTTTTGCCCCGGGGCCCCTTTAACTCTAGTTCCGGCTCTATCTCCAGGATAGATCTTTAATAATAAATTGTGTCTTTAGCTAAAATATCAACATTTTTATAATCGAACTGATGGTTATAATCGAAAGAATGTTTAACAAGAACGGTGGAATTAAAGTTATGGTTTTTAGTACTTTACTTGTGGCCATACATTCTTTTTATAAATTTTGTTTAGTGATTCCTGATTATATACTAAATAGTTTATTTTATATAGCGATCGTAGATATACAGGAAACTCAAGGTAGTTATGAAAAATTGAAAAAAATTACCTAAAAAGCAAGATAACGGCGCGAGCCTGTTCAACAGGAGCCCCTCATGAACGTGTACCAATTTTCAAAACTATCTGTTTTAATGCTGTTTTCTCTTTTCGTTGCTTGGACTAAAACAATATTACAGGTTACATTCATTTTTGAAGTGAACTAAACATTTCCGTGGCAACTGCTTGCATACATTGTAATATATCCGAGTTCGTTGCATTGTACGAAACGAGTTGTTTGTAAGTTGCAGTTTGTGGAAATTCAGTTCCACGTACAGACCATTATATTATAGTACATTAAAGAATAGTCCAAACCATGTATCGGCTTGTTGGGTATGTATTGACGAACAACCTTTGAAACTAGTAACATTGTTCCATGCATTTTATAGTAAAAATTGCAGTTATGTATTAATGAATTCAAGAATGAGCACAACGTATAGTTGTCAACATACTCTAACATAAGTATCTAGAACATTATCGTCCAAATGAATATTTCCTAGAGGGGTAGAGTTGAAATGTAGGAATGTCGCAACTCCATCTGTGCTGACCAGTAATCCATCAACATATTTATAGCTGAAAACATTCTTAACTCTGGCAGTAGTGGCAACGAATGTTTTTCCTAGTTGAGTGGCGGTTAGGTTGGTTTGAAAAACTATTTCTTCACTTACAAGACAAAACAAGATCAAAAATCCGCTATCAAATAGGTTACCAGACCCGAAAAATAAAAAAACTAATTTGTTCTAGGAATACCCGTATTGGAGACCGTTGCTTTTTTCAAATAAGTATATCTATTTGCCAATATTTTCGTTATTTTTAGATTAGTTGAACAAAACTGGCTGAACTAAAGTTTTTCAGGATTCAGTGAGCATTTGGACATGGGGATGACAACATAATATGATAACACGCTTTCACATATATAGATATAATTGATTTCAATATCAAATAATGAGTTACAAAAGTTGAAATACAAAATACGAGACTTAAACTACATATAAAAATCTTAACAAGCGTAAATCAAGAATATATTAATATTACAACTATGTCTTTATGTAGAATTTTCCAAAACATTCAACAACTGGAACGTTCTCGAAATTTGAGATTCAACATCGAATCATAATAAGTTCTATAAAAATTGATTTGGCAGTATGAAAATCATTTAATTTTTTCGATATACAAGCACATAATTGTGAATAACATCATACATGAATTTGTTGTATAATATACAATAAATCTTTCATTCTGCAGATATTGACAAAATTATTTATCAATTCATATTTACTTTCATAGCAGTTTAACTATGAATGTTTTCATTTTTAAAGACGTGGAACTCAGGAATTCTTTAATTTCTTATGAGACTTTTCGATAAGGTTAGCAGAGCTCATAATGCATTGAACGAAATAAATATCTACAATCGGATAAGTAATAACTAGATAGATAATTCCTTCGAGCAGAAATACTTTGTTGCAAAACAAATCGCTTTATGCAAACAGAAACTGGTGATTCATTTGAATGAGGTATATCATTAGCATGCCTATTACCTTTACCAAGAATTTTGATTTCTTTTGAATGATGAACCTATTATTCTTAAAATTCATTAGCATTCTTTAACGCCTTGTTTCAAAATCATTCGTTCCTAGTAATTTTCTGAAGCATAACCATAAATACTGTAATTGTTCATTGAACTAAACACTAAGGGCATTTTATAATTTGTAAACAGTGAACTCAAAAACCTCTTAGGTAACACTTTTTCATTGAAACGTAATGTCATTCCGGAAATATTACATTTGTCGTTGATAATTGAAGAATATTTTGATTAAACAATTAATAAGCCATTTCGGCAAGTACGGGAGTGGGTGACGATATACCCTTAGGGTATGCCACACGATTTCAGGCACCTGTACAAAGTTATTTCGAAACGAAATACTTGGTTGACTGGATTATAGAGTCTGGAGTTTTAACTATGCCAAAATTTCCACTATTTGGAAACAATGACCGATGATTTCAAATTGCGTTACGGCAATTCTATATGAGGTATGTGGAATGAATACAATATAATGTAGTGTACCCCACCTCTATCAATGACCATGAGGAATCTCGTAATGATGGCGGTCTACAGGCTTAGCTGCAATGGTCCCCTAACGAGATGGAGTGCAGACCAAGCCTGTTTTTTTAGGGGGCAGCCCGACTGTGTCCTCGAGGGTTGTCAGGGATGCCAAGGAGATTATTAACAGGCTAGCCGGTGTCACTCAGGTTGGAACGGGAATGAGAGAGCGGACAAACTGGCCAGCCCGGGGGCCAGTATGAAGGGTCCTCAAGACCCACTTGCTGGTATCCCTTACAACGGGGGTATACAGATCTTGCGGAACTATCGGAGAGATGAGCATGGAGAAGCTGTCGAACTGCCAAAGCGCTGTTTGGAAATGAGGTAGGTCTAAGGGTAAGCGAGATACTGTCGGTGAGTAGGCAAAGCATCAGGATAACCTCCAAGATCTTTACAGGTCACGGAAATACAGTGGGGAGAAGCGACACTTCCTTCTGTAAGAGATGCGACGGAAATAAAGTGGAGTCGTCAAGCTACTTTCTTGTTGAATGTCCTGCGCTCATCCGAGCCAGGTTCACCTGGCTAGGCCCGGGGATCATCATGGCCGATGACATGAAGGATCTAAGCCTAAAACAGATCTTAGGAATCTGTCGAACAGCATGGTATCCAAATACCCCCTGAAAGACGTAGCAGGTGATAATGTACAAGGTTCTTTGGCTAAGTGCACTGAACTTTATATTAGGCCCGCTACCATCCCAACCAATGTAGTTTATCCTAACACCCGTTTTCCACTTGAATTGTAGCACTTTTCAGCTGCGCTATTTACATTTTGCCTTTGGTAATGGCTGCATCACAGTTGAAAATTGCTTTAGATAAATTACAATTCAAGTGGAAAAAGGGTGTTAGTATATGAACTAAAATTATATGGCATACGGTAATTGAAAAGTCATAAATTATTTATAATGATGTTTTAAATGTTATTCAAAGCCTAATAGAATTTGAAAAAAAAACGCGGTCCTTATTGTAGTAGAGTCGGCCTGAGTTTGTCACGTGACAAAATCTACATCTCGACCTAACCTTCTAGAAGGGGTCATTATAAATATTCTTCTAACCGAATGACTTATAATTCAACTCATTCAGGAATAAAAAAGTGTCTGCATTATTTTATTTTGTTTTGACCATCGTCGCTTATTGGTCAATCTCACTCTAAGTTCTCTGAGTGCGATGGAACACTCGTTACTTTCTTCAATATGGTAATCTTTTTAATATCGAAAGATACTTTGCTCCTTTGAAGAACGAGTACTTGGCATTTCCAAGCTCATGTTCCAGGTATTGCTTAGATAAGTGAACATGTTACATATTTGACGAGAATAGAAAATGTGTTCTACATCTCCCTACTCTATTCAAAATTTTACCAAATACAAGAGTAATGCAATATTCAACATTTCAGTATCATCATCCAATAGTATGAGACCCAAATATAGTTTCGTAGGTACAGCTTAAAATATGAGTCTATGGTATTGAGAATTTTTGTTTACAATTGATAGTATTTACCATCGAATAATAGTCGAATAATGCCGAATGTACTGCTGTCTCAATTACAATTGAAATAAAGTCGAATAAATAGTAATACAGATTTTTATGACCACTACAAGCATAGGGTTCTATGAAATCGTTCTCAACCTGTAGGAAGCACTTATGCTGTTTTCGTTATTAAATAAACTTCAGGAGAATGTTCCATCCAATATTGTGAAAGTTTCAGTCATCTAAAAATACTAATAAAAAGTTATGAAGGAAGTAATTAAATTTAAAATTTTACATTGTTGGAAATAACCCAAGAACTAAAATATGTTAAATAAAATACGTACATTGATGAAATGAAGCGACTCTTTCATCTCTCATATCAACAGGGATATTGAAACATTCAACCTCAATTCGGGATGTGCTGCTAAAAATTCCTAGGAATGGAATAGTAAAATGATTCAGTATAATTTTTCGTTATTTGTATATTTAACGTTCGGGAAAGAGTTATAGAATGGGCTTAATTGTCATGCATCCTGGTGTTCCCCTTTAAACCCTGGAGGAAAAGGAAAATTATCCCTCGCTAGTTTTTTACCCAACTCATGCAATACATCTCGGAAGATGACTGAATCTACATTTTCCCCTAACATATAAAATAAAAACCAGTCACCCATCTTACTTCTTCTAACAATCAAATCAATTTTGTCAATATCTACTAATCTATAACGCATTCTTAATAAGTACACACGCATTCTAGGAGATAATATTATCATAACACGGAAAACTACTAATAAAAATGTTAATATCGAAAGTATAACAAACCAAAACCAAAGAAATATATAAATTTTTTCGTTCACAACGTTCAGTGGTAAAATACACATGGCGTCGTGTTTTTCTAAGTCGCCGGACACTCCAAATTTACGGAATGTACATTTCGTCATACGTGGGAAAATTCTTATCATCGGATCAACTCTGTCTTCTTGGTCATTGTTGAGGAATTCAATAACATCAAGTCCAAAAGATAGGAATGCACCCTCGAAAAATCGATTCATTAGAAACATTTGCCCTGAAACAAAATTATCATTACCTAATGCTTCGATTGCTATTTATTCATTTATAAAGGACGAATACAAACGGGACTGACCCAAAAACAGTATTCACAAATAGGGAATTTATCAATATAGTGAATCTATAGTATTCTAAAAAGAGTTACAAAATTGGTGATAGATATAAAAATCAACAAAAGGATTCAAGTAATGAATTGAGTACATGTGAATGAAATCAAAATGGAAAAAAAAAATAGAAATGAAAAACGCACTTATACAATATATGTATATACACATAAATATCAATTAAGTCTGTGAAGCAAAAAATGTTTCTTCAAGATGTAGGAAAACTTTGAGAAAGAGTAAGAGAAAATATCAATAGAGATAGAATTTGATAGCATATTGTATGATATGTTGCATCTATGCATTGGAGAGTTCAAAAAAATAATTTGTTTGAGATTGTTCATAACGGAATGGATGCTGATGCCTAGTAATATATGTAGGAGCATTAAGATAAATGTTACTAAGGATAGCAGGCGAATCAACTAGATTATTTATGACTTTAAAGAGGAACTTCACGTCGGAAATTTTCTTTCTACTCGCTAGTGTTAATATGTTCAGTTCATTCCGAACGTAGATACGATTGTTGGGGTTGGATGGAAAGCATTTTTTATTGATATGATCTATGAATATATTCTGAACCCGTTCAAGTTTATTTATATAAATGTCGTATCCAGGGTTCCATATTACAGAACCATAACTCAAAACACTATTGACGTATGACATATAGAGAGTACGGAGAGTCTGAATATTCTTGAATTCACGACAAGTTCTTATTATGAAACCTAACATTTTATAAGCTTTTTTAGAAACGTAAAATATATGTTTATCGAAAAGCATTTTAGAATCGAATATCATTCCTAAATTCTTTATTTCCGTGACAGTTTGTAAGGGATGGGAAGATATTTGATATGATTGATTTAAACTGCTCTTTCCGCGTTCAAACGAAATGTGATGACACTTTTCGAAATTCAGATAAAGACTATTTTCCTCACAGTAATCATACAAGTTATTGATATCCTGCTGCATCAACGTGATGTCGTCAACATCAGAAATTGAATGTTATATTTTCAGATCATCCGCAAACATAAAAAAATTGGCGAATCGAAAGCATTGGGATATATATATCATTAATATAAATATTAAATAAGAGTGGTCCTAGATGTGGTCCTTGAGGCACTCCAGAGGTGATTTGGCGATATTCCGATTTGTGGTTACCGACTGTTACCGCTTGACAACGATCAGTCACATAAGATTAACACCAATTTAGCAGATTGCCATTTACCCCGACTCCAGCGAGCTTCCGTAGCAAAACCGAGTGATCGATTTTGTCAAAAGCCTTACTGAAGTCGGTGTAAATAGCATCAAATTAGTGTTTGTTATTGAGGCTATGCAGGATATACTCAGTATAGGTGAATAGGTTTGAGTCAACTGATCGTTTCTTCATGAAGCCATGTTGTTCAATATTAATTATGTTTTTAACGTCAAAGAACAGGTTATCAAATATAATGAATTCAAAAATTTTGCTATGATTGACAGTTTTGAAATTGGTCTATAGTTTCCTAGATACAGTGAGCTCCTCAATTGTTCTTTATTTAGTATTTAAAAGCATACAGATTTCATTTAATTTCAAATACAAGTTCATTGAATACAAAATCTACAGAAACGAAATTATTTGTCACTAACACAATCAAAATATATGTTCATGTGATTGGCTAACAAGCCGTCACTCTTAAGCAAGAAGTTACATTAATAAGTAACTAATAATTACTAAGGATCTTTCAACTGCCAGTAGTCATCATCAGGGTAAACCAAATTATAAATCAAAATATTCCTGTTTAAATACTATTTGGGGATAATAATGTAAACAAGGCCCTCAGCTGGAGATAAATCGGAATTCAATAAATTATTAAATTCTGATTTATCTCCAGCTGAGAGTAACCCCTTGTTTTCATCTTTTTTCCATATTTCCATATTTCGAATCGAATAACAATGATTATATTATATTTCTCATGTTCGAAGTGTGAATAAAAATATTCTTCGTTATTACTATTTTTATTTTTACCCAGCATAAGGTTTCCGATACCATAATAGAAGGGTGATTGATTAAGAAGCGTAACCGCTGTAATATGCTCCATATAGACGATCTTCTGGAAGTGACCACCTGTCGCGTCCGCAGCTTTGCAGATGATGGTACACTTCATACCGCTTTCTCATCTAGAGCCCCTATACCATCCAATGAAGCCAGAGGAGCGGGACAGAGACAGCTTAATGGAGATCTCGCAAAACATCTGAAATGGGGATTTGATAATTATTGCAACGAAAACTCAAGCTTGCGTCTCCTCCAGGAATGCGGATCCCACAATCCCTAATATGATGATGTCAGGTACAACTATTCCTATGAAGTCTTCCATATCCATGCTCGGGGCACCACCACAGCACAAAAACTTGATAATAATAATAATCTTTATTTCCAAACAAGACTTATATTACAACGAAACTATTGATTCTTATAAAATAAATAACAAGTTAGGAAACCACAAGGGGAAGTTAACCATAAGTTGTTGATTATTGAAGAATGTTGTTAAAGAGGAAATTTTAATTGTACTTTTTGTGCAAAATATATAAGGTTGCATGATCTATTCTATTCAAAATTTATATGGTACAAGGTAATGATTCTGTATACATTTTTTAAAGTGCTTTTGAACCATGCAATTCATAAATATACAAGATTATTGAATTTATGATTTTTACTTGAAAAATAAGAATAGTTCAGAACTCATTTTTCACTTGAAATTTTATTTAGGAAAGACCAAATTAAATGATTCATTGACTTTCAATTGCTTAATATAAATTAGCATTTCATCATGTGGGAAGAATGCGTAAGTATCCATTTTCATTGAAAAATAGCAAAACTAATAAAATACATAAAAATTGATATTGCTTATTCTAGAAATAGTTTCAGTCACGCTAGTTTATGTTAGCAGTACGGCACTGTTAGGGACGGTCCGGGGAAGTCCCATAGTTTGTCCGGGGAGATCCCTCTATGAGTGGGCGATGAGGAAGATATATAGAAGTGCGAGGAAGGCAAGAGAGGCATTACGCATTCAGCATAAGAGAATATCAGATATAATATTAACGTAATAAATAGTCATTCAAAAGATTGTTATTCTTTTAAAATATAATTAACTCTTATTTGATAAGTGTTTCTTTGAAAACTCTAACATTTAGTTTGGTAAATTTTTATATGATGAACTCCTGGTATGTTTTTTCAAAAAGGAATTTTATTCCATAAATGACAATAATAATTATTCAGTTCAATTGAATAGCCCATAACAATTATTATGTTTGGCAATGGTCACTAAATAAATCTGTGGCAAAGGCCCAACTCAAATGTTTTAAGTCATGTTTATTGAATATTAAAGCTCATTAGTTGATTTTTTATTGCGGACAGTATGTGTCAATAAATGTCTAAGCAACGAATACACTTGAATGATGTGCTTCATATCAAAATGTGCCTGTCTAAATAGAGTAAATAATATTTGGAGTTATTAATGCGAATAACGGATCACCATCAACTGGAGAAAAATCGGAATTTGTTTTCCCTTACATGTTTCGTTTTATTTATTGTTGTTTCACTATTCACTAACACCCCAATCCTAGAGTCAATAAACATTCTGGAGAAATTCTGTGATTTATTAATATCACCGATACAGACTTCATATATAGAACAAAATTATTTCACTTTAACAAAAACTACTACATGAATAAACAATCGGATATGGAATATAGGCAATCCCCTCTCCGCTGTCTTGGTCAATATGTGTCTAAGACAACTTATCAAAATCAAAACAGTTTCCAAAAGTTTGACACAGGTATGTCGATGGTATTTTCGGCATTATGAATAAAGATTTTGTTCTACATGGTGTTTTGGACACGCTCTGTGGCCAATTCGATTCACTCGATTTCACTATATAAATAGAAACAATTAACCATTTTATTTTCTTGACATTAACATCATCTAAAGTAATACAGAAACCCTTTTCAAACAAATAGATTATATTGCGGCGGATTCAGGTGAACCAATTAATTGTAAACCAGCTCCATTCCAAAGTCTTGTTAATAGATAATAGTAAATATTTCTTTGGGATAGAATAATTATAACAATGAGTTTGTGCCACTTCAGCAAATAGCGGAATAACGCAATCAATCAACAAAATTTTAGCCTTTACGTTCAATATACAATTAATTCCATAACTTGTTTTCTAAATTTGTAATAAAACCTGTTTATAGATGTAGGAACAAGCTGTAAAATGAGAGTAATATAGGTTCGTAAAAAGTAACTCAAGAAATTTGTTTAGATCTTACATCTACAATTTATTCACAGTGTGGCCATTTAATTTAGATAAACGTAAAAATATCATTGACACCTACCCTTTTATTTCACAAGAATTTAAAACATTGGAAAGTAAGTGAAAGGGTAAATGCTAATAATGATGTTTCTCACGTTTGTTCTGGCTAATTAATGATTAAATCAAACTCCAACGTCACATGGTTTTCTAAATTAAATGGCCACAATGTAAATGAATCGAGGAATAGTAATAATATAAAATCCCTAAGTAAAGTTTCACAGAGCTTCATAGAGAGACATGTTACAACTGGCGCAGTCTGTAAGATGCTAATTTGATAAAAGTTAGTTTAAATTATTGCATTCAGATTCCTAATTAATTAATTATGTTCTATCAGATTGGTAAATTTTTTCTTTAAATAACGATTAAAATCTTTCTCAAATAATCTAAATCAATCGTTATTATTGAATAATATATTATTTAAGTTCAACTTAGCTTTATTATGTGAAATTTTGCAAATCTTTGTTTACAGATAATACCTCTGGACTCTCGTAATAGTTAATATCGAATTCGATTACTTCAAAACATAATAGTCCTTTATAATATCTCTATCATAATAATATTAAGAAAAAAGAAAAACGGCCATAGAAATCTAGTTATATATCGATTGTGATAATACCTCTTGAAGTTGTATGGGAACCTACTGTTATTTTGAATAGATATGATTGTCTAGAACTGAAATTATTTGTATAACGAATTGTTTGGATTATATTATAACGATAACCTCTTCTATGAAGAACTCTACTATTTCTTGAGCTTCTGTTAATGTGACGTTGGGGCTGTCGTCCTCCACACATATATGACCCTTGAGCTTGCTTATGTACATAGACATCTTTTTTACAAATCTCCTCATCTTGTGCTACTCGAATAGCATCACAACGCTTGCAATACTTACGAGCTTTCACGATAGTCCTAAGTTCCCTACTTTGTAGTCCAATCGCAAAAGCATTTATTATAGCTCACTTTTTATTTATGGCACTTTTTATCATCACCTTCTGGCTCGGTAATACTTAAATCTACCACCAACTTCTCTTCGGTTTTTCCGGAACCTTCCAAATATAATGATGCTGCGAATTTTTTAGTAATGAAAATGATTGCAGGACCAATGCTAGGTCCTTATTCATAGCACATGCCTTAGCTAATCAAGTTCACCGCTTTGACTCACTTCCACATCTAATAGTTCATCGTACACTTAGGCTGGGTTGTACCAACGTCGTTCAGCAAAAGATCAACGTTGATCTGTAGTTTACGTATAAATCACGTTGTACCACAGAAGTTTAGGTTGATCTTTAGTTCAATTTTCCGGTTCAGTTGATCGCTCAAAAATCAAAGTTCAAGAGATGTTCAGTGATTTCGCATGCGCAATAATTATCAATTATTACTTCAAGTGATAACTTTATAATTTGGTTTTGTTAGAATTTAACAAATGAAAATATATATGATTGAATTAACTGATTATGAAGAATTTGCGAAATCCTACAAATCCCCAAATATTTGCCGAGCGACCGAATCATTTCAACAAGTGGAATGCGAATGATGAAGAGTTTAGGAAAAGATTTAGGTTATCAAAAGAAGTAATCACGTGTATAATTGAAGAAATATCGGAAATTTTCAAGCGTTTCGAATAAGTAAGAATTCCTACTAGATAATTTATCAGATTTCTTACATTCACATTCAATCTTATTTTATACTTCTTCATCAAACCTATCAGAATTGTTTCTTCTTTCACACTAAAATTTAATGTTCTTTTCAACTTCTTTCCCATCTTGATATACACTTAACTAAAGCAATTCCTTAAAAAAATACAATTCAACCTAACACCATTAAAGCAATAATTAAACAGGACCAGAAATTTACTGTGCATGCAACTACTGTTAGCATTTTCATATACACACTTTGATATTACAAAGTTTAATAAATTCTAGAAAATAAATAAAATTGAGGAAATGCCACAATAAGTTTATTTTCACAAGTTGTACGACAACACGAGAACTCGAAAATTAATTTAAAAATAATTTCAGACAAAGCAACAAGTGACAGATAAATGACACTTCACGGTTACCAACATTAATAAATTTGCGCTCAACTGAACTGTTAACTTCGACTGGTACAACCATAGATATTATATATACATACAGTATGTATATACAACATCTATGGGTACAACGCCCAATCGACTGAACGGAGTTCACGCGTGAACTGGAGTTCAGTTGAACTACGGATCAGTCAACTTTGGTACAACCCGGCCTTATACTATCTATTATCTGCTTGGTGATACCATCCATGACTGGAAGCAAAGTACCTGCAGTTTTAATATCGAGTATCTCACACACGTTACCCTTCGAACTAGTATTAATATTAGCATTCCCTAACCTTTAATTCAAAATTTGTTGTATTGTTTCAAATTACATTTTAATATTTTCTAAATATTCTATACATTCTATAAAAATGTATATTATATTCATTAAATTTTCATTTATATGTCACTGAATCTAATTTTTACCCTTCTATTTTTTAAAATTTATGGTTTGTTACCTTCACATCGTTTCTCCCTTCAACAAAGTATTTTTCTGAATTCCTGTCAACACACGTAACTCTTCTAAAAGATGTCTGAAGTCAATGAGACAACATAAGTCCTTCGATGCCGAGGTGACAGTTGAAGCTCCCTATTGGAACCAGTCATCCATCGGTCCAAGTGGGTCGACTGGTCGTGGCAATTGTTTTCTTATACGACCTCTCTACTCCGAGAGATCTCTCTTCGGATTTTCTGCTCCAACAACGTTTCACATCTGTTGACGAAGTAACTGATGATAATAATTACTGCCAAAATTAGAACAGCTACCATTAGAATTTCCTCTGTTGACCATGTAGATGTGTTGGACGCCAATCCATTCCCAGACACTCCCCCACTATTACCAGCCCGTGCAATTATCACTTTTGCTTGTGCGTTACCCATGGCATTTTTCCACATAAATATCGCGGCACTTTTGGCCATTGCCTCTGGCTGGATCGCCAAGTAATGTGTGAGTTATAGGTTCGTAAAAATTAGCTGAAGAGAAGTGATTTGTTCAACGAACTATATTAAAACTGACTTCAATAGTACATTTTACACTCAACCTAAACTTATAGCTAACTCGGCGATTCAATAAATATGTGACGAAAGCTAGGAAGAAGTTGAATACTCAGTGGCAACGACCCGACTTTTTGAGATGTTGCAATTTTATGCAAATCCGCTTACATCCTACCTTTCGTAGAATGCGAACTAATATTTATCCCTAATTTAACCGTTTCGGCCAACATCTTTGATAAAGTATCCGACTACGGCAAATCTGGAATTTACAAAATTGATTATGAGTAAAAAGGCTATGTAATTCAAACTAGAATGAATATTCTAAGGCTGGTAAAATAAAGAGAATTGGTGATTAGCAGAATATATTTTAAATACTATTTCTTAAGATGGATAAACAAATATCTAGGGATGGAAATGCATAAGTAAAAAAGTAATTAAGGAATTCAAATTTCTGTTCAGGGAACGTTCATAAATTACGTTACGCTTTTTTTTGACTTTTCAACCCCTCTGCTCCCCTTTATAACGCCGCGTAACAAACTCTGGACACCCCTCACCCTTCATGTTACGTTACGCAACACCCTCACACACCCCCTTTGTCTAGGTATATATTTTTTCATGTAGTATAGAAAAAACGATTAAAATAATTGAATTATTTTTAATTGACAACAATACAATAGTTTATAATAAAATTTTTGAACAATATTTAAATTATTAACGTTTTTTTAACATATTTATAGTGTTTTGTATAAAATATCCATCAATAATATATATAAATAAACTAAATACATAGTTCGTAATATAATTATGGCTAAGAGTATTATAAGTAGATAATATATATTGTTCCTCTATTCCAAATTTCATAGACAATGCTTATTTACACTATATGAACTTATATGATAAAGCATGTAGTCTGCACGTATTTAGAAGCACTCTGCCTTACCATCACGCATATTCCATATGAAAAAGCGCGCGAAGACTGAATCGATTAATTTGGAGCGAATTTGAATTCAGAATTAGAATATCGGTTAATAAATCACAAAAATGGAGATAAATTGGATAAAAAGTGTTATAAAAGAGTTAATAATGTTTATATTTTTATAGATAAAAATGAAAAAGATGCCAACTTTGATATAAAATTTTTGAAAAAAATTGTGGTAAATCCAATTTTTTTTATGAAATACGTAACTCATGTTACGTACGCGGACCTTGACCCCCAACCCCCCTTCCGTAACGCAGCCTAACAAATTCGTGCCCCCCCCCCCCCTAAAGGCATAACGTAATTTATGAACGTTCCCTCAGAGAATTGGAAGAATTGCTTAACAAACAGTCCACGAAATCTTCGAATCAGGACCGTAGCCAGACTGATCATGTAAGGGAGGCTTGCTATAATTTAGGGTAGGCGCAAAAAAAAGTAGTGGAAAGTATCGAGTGAATAGTAGGGTGATCAGATTTTTAAAAGTGAAATGGGGGTCATTTGGTAATGTGCAAAGATAGCTAGCTGAAAGGGTTCATGGGGTGGAAGCCCCCCGTAATGCTCCGCATGCAATTAAAAAAAATTCTAGGTCATGCATTCGCCTGTCACATCAAAATTAAGGATTTAATTATTCAGCAATAAATCGATGACAATATTCATGACGTTGAGATCTTAATTTATGTAAATACATGCAATAAAGTGAATAATTATGTTCAGAGAAATAATACAAATTTCGATAAAATTGTGTGCATGGACAGTGGACACCTCTACATAAATACAGTGGCGTAGCGAGGGGGGCAAGGACCCCGGGTACCGGATCCAGGGGGGCGCCAAATTAATGTGTGCGTGCCGTAATTTTGAAGATGCTTCTACTAAGTTGAGGTGCAGAGAAAATGGTAGATACCGAACCTTCCATCTTTAGATATGTCATAAAATCTTTGAACGATGTAGGTAGATGAGTATGGTTTTTTTTATACTTTGACTACACGACATGGAAACCTATAATGTTCGAAGAACATCGTGTGAGCCAGCAGTGGAATGTCGGGAGAAGAGATAGTCATTCGTATTTTTCTTCTTCTTTTCTTTTCAACTTCGCTGATCGATAAAAAAAAGCAAACTGGTAGGAAGAAGTTCAGCAGGTCTCGAGTTTGACAATGAAGGGATGACTAGTTTGAGCTAGTCTAACAGACTGATAGACGCCGACCATGGAAATATCTATAGAAAAAGGAGAGGTCTCCTACATTTCTACGATGCTCTAGGGGAGTCAATGAACTGGTAAGTATGACATCATCAATCAAACGAATAGCTCTTTCTGGATAAAATCCAAGAGCGTCAGCGTATGTTTGGGAGCCAAAGTTCAAACATGTGAAGTTCAGGACAGGTTGAATCTGTGCTTTGTAGATTATGAGGACCTACTGAAATATAAAGTAGATCTTGGCATGGAATTGAAAACCAAGTTTCTGTGAAGCGGTTTTCGCAATGGATCTCACATGATCTTCCCATGAGATGGTACTGTTGGTGGTGGTCCCGAGCATTGTTATGGAAGACTTCATAAGAATAGTTGTACCTGACATCATCATATTAGGGATTGTGGGATCCGTCTTCCTGGAGAAGACGAAAGCTTGAGTTTTGTTCTACTAGATTATCAGATCCCCATTTCAAAATTTTTGCCAGATCTCCATTAATTGCGTCAACCTGTCTGTCTCGCTCCTCTGGCTTCATTGGATGACTTCCACGGGACAGGTGGTCCTTTCAGCAGATCGTTGATATGGAGTAGAAACAAGGTTGGTGCCAAGACAGATCCCTAGATTCATTCCTGCTGCAAGTAGTATATCTTCACTTCAATCGTGTTCTTTTTTTTGTGCATATATATCTAAACACTTAATGATATTGTTGGTTAGAGTTGCTCATTTTATACTGATAGAACAGGCCTGCCTTATATGCCAATTAATAATAGATTTTCCATTCTGTATCAAGGATTCAAGATTACTGAATCTATAGTCCCAAAATTGAAGTGGTAAATGTGTGAAATTACAATTTTCATCCTACCAACATTTGTCCTATGACGGAGATATGAAATAGATGAAATTCGTTTCTTTGAGTCATCATTTTAGTTCAGAAACAAATTAATATATCAGAAGAGGATCGTATTTCTTTGGATGACACAGGGAATTCCTTTAACTAATTCACGGTCATCACCTGCAAAGAAAGGAAAGAGGGTATTAGTAGAGTACTCTTTAATTAAAGAAGAATATCGAGAATAAAAAGTGAATATATGAATTTCGAATGCTACCTCTAATAAAAATTAAGAATGAAAACATGGAAGTTGGCAGGACCTGGCAAATTTTGAATGTTTGATAATAAGTGAATATTTCTGTAATAGGTATGTTAAATACGATCATAAATAGCATAAATAGGAGATCCATGGATCACATAGTTCTTAACAGGCTCTAACTTAATTTAATGAGCAACTCTGACAACAGCAATCTACCTTTTAAAATGTGCTTTATATATTTCTAGATTTTCAATCAGAAGAGAGATTCCGAAAAACGGTATTAAAATCTGACTTCAGGTCAAATTCGAATTATTTTCAATGATTCTGAAATTTGAACTATTTTCCATACAAATAACATTTTGATTCATTCAATTTAATAGAACCTATGGAAATTTTCGAAGATAACAACCCATCAACATATGACCAATTAAACTTTCTACGCTCCATTCTATTTATTTAAATCGTCTAGTATTATAAGTCGTCACTAATAACAATACTTTCCTTAATTACAGAAATAGCGCGCTGGTTAGAAAGAGATGTTACGCATCAGTTTCTCTAATTATGTATTTTCATGAAGAAGTGTTGTCCCATTTGGAACGTATATATTTGTTGAATATCATCTCCATGCTTATTAAACCCTTGATTACATTTCCAAAAACATATGATTGTACAACTCTGAAAGAAAATGGCATATCACAAAGTTTGTTAATAAATTCTACAAATTGAAACCAGCAAAAGCAACTACTTTCTACCAGCTACTTATAGAAGTGTTGATGGTGTAAAAATATTTTTTGGATAATGGTAACAATAAGATTCAAAATAAGTAATTCAAATATCAATAAATCTTATCCTATCTTCGACTCCGATTGATTTCTTGTTATGTAAACAGAAGAAAACACTACGGGGTAAGTGCTGTACGTTTAGTTCAAAACGAACTGGCACTAGGTGTACACAAACACACGTGTACTTTAATGCTTGCCAGGGTCGCACGTTGGGGTAGGTCATCATAAATAAGAACCCACAGTGGTACCCTATATAGTTTTAAAAATAATGGTACTAGTTTGGTAAAACAAACATTTCAATACGTTGTCACTGTTTTAAATGAATAATTTCATTTCTAAAAATATACATGCATTGGCATTTTTGTCAAAATCGTTGACCAGATTAAGAGTTTTCTTTCAATTTTTGTAGTGCTTGGATCCCGATAACATATTATCTTCTTTTTCACGTTCATCAACAATTAGGTGAATAGTGCGGACAGACATTCCTCTTCTTCAGCAGCATTCGGAACAAGTTGTTATAATAGATGTTGGATTTTTTCTTGCTTCATATTTGTATATATTTATAATCATATCTTTCGCTTTAGCATTTAATTGATATTGTTTTAAAATCTTTTCTTGGGAGAACATAAATCACTTGGCATGAACTCTTCGGCAGTAGCTGTACTGGACATATGTTTTATAAAGAAGATGGAGAAATCACAGCAAGTAACAAATAACCATTATTAGAGAAATGTTCCGTGAATGATACTGTTTTCTATCAAATAGAATGTCCAGATATAAAAACTTATTGGAACTGTGATTGTGATAAATTGATATACCAATTATAATGAAGATCTTTAATAAAAACCTGTCATCTATTAAATTAAGACTGGGTTATTTGGATAATCTAATTTAGCAGTTCCATGTTTTCCATGTTCAATTGGAACGCAACTATTTATCCACCTGTCATCATTAAATGAATTCATATTCACTCGAGTTGTGCTAGATTATTATAATATAATACAATTTTAACATTTTGCTACAAAGTTATAACATCGACAAATATTATACTTGGCAATGAATGTGGTATATTTCAAATAAGATTGTTTATTGGATACAAAACATTCATACTGATGCAACGAATTTAAAGAAATTTCAATTATTTATTTTAAAATAAATGATTGAAATATTCTCACATTTATGTAGCCTTCAATAATTCTTACTAGACCCATGTTTTAACAAAAAAAAATTGCTTAAATTCTCATACTTCTAACACATTTTTCTCAATCTTACACCCGCTGAGGAATGCAAATGGTAAACGATACGTTAAACAGTGACCAACTGCAACAGACATACAGCAACCTCATTTGGAAATGTTGGAGAACCAAGTAATTCCAAACGCCATCTACTGGAAGGTAGATGTCACACTGTGGGCATAGAAAAAACCGTAACTCTGTCTATTGATTTCTAACACGAAAATGTGTCACTCATACAATTCATCCGTATTCTCATTGGGATAATGAACTATCTCGAAGTAAGGGCTTCATCCATTGAATTTTTAAATATATGCTGTTATATTTTTTACATTGTGACTACACTAGAGGGAGAACCTATAATGTTCGTAGCACATCGTGTTAGCAAGAGATATGTTGGGAGGGAAGATGAACATTCGAATTTTCCTTGGAAGTTTGGTACTCATCAGGCAAAGAGTTCCACAACTTAGCCATTTCACAAAAAAATTAAGTCTAGTAGAAAGAAGTTCGGAAGGTCTCAAGCTTGACAATAGATGTTGACTCATTTTTCCACGCATTTTCGATTTATGGTTGACTATGTTTCATTCAGACTCAAATCGTCAATTGCTAACAAAAAAGTCACCAGCTTAGAGAGCACGACACCAACACTCAACATTTTTGTTAATCGACCGAAACGTTTCCGCACAGTTTGTAGTATTCATCACAGAACAAATATTTTTCGCATCAACACCCTTTTATCAAGTAAAATTAATATAGCTTTCGATTCCAATATCGTGCATTTGTTTACATGTAATCAGATATACTTCCTTCTGTTGCCGCTTCGTGCGCTGGTATCGTTTACGGCACCAGGCCTATAATGCATAGCATACTAGAAATTACAGGCGGGAAACATTGAAACGTGATGTCACAACGTTAGATCGGGTACCAGCGCATATCTACTAAGAGGATTTCGCTGATTCCTCGGATTATTTCTCGCATTTAGTCATTTATTACCACATTACTTCATTATAAACTCCAACAGCCCTTGGTGATAGACTGATAGATATTAATTTCATTGATTCTGAGATTTCATTATCTTTGAAAGAAAATAAGAAATTAATATACAGACGTAACACCTCAACTCGCCCTGGGACAAATTCGAGTACATACAGTAGCATTTAGCTTATTTGTGATAAATATTTGTTAGGGACAGAGATTTTTAGACTCAAGCAAAAAACCATCAGCAGTTAGCACATCTCAATTTACATCTTTTTTAATGTAAGAACTACTAAAGCAAATCTTCAGATAAATTCAGTGAAGATTTATCATCTCAATATACAGTGCCTAACAAATAAAATCGAACAGTTACAGTGTTATCTCGAAGATGAATTATGTGATGTCATATGTTTGACTGAACATTGGCTCAACATGAACTGTTTGAAAACCGTTAATATGAACAATATCACACTAATTAGTTGCTTTTGTAGACAAAACATGCAACATGGTGGCGTTTCCATTCATGTTCGCAAAAATATATCATGTAAACCACTCCTTCTGGATGCATTTTGCATTGAACAACATGCAGAATTTTGTGAAATTGAATTATCGAAAACGAAAACCGCATTGATAACGTCATACAGATCTTCTTTATCCAGAGAACACGACCTGTTCTTCGACAAAACTGAAGAACTTTTAACAATGTTGACAGCAAAATATAAAAACATTATCTTGCTTGGGGATTTTAACATTGACATAAACAAAAAAGATCATATCTCCAAATCCTGGTTGAATATAATCGAATCTTTTGGTCTTAAACCCAAAATAACTATGCCCACTAGAGTAAGTCCTACATCCTCCAGTTGCATAGATAATATAATGACAAATTTAAATGATAACGAATGCTATATTGGAACCTCTGATCCTTGTATTTCTGACCACAATGCACAATTCATAACAATCTCTAATTATCCATCAGATACCCATGAACAGAAATTTAATAGAATAAACAACAAGAGAGGATTGGATGCTATGAAACAATCTCTTGAACTAATGGATTGGCAGATGTTTCATGATGATCATATTTCATTGGACTCACTAGCAGAGTTCTTGAATAATACTTATAGCTCTCTTGTCTGTCAACATTTCCCTCTGAGGCAAATGAAAAACAAAAAACTGGATAAGAGACCCACCGTTTTCTTCAATAATGAATTACGCCAGATGAGAAGCACCCTACAAGCATTACAAACAGTCAGTATCTCCTCAAAAAATCCTGATGATAGAGAAGTCTATAAAAAATACAAACTCAGTTATGAAACAGCTATAACACTGGCTAAACGAGAATCATACAATAAATTCATAGAAAATTCCAACAAAAAATCCAAAGACATCTGGAAGTTAGTTAATTATGAGCGAAATTCTGCTAGTAAGTTAAATGTTATCGGAAACATCAGCCCTAATGAATTCAACACATTTTTCTCCAACATAGCAGAAAACATCATCAAAGATCTGCCAACTAGCAATATCAACACATTAAATTCCATCCCAAGCCTCCCAACACCAAGAGATTCTTTTTTCATGCTCCCGGTGACACATGAAGATGTAGCACTCGCTATCAAAAAACTAAAAAAATCCTCTTCCCGTGATATATATCATCTAAACAGCCAAATTATCGAAGAAACAGTTAAATATATAATTGAACCATTAACCATTATTATTAACCGTTGTTTCTCTGAAGGGGTTTTCCCAGATATTTTCAAGGTGAGCAAAGTGATACCTATCTTCAAGAAAGGGGACCCGGATTCACCTGACAACTACAGGCCAATTTCTATTATACCTATTTTGGGGAAGATAATAGAGATAATAGTTAAAGAGCGGCTAATGACTTTTATCAATAAATACAATTTACTACATGAACATCAATATGGCTTCATAAAAAAAAGATCAACATCAGATGCAGTAGTCGAAGTAATACACAATGTAATCGATAATGTAGAAAATGGTAAACACACTTCCTTGACTTTGTGGGATCTAAGCAAAGCATTCGATTGCATCAACCACAATATCCTAATAGAAAAACTTTCATATTACGGAATCCGAGGAACAAACTTTTTTCAATCTTATCTACACTCAAGAAAACAAGCCGTCAGTGTGGATGGTGTTTTGTCAAATGAAAAAAATATGTTCCATGGTATACCCCAAGGCTCTATTCTGGGACCGACACTTTTCATTGTTTATATAAATGACATTTTTTATCAGTTACTACCCAGCACAATTATCTGTTTTGCAGATGATACCACAATGTTAGAATCTAATTCTGATATTGATAAACTACTAGAAAAGACTGAAGAAATCGAAGAAAAAGCAGAAAACTGGTTTGCTTGTAACAAATTAAAATTGAATAGGGATAAAACCCAGAATCTCCTAATCTCTTCAAATAACAGACTTACTAGTAATGAACACGTTAAACTGCTTGGTATAACCATTAACGATTCACTCAAATGGGAAAATCACATCGATCAACTCTGCAAAAAACTATCCACTCAATTATTTCTACTCCGTCAGATGAAGAAAGTTTTAAGCCCCCAAACACTACTAACCACGTACCACGCATTATTTCACACTCACTTAATATATGGGATACTGCTTTGGGGAAAGTCTACTAATGCCCTAAGAGCATTCCGTTTGCAAAAAAAAGCTGTCAGAATTATAGCTGGTGTTCCTTTGAATGAACACTGCCAACCACTCTTCAATAAATTGAAGATAATGCCTTTGCCCTGCATCTATATATTTCACACTTTACTTCACATCCACAAGAATAAAAATTCATACTCCACTCACTCAGACCTCCATGATTACCCCACTAGAAATGCAGGAAAACTCCGTCAACCAAAGGTTAGGCTCGAAATGTCGAGGCGTAACTCGCTGGATTTCAAATTATATAACCACCTACCTTTTGATCTGACGCTTTCAAGCATAAATGTGTTCAGAAGGAGGGTGAAAAAATATCTCCTTGAGAATTGTTTTTACTCTATCCAAGATTTTATGAATTGTACATTAACAAAATGATTTTAAATTTAAATTTATTTTAACAAATAAGTGTTTTAGATATCCATTCGAAACCCATTTGTGTTGACTATTGATGTAAGTTTTAAATTTTTACAATTATTTACTATGTAGTACTCTGTACCCATTAATTCCTATGACTTGTCATAAATGTAATCCATTGCATAACATGATCAAATAAATCTATCTATCTATCTATCTATCTATCAATAACCCAGAAGTTACCACGTGGGGTAGGTAAAAATTGAGTTCACCCGGGGGAAAAATATCCTAGATGTTAGGAGTGGGTACACTCAGATGTACATTTTTCTGGGAGTTTAGTGCAAATTGGGAGAGTTATTCTAAAATATTCCATAAGAATTTCCTGGAATTATTGTTATGGGGTGGGAGTTGAGTCACCATAAATTTCCTCCCATCCTCCGTTAAGTACTTAAACGCTTTTCAAAACTCTTCTTATTAATAGATATATCAACTTTTCAACTCTACATAATAATACTCAAAGATTTCATCTAATCTTGATTAGTCCATAGACAAGCAAAGTTTGTAGTATTTTTTTAGCATGATAGTACTTCGAATTAGAATAAAATACATACAATTTTACTAAATGCACAAAAATTTGGCTTTATTCAATAGAAAATCATATTCCATTTAATATTTGAATATTGCGCATCCACTTAGCTTTAATAAATATGCTCCCTGATCGAAGAATAGGAGTGCAAACTTTTTGAACTCTTACCTATAACATTTATCAGGGCCATGAGCTCACAGGAAAAATATCTATATGCCCACCAATTGTGGTATCTCAAATTTTCGAATAAGTAGTCGATAATAAGTTTCTTCTTCTGTCTTTTTTCTATTTCTGAACATACACCAACATCCAGGTCCATCATCAGTGCGTGGATCTTGCCTCCTTCCCAAGATTTCCATAACCATCGTGGAGTATAAAATAATATTGCCTGAAATGAAAGGAAAGAAGTGTAGAATGAATTTTATAAAATTGAATATAAACTAATAGAAATCTTAGCATGTTATAGATTAGAAGGTGAATCCACATAGCTTAATGAAAGCTTAAACATATATCTTAGGAGTCATAGTTTAAATAAAGATATAAATATAATAATAGGGAATATGAAAAGTGCTCTTTATTAGGCAAAATAATATTTCAATATTTCATATGAACACAATTATATCTCCACAATAAATAGATGTGCTGGAATCCTGAACATGATTTTGGCAATCCTTCAAAATAGGCGTTTGTTTCAACGATGAACTCATCGTTGGAGCCAAATTTCTTTCCGTCGAGCCATTTCTTCAAGCTTGGAAATAGATAAAAATTGCAGAGAGATCTGGAGAATATGGTGGATGACGAACCAATTATAGCGTAATTCATGCAATTTTGCCGTTGCGACTGCGGACCTGTGTGTTAGCGCGTTTTCCTGGTCGAAGAACACTTTTGTCTTTGCCAAATACGGCCGATTTGGCTTCGAATCGGCGTCGAATTGATCCAACAGCTCTGCATAATATACGCCGGTGATTGTTTTGCACTTTTCAAGATAATCGCCATGACTTTGTTGGCCGATAAATCCACTTTGACCTTTTTTGACTTCGATTCGGCAGGACAAGTTCACTGTTTCGACTGATCTTCGATCTCTGGTGTGTTGTGATAGATCCATGTTTTGTCCACGGTTAAAGACGCATAAAGTCAATCTTATTGCGCTTGAACATCGCCAAACACTCTTTTGAAGTTGTCACACGGTCGCACCTGTTGTCAACAGAGAGTAAATGCAGCACCCATCTGGCAGATAGCTTTCTCATATTCAAAAATTTATTCAAAATGTTCCGTACCCGTTCAGTTGAGATGCCCGTAGCCTCAGCAATTTGGTGCACTTTAACCCGCCGATCGTCTAATACCGTACCATGGGTTTAATCGACGATTCCTGGCGTTGTAACCTCAATTGGACGATCAGAACGTTCGACGTCCTTTGTGGTCCTACTACCTCAACGAAAATCAGTAAACCACTTGTCAATCTTTCCAATCGATGGTGAAGAGTTCCCATAACGTCTAACAAGCGATGCTTTGGTTTGCGCAGTGATTTTTTACGCAAGAAATAATGTTTAATCAATACGCGAAATTCTCTTTTTTCCATGTTTACAAAAATCTTCAAGGTTGCTTGTTTTCGATGGGTGTCAAAACAGAGCTGAATGAGT
Organism: Endomychus coccineus; assembly: GCA_958510875.1. Classification (NCBI taxonomy): domain Eukaryota; kingdom Metazoa; phylum Arthropoda; class Insecta; order Coleoptera; family Endomychidae; genus Endomychus; species Endomychus coccineus. The sequence goes on along the minus strand of OY294067.1, from coordinate 62,603,997 downwards.
GTTCTAGTTAAATATGGCAAATCACAAATGTTACGATACGGATTTTCGATTGTGGCGCCATCTGTTTCATTTTTTAGAGACTTTTCACCTTGCGCTCGCCATATTTTAGAAGTGAAAACTTCTTAAGGCGCGTTGGGCTATTTCAGATGAGGGGTAAAACCATGAGTCCGTCACGTCCCGTCACGCTGTAGCTATATATATTAGGTATTATGTATATTGCTGCGTGCGCAACTGCGGCCGTGCGAGACTCGGGTCAGGCGTCAGGCAGTCTCTACATACCCTTACACACGTGTGCATATCTTAGTCGGTGTTGGTGAGCCTGCCCATGTGAGCCAGTGCTCTCGATTACGGTATACACTGCGTATACACACTATACACACTGTATACAGCTGCAACAGAACGCATATACTCGACGTTATTCATTTACTCAATCCTCCGTCCTCGTGCAGACGAAAGTTATATTTTTATGCTAACTGAAAAAATGGACCTTTTTTTGCAATACAACTAATACTTTAATTATTACAGAGTAAAAAGTAATGATTAAATTATGTGTGATCGGTAGTAGTAGCCTGTTTTTATATATGAGCACTCCTGATTCCTGATTCCACAGTATGTTTCATGCTTGGATCTAATCTAATAATTTAGGTATCGTCGAAGTTACCGATAATGACGACGCAAATGAAGAAAATGCTGTCTAACATTACTGTCATTTACATTGATTTAAATATCAATAAATAATATGTTTTGAAAATACAATAATGTGTATTTATTATGATGGCTATCAGGTTACATTCATACTTTTTACAGGGATTGTACCGCCCATTATACGTTTTTTATTATTAAATATAAAAATGTGTATAATTGTTGATTGAAATGCTGACAGTTGTGAAAACTAAAGGATTAATTTTCATTCAAAAATAATAAAATTGTAATTTCGGATGCTACAATAATTCAAAGATAACATAAAATAAATTGGATACCTCATAATGTTAGTTCTCACTTCTGTCAGCAGTGCTTGGTGACTGCCCGTTTTTTTTTGAAGACACTATTATCGCATGCATGCGTTCATTGCAGTAGTACTAGAAAAGAATATTACTGATCATTTTCGTATTATTTCGGAATACATACCTAATACCGATGAAAACAAGGTTTATGTGAAATGTAAATAAATTTTATGAATATATTAATTAGAATAATCTTAAATCTGATTCAGCTAAACTTGATTGCCAAACAATTTATTATTTACACAATGTTAATGAAGCTACTGAAAAATGTAAAGATATAATTTGTGGAAAAATTAAAGCTCATACAAAATCATTGAAGTTAAGTAGGAGTCTTTGAGATATTTAGGAGTGTATTTGGATTATCATTTAAGGGGTCAACATATTGATCAAGTAGTAAATAAAATCAGATATCTGATTCCTGAACATAAAAGGGTGAGATAGTTTTTCGAGATGAAACAAACGCATGATGTATGGACTATTAGCAAGGAGTTACCAATCATTATATAAATAACTAGAAATTTGCCAAAAGTGGAATATTAAAACTACTTAAAAGATTCATATAATGCATCCCACTAATTTATTATATCAAGACAATTATTTTGCTTAGTACTTGCAGCTTATCAATTTGGAAATGAAAATCTCAATTTATACAATACAAGAAACATAGAAGTACCTACCATCATCGGTACCAAAAATGAAAAGCACAGAGGTCACATATTTTTTAACTCGTCAAATATGAACATATAACTGCATACCTGGTACTTTGAGGACATTATATAGTTTGAAACGCATTAAAAAAATTTCGTGATGAATTGACTTCCTTCTTAAAATCTGTAAGGGTACAAATTACTCTCACTTGTGGATAAACAATAAATTCTATTTTATCGCTTGGTTGCCGACAGCTACAGTGAAGACGGTCGTGAGTTATACTTTAGATGTTAAAATTTGGGCACCAGAGTATTTTAACCAACCGAAAAAATTATGTTACTTAACTAGGGGTTTCAAACACTCAAATGTCCCCAGGTTAAATTACCCTGAAAGTATGCAAAATAAAATAAAAGACCTGTACCAAGAATGATTGAAATTTACTGGTAATTGAAATACTATTGTTGATACAATTTATAACAGAACCTAATATTAATGAGTTATGAAGTGAATGAATTGATATATGGATGAAGTTAAGTTTCTTAAATCAAAGTGAACAGTTAAATTTACACATATATAAGTACTCAAATGATTAGTTCAACGTTACATAACCAAAAGATGGGTATCCTGACCTGGTGACTGCTGGGTAAGATGTTATATTAGCTCGATTATGGATTAGTACTTCCTACTTGATGTATGGATTCCTGCCACAATTCTAATACAGTTTCCACGATTGTACAACACAAGTAAATCAGTAACTTCCAAAGCAATTTTTCCACAGCAGATTCAGGCCAACCTCAGAACTCGTACACTTGTGGAATTTTCCACAACATAAACAAAAACCCTGAAATCACGAAATGTTCAAACCTCTATTGCTCTATTGACCTCAGAAGACAGACATGAACAGAATACATAACGATTGTTGAACAAAATTAGGACTAACCTATGTCCTGTCAGATATCACCTGAGAAGGCAAATTAATTCTTGAAATAAATCAAATGGAATTACAAGATATTTACCTCTATCACGATAGGGTTATGAAACAACTTTACTTCTGTCCAAAACCAGTCACGTTGAAAGTAAGTTTTAATCCCCTAAGGTGCACTAATTACACAAATAATTCCAATTATTCCAATCCAAATTGGTAATTGATGCTTTTGCTTTCAACGGAAGAATATTCCCAGAATTTGGTTCCTAACATAAGTTTGGTATCACCTCCCTGTTGAAATAACCTAGAAACACGACCTTCCACTTGGACGATCTGACATAAAGTGCCATTTTCTCGGCCTTTCCGGCGCTTCGATGTCTCACGGAACAACCTCGAAATAGAAGCGGTAACTACAGAATTCGTCACTGAATATCCATGACTCGGAGAATATACGGTCTAGCATAGCTGCCGTCACAGGAGTTAACCGATTGTAGTACAGCGGCCATTTCTAAGCCGTTAAGTGAAATTTACACGTTACAAATCTTAAAATGAAATTTTCAGACAATTGTGCATCATCATCATCATCGTTAGAGGGGAAGGGGCTTAGCTCCCAAATACACTTAGGCCACTTAGTTATGCCCATTGTGCGCCCCATGGTCAGAAGCCTATTCTATTCTAACAGGTTTGTGGCCAGCCAGAAACCCCAGAATATTGCCAGTGCTTCTCGCCCTATGGCTAAGATCAAAGTGTAGTAACTGTTCTTAACAAGTTAAATGCATACGTGAGACACATATTTGTAACCAGAAAAATACGGTTGTCATACGGTTGAATAAAATATCGTAGTTCCATTCAGAAAAGTGAAGATGAATGTTACAAATACCGTTCGAAACGGGGCTTCCACGCTCAAAAACAACACAGTTCCCATGTTAATCATTTTAAAGCAAAATTTCGAATGTCTACGAACAAAAGCAACGGCGCAATCGTCTCCACAGTGGGTTATGCACATACATACATACCCACAAAGAGATCATGTCAAAAATAGTCTAGATCGATATCGGGAAAAAATGTTTGCCTCAATTACAATACTTCCCTTACACTATACTCCGTATAGTGAGGGAAGTAAAAATAAAAATTAATGTGGAATCAGTTATGAATCTGTAGTATTCTATTTGCTATGATCATAATCATGTGATTCAAGTTGATAATTCGAATCAAAACCAGTATCCTGAAATCGTAAGTAAATTCTAATTTTATAATGTCATATGTTTTTGGCTCAGACCCAAATTGAAACGCCACGTAATAGAGGAAATACAATTTGTGTATTTGTCGATAAAGTTACAGTGCATTTCCTATGAAGCTTTTCATTTAAATGTTATCGTTGCCCAGACATTTATTGAAACATATCGTCCTCAATAAAAAATCAAATAATGGGTAATATGAGCTTTAATATTCAATAAACATGACTTAAAACATTTGACTTGGGCCTTTGCCACAGATTTATTTAGTGACCATTGCCAAACATAATAATTGTTATGGGCTATTCAATTGAACTGAATAATTATTCTTGTCATTTATGGAATGAAATTGCTTTTGAAGGAAACATATTAATTTCAAGTGAAAAGCGAGTTCTGAACTGTTCTTATTTTTTACGTAAAAATCATTGTTCCGTTCACTTTAAATAACTTATTATTATTCCCTCTACAGTTGAATTTATTAAATGTTATTTTATTGATATTCTAATAATTATCATGACAAAAGATTTGGAGCTTGTAATGCTTAATGATATTTATGGAGACGGGGGTCAGTGCAAAATGAAATTAAAACAATATCATTAATAATTCTTAGAGAATATCCGGAAGATACTTCGACATTATTATGTTATGTTTCTTTTTGGTCTACTCAAATATGATATATCTGATTTCATATAAATTATTTGTTTTTAATAAGCTTCTGGTTCCTATGAAGTATTAAAAGATATGCGAGCCAGAAAAGAAGTTTTGCCCTTCTCCAGGTTATCATCATTTCCCAAAGAAACTGTTGCCATGACTTTGTTGGCGGATAAATCCACTTTGACCTTTTTCGGCTACGATTCGCCAGGACAAGTCCACTGTTTCGACTATTCTTTAGTCTCTGGTGTGCTGTGATGGAACCATGTTTTGTCCACGGTTACCAATCGGCGCAAAAAGTCCTCCTTATCGCACTTGAATATTGCCAAATACTCCTTCGAAGTTGTTACACGGTCGGACTTGTTGTCAACAGAGAGCAAATGCGGCACCCATCTGGCAGATAGCTTTCTCATAGTCAACAATTTATTCAAAATGTTCCGTACCCTTTCGGTTGAGATGCCCATATTGCAGTCTCGTGCAGTTCAACTCGCTGATCGTCCAATATCATACCATAGATTTTATCGACGATTTCTGGCGTTGTAATCCCAATTGGACGACCAGAACGTTCGGCTTCCTTCGTGGTCATACTACCACAACGAAAAATCAGTAAATCACTTCAATCGAGGAAATAAAGCATTCCACATAACAAACTCGGCGCAGTTGGATGAATTGAGATGCGGTCTTCTGCATTCGATTCAGGAAGTGATTTAGAAAATTTGTCCGGTATTTTTTTCGTTGCGGAAAAAATTTATTGCATTTTTCTGAGTGCACTTTTTGAGATGAATGAAAAAACCGGACTCGAATTGGTTTCTCGGGTTCTTTTGGGGTCGCTCAACACGAATATGCTATCAAGAAAATTCCCTGAGGTCTCCTTGAACCTCCCCCGGGGTATGCGGGCGTCCTGACGCCCTAGATATCGATGAAATTAATTTAAAAAATTTTCAATGTTTACTAACTGTTCTGCAATACCTGATGGTACCCTGAGACCGGGTAACCACGACATCTTCTAGGAATTTGTTCATTTTTCTTCATAAAACTTAACAAATTCTGGCTCTCGGGGGTTTTCGAAGTCGCCGATCACGATTATGATACTCAGAAAGTTCATGCCTAGAAGATGAAGTAGATAAACAGAGACTCAGAAACACCACCAATTAATTTGCAGAACATTGTGAGTTTCATAATCGTGATCGGCGACTTTGAAAACCCCCGAGAGCCAGAATTTGTTACATTTTATGAAGAAAAATTAACAAATTCCTAGAAGATGTTGTGGTTATCTGGTCTCAGGGTACCACCAGGTATTGCAGAAGAGTTTTTCATGTCGTGATCATCACTAGCAACCTTTATATCACATTTTGAACAGTTAACAAACATTAAAAATAATGTCTTAATTCATTTCATCGATATCTAGGGCGTCAGGACGCCCGGATACCCAGGGGGAGGTCCAAGGGGACACCAGGGGATTTTTTTTATAGCATATTCGTGTTCGGTGACCTCAAAAGCCCCCGAGAAACCAATTCGAGTCCTTTTTTCAATTCACCTCAAAAAGTGCACTCAGAAAAATACATTTTTTGAAAGCAATAAATTTTTTCCGCAAGAAAAAAATACCGAACAAATTTTCTAAATCACTTTCTGAATTGAATGCAGGAAACTGCATCTCAATCCATCTAACTGCGCCAAGTTTGGAAGGTTTGGCCTATTTTAGTGCTTTATTTCCTCGACTACTTGTGAAACGTTCCAATCGATGGTGAGTCCCCATAATGTTTAACGAGCGATGCTTTGGTTTGTATAAAGTTTTTTTCACGCAAGAAACAATGTTTAATCAAGACGAGTAATTCACTTTTTCCCATGTTTACAAAAATCTTCAAGACTGCTTGCTTCCGATGGGTGTCAAAACAGAGCTGAATGACATATCAGTCTGAAAATTTTAATGCGTTAAAGTTAAAGATGGTGCATCACAAATGTAACATGAGATTTTCGGTTGTGGTTGTGGTTGATAATTCAAAAAATTCCGATGCGTATTTTATCGTAATGTCATATCCTTATGTACAACATATTAGCACTAATTTCAAATATCTCTCAATAATTCAAATTATTTATTTTTTACATTATCATTTATATTGTATTGACGGTTTCTTCACACTTGATGTATATTCCGAACAAATACATATATATGTATCTTTCTATCGATGAACTGGACATAATAGGAGACAATGGTAATGTAATAAGGGCTTAGCACAGGTTATTTTCAATATTTAAAAACAAAATCATTCTTAGAAAATTAAAATTTCATTAAAAATTGAAATATCTGAAAGTAAAGAACATCTAGGGGTTGCCAGATGTTTTCAATAACAAATGTATCTTGAGAAAAGTAAAGGAATTTCTAAAATAAATATAGGACAATTCACACTCGCTTCAAGCAGGGTGATATGATACCATAGCTGATATGGTTAAGAGGGTTGCAATAAGTTCACAAAGGTTTGGTTGTAAAGGAAATCATAAACCTGTCAAGATCAATAACCAATATAGGACGATCCTTTTCCGAATTGTAGATTGGTTCTTGGGAAAAAGGACGCATTACAAATACTGGGGATAATGCCTCAAACCTTCAGTTATATTTTCTAGCTAAAATTAGTCTCTTGAGAAATCACGTGACCCTTAATTTCAATTAATTTAACTTAATAGTTTCTTCAGAGTGTTTTTGGTAAGAATGGTGGATTCCTCTATATCAGAGATGTTTTAGATTTTTGATCAAAGTTGTCGTTCTCAGTTTTTATTCAAGTTAATTTCAATAATGCTTTCAAATCATCCATTCAGTTTCGATCCCCTAGGTTCATCCTGGTTGGGTATCAATTTAATAATCTTAGTTTTATTTCTCTTTCAATTAATTTAGATTATCTGAGTTTGTTTTATTTGAGTTTAGATTTTGATGTTAGTTTTTATTCTTATTAGTAATAAAGTTAATTATAATATTCTTTAATTATCATACATTCTTTAACTATTACCATTATCATTTAATTGTTATTTTTATTATTAAATTTTATTGTTGCTGTTGAGTACGAATTTATCTGATTAATATAAGCGTTTACCCCTTCCAGTGTGTTGAAAACTTAAGTGTCTTCTGGAAGAAAAGGGTAAGTGTCAATGATATTTTTCACGTTTGTTCTGGCTAAGCAATGATTGGCATCAAACTTCAACGCATCATGGTTCTCTAAATTGAATGGCCACACTGTTAATAAATGAATAGATTGAGGATTAGGAATAATATAAATTCCTTAAGTAATGTTTTATAGAGATTCATCAATAGAGTACCATGTTACAGTAAGGCAGACGAGGGATGCCCGAAATGAAATCGAGAGGATGAATCAATGACGATCACTTTACTCTTTCATTCAACGGTTGTACTAAGTAACAAACAAACAAATTTTTACTTTTATATGTAGGAATTAGTGGAAGTTGTCATTATTAATTTTATTGTGATTCCTAATGAACTCGATTGATTCGAATTTTTTGGATATGACATGAAAATTGGATATCTGTATTTATGTACGATTTTGCAAGATTCATCATAGATTGGTATAGCTTGCATATCACAGTTTTGTAATTAATGATATTGCTCCGTCAACTAGGAAGTAGCATATCTTGCTTCGAATAAGTTTATTCTAGAACAGTCATAACATACGTTCTATTTCAGTATTCAGTTTGACCCTGTGCCTTTTAGTTTTATACCATTCATTCTATTCTTTCACGATTAGTTGTGGTTTTAAACCTCGTATTTTCATTAATTCGTTGGGAAATGAGGAAACTATGAACGATGAATTTCATGTTTTCAATATTCGCTCTTGATTATGTCGGCATGGATTTGATGTGAACATTTATTCCGTAGTTAATGAGCGGTGTAGAGTTTATTCCAAGAAATCGCATAATAAATTGTAAATGAAATAAAAATAATACGGGCAGTCACCGAGCACTGCTGACAGAAGTGAGAACTGACATTATGAAGTAACCAATTTATTTTGGGAATTTCATCCAAATTCGTATGATTTCACCAGTATCATCTCTTTCTACATGACACAATTTTCTGACAGTGCCATTGGACAATCCATCCCCAACATCTATGTTATTAGTTGTCATGGTCAATTAACTCGTATGGTAATCCATCCGTATCATCGGTTCTCATTTTATACAACTTCTGCCTGACGAAATTTTGTTGCTCAGCGTTATGACAACCAACGAAGACATCCGATGCCACAGATACTATTGTCTACGGAGTTTACAATGGAGTTGTTGTACTCGTTGTAGCATCCAAAATTACAATTTTATTATTTTTAAATGAAAATTAATATAATTAGTTTTTCTTTAGTTTTCACAACTGTCAGCATTTCAATCAACAATTATACACATTTTTAAATTTAATAATAAAAAATGTATAATGGGCGGTACAATCCCTGTGAAGAGTATGAATCAGTCCCCATGCAGACGAAAGTTATATCCTTATTGCATTTATTACATGGATGTAAATATCAATAAATAATATGTTTTGAAAATAAAATAATGTGTATTTATTATAATGACTATCGGGTTACATTCATACCCTTTACAAGGATTGTACCGCCCATTATACGTTTTTTATTATTAAATATAAAAATGTATACGATTGTTGATTGAAATGCTGACAGTTGTGAAATATACACATCACTAATGTTATATTCTTATGACAAGAATTATATACACAATATTTAAAACCTTCCACGTAGATACGATACTAAGTACACAATCTACAATTAATAAAAATAAAAATATAACTTTCGTCTGCACGAGGACCGAGGATTGAGTAAATGAATAACGTCGAGTATCCGACCCAGATATGCACACGTGTGTAAGCGTATAGATATACTGCCTGACGCCTGACCCAAGTAGTTGCGCACGCAGCAGTATACATAATACCTAATATATATATATATATATATATATATATATATATATATATATATATATATATATATATATATATATATATATATATATAAGTTATGTCATCGCCCTCTATTACAATCACATATAATATGAACAAGTGTCATGTTTCCGCTGACTACGGAAACATCTTCATAATAACTCTGCAAGCATATGATAATTCACGCTACTGCGATAATTCATATTTTTATTAAGTTACTTCTTTTTCTCAGCTGTATCGAACAGCACCTGTTTTATTATATCTCTAATCAACCTGCAATATTAATTGTATCTTTCGTTATTTTATTAATGTACTTTGTATTTGAATATAATTGTGAAATCGTGTAAACGAAATAAACATTTTTTGAAAAGAAATTCCTCAAAGGGAATTAAATAATTGGCGCAGTCGGTATTGGATCGCGCTGAACAGTTCCGCGAAAAGGTCCTGGTCCGTTTCAACGGTTCGTCAGTGCTGAATCAGAAAAATAAATCAAACTATTGGTTACTGGATCAAATCGGAAGCCACGTTACAGAAGCCAACCTATCGTCATCTGTAGAATGCTGGGAAAGCTGTTTGTCTCACTGTAAGTACAATTTATGTCTTATAGAGGTTCCGAAAGTTCAGACTCTGAAAACAGTAATTTGGAATTTGGCTATATTAGTGAAGATAATATAGACCCAACTAGTACAAATTCTCAAATATCAATTAAACCCGCACGTTTATTGTTATCAAATAAAGTTAATAATCCCAAAATGGTAGAACAACAGATATCAATCTCAGAATTGAAAGAATATTTAGAAATAGTACCAATATTTAAAGGCGAATCAGAATTATTGCCTTATTTTATTCAAGAATCTGAAAAAGTAATCAATTATTTTTACGATGCTCAGAATCCATTGAATCCACGTAATGACTATATTACTTCACGAATTAGATCTAAAATTCACGGTGAAGCTGCACTTTATTTAGCAAATAAAAACATAAGAAGTTGGAATGAATTACGTCAATTTCTTTTAACTGCATATGCTGATAAAAGAGATGACGCTACATTAGCCATAGATATTGTTAAACTTGAACAAGGGAACGATACTCCGTTCGACTATTATAAAAAGATACAAAAACTGTTATGTTCACAAATTGCATTTGCAAATTTAAGTTATGGTGTTAATGATGGACTTAATAATCACTTCCGCAAAGTTGCCCTAAAAACACTATTAAACGGATTGAAAGATCCACTAGGCTCTCTCATGAGAACGAAAGATCCCGCTGATTTGGAAACCGCATTAAATTTGCTTACTAATACTTATCAGAAAGAAATTAACTCTCAAAAAGTTAATAAGCTTCAGAATTTTAATTCGCAAAATCCAAGACAATTTATGAGACCACAACAAAATTTTGTGCCTAATTTCAATCCAGGATTCAATTTTAAACCAACGAATCCTCAAAATTTCAATTCCAATTCACAACCTCAAAATTCCAGAGGACCGCAAAATTATAATCAAACACCCAAAACGAACTATCAACAACATAATCGTTCAAATTTTACTTCAGCTCAAAATAATAGAATTACACCAATGAGCACTTTACTAACAACACGTTTCGTACCAACTTTAGGCAATCATACCCACAACAAAAATTTCATGCTGAAGAACTTTTTAATGTAAATGATGAACACTGTGAGGATACGAATGACCCACACATCGAAACAAATTATGACAATAATCCACTAAACGCTACAGAATATAACGAAGAAGATTATACTCCGTACAATGATTTTTTAGAGCAAAGCGCCTCGGAAATAATACAAAACCAATAGAACTCATGAATCTAACAACTAACACATCCGAGTTACCATACATTTTAGATCCATACACAAAAAGAAAAATTCTAATTGATACAGCTAGTACCAAGTCATATATAAACCCTGGTTTAGCCAGTGAATTATATCAAAATTTCATAAAGAAAGACCCTTTTAGAATATCAACCATACATGGCACTAGTGCTGAAAAATATTCATTAACTATTTCACTTCCGGAATTATTCAAATCAGAAGTCAACTTAAAATTTCATCTTTTCAAATTTCATGATCATTTTGATTGGCTTTTAGGTATGGACAGTTTAAAAAAATTGAAAGCAATAGTGAACATTAAAGATAATTCACTTATTCTTCCGAATTGTAGTTATGAAATTTATTATCGTAAAACTACCCCTCAGTTATGCCATATTGAGACGAATTATATAAACCTTTCAAAATTCCGCACAGAACACTTGAATAATGAAGAGAAAAATGCTCTCACGCAACTCCTGAGAGATTATTCTAGCATTTTCAAACAGAACGACCAAAAACTAACATTCACTGATCGAATTAAACATCATATTCGAACAAAAGATGAAACCCCAGTATATACTAAATCTTACAGATACCCTGAAATTCACCGCCAGGAAGTAAGAAAACAAATTGATGAGATGCTGGAACAAAAAATAATTCAGCCATCCTATTCGCCTTGGTCGTCCCCCATCTGGGTCGTTCCAAAAAAATCTGATGCGTCTGGGAAACAAAAATGGCGTATCGTCGTGGATTATCGAAAATTAAACGATAAAACCATCGACGATAAATATCCGATTCCAAATATAACAGATCTTTTAGATAAGTTAGGGCGCTGCCAGTATTTCACCACACTGGATTTAGCATCAGGATTTCACCAGATAGAAATGAATCCTGATGATGTACCAAAAACGGCATTCAATACCGAAAACGGTCACTTTGAATATCTGCGAATGCCATTTGGGCTGAAAAATGCCCCTGCAACTTTCCAACGGGCTATGGAAGATATTCTTAGAGGACTCAATAATGTCATTTGTCTAGTTTACTTGGACGACATAATCGTATTCAGTACGTCTTCAAGAACACATAGAAAACTTGAAACTTGTATTCGAAAGACTTCGAGAATCGAACTTTTTTAAAGTACAACTAGATAAATCCGAATTTCTTCGAAAGGAAGTCGCTATCTGGGTCATATAGTTACACCCGACGGTGTAAAGCCCAACCCCGAAAAAATTAAAGTTATTTTAAACTACCCAATACCATCTACAACAAAACAAATCAAAGGATTTTTAGGATTATTGGGGTATTATCGGAAATTTATACCCAATTTTGCTAAAATTACAAAACCCTTGACAACATGTTTAAAAAAAAATGCTATAATTGACATAAATAAACCAGAATATCGACAATGTTTTGAAAGTTGTAAGAATTTACTTACAAACGAGCCGATACTTCAGTACCCCGATTTCAACGAAGTATTCCATCTAACTACAGACGCCTCGAATTTTGCCCTAGGTGCATTATTATCGCAAGGACCTATTGGGAAAGATTTACCGATAGCCTATGCCAGTCGCACCTTGAACGATCACGAAGTAAATTACTCAACTATAGAGAAGGAGCTATTAGCCATCGTATGGGCAACTAAGTATTTTCGCCCATACCTATTTGGACGCAAATTTAATATCATAACAGATCACAAACCCCTCCAGTGGTTGTTTTCGTTGAAAGAACCAAATTCAAAACTTCTCCGGTGGCGTCTAAAATTAGAAGAGTTCGATTATACCATAATGTATAAGAAGGGTATTTTGAACAAAGTGGCTGATCCCTTATCGAGGATCGAGTGCCATGTTAACGAGACCGAAGTGCCGCCCATATTTCAGTATATGGAAAAGTTTAACGAAGATCTCGACAGTGATGGGAATGATAACGATAATCAATCTATGATTGTTGAATCCGGTACTGAACACGATTATAACTACGATAGTGAATCAGCCAAAACTATTCACTCCAACGCAGAAAATCCACTAATTGGGATACCTATACTGGAAAAACCTTTGAATTATTTTAAAAATCAAATAATAATCACCGAAGTAAATTATTCTCCTGATAGACCATTAATAAAGACACTATTCGATAAACAATATCAACGGTTCATCTTACAAATCTCAAAAAATAATTACGAAAACGATATAGTTCATTTTATTAAAGAATATTTAGTTCCTAAAGTCAATTATTATATTCATTTCCAATCCCCAATCTATGAAACGTTCAGCAACGTATTACAGAGACATTTTAAAAACTCTGAAATTAAATTAATTCGATGCACAAAGCTACTAGAGGATATTGAGAATTCGAATGATCAAATGAATACTATTGATACATATCACACTGGTAAAACAAACCATCGTGGTATTGCGGAAACGTATACCCGACTGAAACAGGTTATTTTTGGCCCAAAATGCAACAAACAATACAAAATTTCATAAATGAATGTGATCCTTGTAGATTAGCTAAATATGATAGACATCCTCTTAAATTAAAATTCAACATAACACCTACCGCATCGAAGCCATTCGAAATCGTTCACATAGATACCCTGACATTGGAAAAACAAAAATTTTTAACAATAGTTGATTCGTTTTCTAAGTACGCGCAAGCTTACTCCTTGAATTCTTTACAAAGGACTGAAATCGCAAATAATCTCGTAACTTACTTTAGCCATCACAGTATACCGATGCAAATAATTTCTGATAATGGATGTGAATTCAAAAATGACTTACTACAAGAATTATTAAAACTACACAAGATCGACATTCACTTCATAAGTTCACAGCATCCTGAGTCAAATGGTATAGTGGAAAGATTCCATTCCACACTTATCGAACATATCCGTATCCTCAACAATAGAGAGGACTTTAAAAATGAATTAATAAATAATAAAGTAAGATACGCAGTTTTGGCTTACAATAACACAAGGCATTCAACAACAAAATTTACTCCCTTTGAAATTATCAATGGTCATTTAGAAAATACAAACCCTTTTGACATAGATATTGAAAAGCATATAGTATCAAAGTACAACCAGCAACACAGAGATAAAACAAAAATTCTCTATGAACAAATTAAAGAAAAAATTGGTGTGAATAAAGACAAAATTATTACAAAATTGAATAAAGATAGAGAAGACGTCCCGAATATACCTCAACGTGTTTTTGTCAAAGACAAACAAAAATGTAGGAAAACAAATAATAAATATAAAATAGAAAAAATTACGGAAATAGATCCACAAAGGAAAACTGGGAAAATAGTACCGCGACATACTAATACATCTGAAAATATTCACCTTTCAAATATTAAACGACCTACAAAATTAGTAAAAATAAAATCTGTTGCAGATCCGTCTTCGGAATCGGACTCTCAACAATAACAATTCAAAATATTACACATGGTCCTGGGTTGATGCCAGTATACCTAGGCCCTGCAAGACTGCAGAAATCACAACACACGCTAGTACATTATTTTGACATATCGATCATAATCAATCAAATTGAAAAACTAAACAATCATTACAGAACAATCGCAACTACCCTCCGTCAACATGAACACTACATGGAAGTTGAAAATTACGATAAAATAGTTGCACACAAAATAAACTTACTTAACGAAAAACTATCAAATATTTATCCAAAAACATTAAATCGTGAAAAAAGAGGCCTTATTGATGGGTTAGGATCCGTCATCAAATTCTTTACGGGAAACATGGACGCGAATGACGCGAGTCGAATTAACAAAATAATTCAACATCTGGAAAATAAACAACAAAATTTACAAAATCAAATACTAAATCAATATTCTGTGAATAATGACGTATTAAAGCGATTCAACTTTTCGATTCAAATTATTCAATATAATGAGCAATTATTGAAAAATAAAATTATGAAAATGACTGAAAATGTCTTAAATAATACAAGAGAAATCGAAATATTACGTGAAAAGGACATATTCAACCAATTTCTTATGATGTACAATGTAATTTTGCAACTTTTAACAGAAATAGAAAATTCACTAAGCTTTTGTGCTATAGGTGCAATGCATCCAAGTATAATAAAAACAATTGATTTACTCAATGAATTAAAAAAGTTAGTACCGTACTACAACAACGAGTTACCCCTTGCTGTCACTATCGAAAATATTCTCAATTATGAATCTTTAATAACTGTTCATTGCCATCATAACAAAAACCGTATTCTCTATTTCCTAACCATTCCTATCGAAAATACCACCCCTTACGAATTGTACTATTTGGAACCGTTGCCGACAAAAGTAGAAAATAATTATTTCACGATAATTCCAAATTCCAAATTCTTGATTAAATCGGAAAATAGTATCAAACCTCTATTTGACATATGTACTATGAGTGGAACATATCATTGTCCATTGAAATTAATAACAAATGCCAATATGACCTGTGAAGATGAAATCTTGAAGAAAAATAGACCAAATAATTGCGTTTATACAACAATCCACGCAGAGCAAGACCACATAGAGCCAATACCCTACACAAATCAATATCTAGGCTGGTTTAAAAGCGGCTCAACGCTAACTATACAATGTGCTGATGAAAAGAAAATCCACAAACCATACGGTATCCTGCTGTTGAAACCAGAAAAGGAATGCAAAACTATATTTAATGGAGAAGAACTTCAACCCCTAGATTCAACTCGGAGTATACCCATAATGATTGACTTCAAAATACCACAACTCCCGGATGAAATCAAAAAATCAAATACTTCCATAGAACTAAAAGGGATTACATTAGGAGAAATTCATCTGCAGCACATCACCCCTATATCAGACAACTACGAAGGAGACTTCTATACAATCAATATTTGGACAATTTTACTTTATGGATTGGTTACCATCCTTGTTAGTGTAATATTAGTGAAAGTGCTACGCAAAAACTTTAAATTGAATTGTAAGAAGCAACTTATCGGCAATTTCGAAGAAACGAACGAAAATATTGAGATGAAACCAAAACCTCGTCAGTTACCTACCGAGGCTTCGTTCTAAGGATGGAGGAGTTATGTCATCGCCCTCTATTACAATCACATATAATATGAACAAGTGTCATGTTTCCGCTGACTACGGAAACATCTTCATAATAACTCTGCAAGCATATGATAATTCACGCTACTGCGATAATTCATATTTTTATTAAGTTACTTCTTTTTCTCAGCTGTATCGAACAGCACCTGTTTTATTATATCTCTAATCAACCTGCAATATTAATTGTATCTTTCGTTATTTTATTAATGTACTTTGATATTTGAATATAATTGTGAAATCGTGTAAACGAAATAAACATTTTTTAAAAAGAAATTCCTCAAAGGGAATTAAATAATTTATATATATATATATATATATAAGTTTAAAGTTTCTTTGCCTAATTGGCCACTATCGTGTATATAATCCTAAGTTAAATTATCTAAGTTATCTTCATAATTCAGAGAATTTAATTCTATATCTCTTAAGTTACATATATATATATATATATATATATATATATATATATATATATATATATATATATATATATATATATATATATATATGTATATATATACAGTATGACGGGACGCGACGGACTCATGGTTTTACCCCCTGAAATCTGAAAATAGTTGAACGCGTCTAAAGAAGTTTTCACTTCAATAATTTTACTGCTGTGATTCTATTTCATTTCAGCTATTTTCATTATGTAAGTAGGCAAAACCTCTATGGGAACAAGAGTCCAGAGAAGCAAGGGATGCCAAAGTCGTAGACTTGAGCAGACAGGAGATTGGGCTACTCACCGGAGTTCAAATACCACCGAGGAAAACATGTAAGGTATGTGAGAACCGGAGGAAATCCTTGATCATCTCCTATTGGACAGCAATTTTACATTAAACCTCAGATGGAGGAGTAACCTTTGACCCAAAGAGCATAAAGAGTGCCTCTAATATCACTCTGCTAGGCCCTAGGAAAATGACTGACATCTTGGAATGGGACTAAGGTTTAATAGTTGACGGGAATCAGTGACTGGATCCTGGGGGACAGAAAGGCCTGTAGTGGTGGTGCTCTTAGAGGATCCGATTCAGTTATAAGAAAAGCTTCATTACAACATTTCAAAGCATCTCGATCATTTACACATAAAATCCGTAAACACGGTCCGTGGAATTGATTCAATTTTCCGATTTTTTGATTTTCATAATCGTTTCAAAATTACAACAGTAGGGGTTAAAAAAATATTCAACAATAAATAGGAAGAATGAAAAGAATAAATAACAAGAAACGTGTTTTTCTGGTCCCAGACTTCTTGATTCTATGGTATATTTTGATAGTTGATATGACAGCAAGTGTCAGTATAAAAGAAGGCTATATTATATAGTGTGAATAATTGCGAAAGTCAACCTGACAGCGGTATTAGTATGAAGCATAGAGTTGTGAAATACATTATGTAGACAATTTGGATGAAAGTTCAATGTAACATGGAGTATAACGTAACCTCTTTCATTACCGGCTTCTAAATTATTTCCAATATATTTTCTGTTTCTATAATCATTTACATTTGACCCGCAGGACTGTTCGAAAGCTATTTCGCTAAAAAAAAGTGAGGGTCACGTGATCAATTGATCACACCTTTTTTATTTTCCCACTATACATGATATATAGTTTAAGGGAAGTATTGTGATGAAAGCAAATATTTTTTTCCGGATTTTAGCGGTTATACATTTCTGAATTGATCTAGACTTTGACATAATGTCTGTGTCCCATTTTGAGTGGTACCTCTCTGATGTTTGACATCAATTTTCAGTTTTTCAGATAAATTATAGTATTTTATTAAATCATAATGACAACAGTGCTTTTCTGTTTATAAATATATATCACACGCATATATTTAATCTGCAGAATTGTCCGAAATTCTTATTTTTGATTCAAGAGACGTCATTGATGTGTCTACACATGCTATAGCATGTGTTTACTCTGTTACTAATTTTGATAGCAGTCACAATTTGCGAATGTTAAATAGTTGATAGTCTAGATAGATTCAGAAAGACGCAATACTTTTCTTGTACTACTACGTATACTGAGGCATAGCCGTGTCTAGTAGGCTATTACCAAGGGAAGAATAATTGAGGTAGTGACACCATCGGTTATTCTATCTATATTGTGGACAAGTCAACAATCCTACCTTGATTCAGAGTAGAACGTGTTACGATCCGACTTTTGAATGAATCGTTACATATCATTTTTCATGATAGAACCCTATAATAATTTGAATATATATCCTTGAACTTCCTCCCAATTAAAGAACTCTATCTTAAATGATATAGTTACCTGTATTTAATTAATACGGAGCGGATTCAACGAATACTTTATTGTTACCCCCACATCAGAGTTATTAATTAGGAAGGGAGAATCTGAATAAAACCGGTTGCAAATGATAACTGAGCATCTTAGGTGTTACTGTGAATACAAGGTAGGTCTTAATCAAAGTTATTCATTAAATTGTTTTTAGAGTAGCATTGAATCTTTTTAATGTCATTCACAATCGGGCTTACTCTAATATATACGAAACTTTGATTGTTTCCTGCTCTTACAACAGGCACCAAGATCTCTTGATTATAGACATTGTAATTTTATCTATATCATTTGTTCAATTGGCAAAATCACTTGTTCCATCATTTTCTGAATACACGTGGGGTAATTATATCGTATATGTTTTTTTTTGCTTTGAACTCCTCATAATACGAACAGCGTAGCGTTATCCGAATCGAAAAGGTACGAAACATATAGAGGTGGGCTAAAACTAACCACTCCATATCTATAATTCCACGAGCCTTGTTTCAATATACCTTCGATTATAGAGTTAACGTGGGACTTGTTGTACTATCCCGTAATCGTACTAAAGAGGCCTAATAATACGATAACTCATATCTTATTTTCAAACTCAATTCATTTTTTCTAACCTTGTTCAAATTGATTTCGTTATAATTGTAGTAAATTCTGAATAATTGTCACATATTAATTTAATCTGTAATTGTAATTATAATTTATCTTGGCTTCACCTATTTAATATTTATCCGGCTTAACTCAACTACACGTATTAAATTTTACCTCTCTTGTGGACATCCTACTCGTGTATTTTTTCTTTTTCGATAAGAGGATATTGGATCCAATACACTACTAGAGACCTCGCGGAGTCACCATCAGAACCACAGGAGATACACAGGGGAGTAATTTTGATATCACTGTTGCAACTTTCATTACCATGATGAATTAGATGCTGGTCGTAATCACTGAGTGAAAGTAGATTGATTACTTCATTTATAACTGTTTCAATTTTATATCGGTGTCCCGAAAAGAGCATGCGAGTTTGTTAAAGATTTTTTTATTGTTCATCAATATTTGAATATATTTGTTATTGTTTTTATATGCTTTGTTTCTTTTCTTTTTTACTTACTACCAATTCAATGATGCTTATTTCTTTATTTATAACAGCCTGAAATTCTTCTTTCTTACTCGTGGTGGCGCCCAGGGTTTGTTGTTTAAAAAGTAATAGGGCAAGTATTATCATTCGAAAAGAGCCGAAAAACCACAAATTTGAGCTAGTTTGGGAAATATCAGTAACTTGGGTAAATTCATCTTTTCAATCAATTTAGAATCAAGGGAAAGTGGAAATTACGTAGCTTACAAACGTAGATAAGTTCTATCAATTTTAATTTGAAAAAACTGCACTCACCCATGGTCATAAGATACAGGAAGTGTCAGTAAAATACTTATAACAGCTACTAAATTCAGTACGCTATCCACTAGTTCATTTTCAAAAATGTAATTGAGAACTCCCTACGGAGTTGGTACTCTTGCAAGTCAGTGCATATTTCGGTACAGTCAATGTCCTTAAAGCCCCCGTGAGTTAGAGATACTTCCATCTTCAAATAGTCTACCAAAATGGCTTTGGAAGCTTTATTCTGCAACACGAGAATGTTAAAAAACAAATTGAATCTATTTTATCAGAATAAACTCAATTTCATTCATTGCGGTATCAAGAACGACATTGATTTTGAACTAATCTTAACTATCACAAATCATAATTGCTTTTTTTTCCTTTTTTCAAAAATGTTGCATCTACCATCATTTTCTCAAATTCCAAATACTAAAGAACAAGATACTGCACTAGAAGAGAAACAATGAACTTAAAATTTCCATTTTTTAGCAATCGACTGCGCCTGAATTCGCGTCTGATTTTCAGATGGACCAGTAAAAGTATTGTTTCGATAAATATCAATGAGCGCATCATGCACATCGGCTAATTGATATCTTAATAGTTTCAAGGGATTATTTCGAGTCTCCGAATTTGTGTAGCTCAGTGCCTTCAGATTTAGTTGTTAGCTGATGGAGGCTGAATCGAACCAGAGGATTAATTTTGAATCAAATCGAAAGAGAATGTGGCTGCCATACAACATTTAGTCGCATAACTTACCACAAGATTCAGGGTATGATAAATACATATTACAAAAACAGCTCGTGGGGCTAGCTCTTAAACTCGGTACTTGTTACAAAAAATTTACCCCGGCCCGGCAACCCCTGTGAGCTTGGCGCCCTTCGCGGTCGCCTAATTCACCTATATGGAGGGGCCGGCCGGTCCTGTATACAACTGTGCCGGAATTTTAATATAAGGCCAAACCGATCTTTCCTTGGTAGTTTGGCTCCGTTACTCACATTTTAGTAAGAGCTATCTACTCATATAAAGGTGTCATGAGCAAAATGTAGCTCATGCTGCTATTAAACGGTAAGCTCTTGTTCAGACCTAGATCATTCGACCGTCCAGACCAGTGAATTTGCATTTGTAAAAAAAAGGAAATATCTCATAATATATAATATTATATCATCTACGGAAACGTTACCCACCAAGCAACTGTATTTCATAAATAAATACATAATATAGATTCAGAGAAAATATTTGTAAAATTTATCTATTCGAATAAATAAATTATGCGTTTTATATTCTGTTTATTAATTTACTTTCAGCATGTATGTTATGATGAACTTCAAAGAACTATCAATATAGTGGAATATTGGCACTACTATTTATTATTATGTATATGTATATAAAAGCGACATATTTTTAAGAAGGATAGAACTTTTCGAGTGTGCCCAGGTATGATGACACCCACAAGATTGATATAAATCATGGTGAGCAACAAGAAAAATATTTAAGGAGTACACCATTTGAACGAAAACTTCGGAAAATGTAGATAAATATTCAACACCGGGTAAAGGGAAACACAAAAAAATGAAAATCCCTCTATTAGGATTAAGATGCCATGGGATATAATAGATTAGGATACTATTAATAAACGAAATCTAATTTTGAAAACTTAGCGATACAAGCATAATCAACACCGATTTAACTAGCAGTGTTGAATAAGATAGCAAAATCGGTAAAATTACAGGCCGGTGGCCAAGAGCTTTGGTTCGACCACCAAAATTCAAGTTATTTCATATATATATATATATATATATACGGGCGAACAAATGATAAGTAGCTCATATGTGTGTAATAACCTAATAACCAAGAATCCATGTTAAAAATAGTATGCACCTCGGTTGATCAAAGTTTTTTACTAATCAACAGGCACTGTTCACTCATGTTTCCAATGTAAGTTGTAAGTCATTAACTTGTAAATGTACGTAGGTAAAACATGAACCGTTAAGATATTTATTTTTGAGTGAATCGTTTTGAATTCTTGTTCATGTTAATATTATTTCAAGTATTTATTTTCCCAGTACTTGAAATGAGTAAACCGGATGTGGATCATGTACCTATTAGTTTCTTATTCCAAGTAGGAACAGAAATAGCCGTTTTATTTGTAGCATTAATATAATTCTCAATTATGTCTTAAAATAATTTTCTATTCATTTTCAACCTCTTATTTATAGTACATATTATTTAATTGTTCATTTCTGTATGCCAAGATATAGAAAATGAAAATTCAATATTTGAAAGCTAGGTGAAAAAATATTTTTTTCTTTAATCACGAATATAGCCGTGAATACATTCAGATGAACACGAAAAATTACTTATAAATAATAATAATAATAATAATAATCTTATAAACGTTAATCAAGTTGAACCAGATAGGACAATTAGCATTAACCCTTGGGGCCTAAAAATGAGGGAGGCTACCCCCCTCTCCTGCAGATACACAATAAGAGAAAACATTGTATTAAACTACGAATGCTAGAAAGACATTTAAATAATTTTTAACATATGATATATTTTTTTGTGAAGAGATTAATTCTCTGTTAATATTAAATAATATATAAATAACGAATAACTTTTTGAACTTTTGTGATACAGATTTGTTCTGCTCATAGATGACGATATGTGTTTAATTGTACATAGTATTCCACATATATACATATATTTGTGAAAGATGTAGGTATCTTAATTGTAACAATTATTATTATATAACTGTAAGCATATATTAAAGGTCACATTGAATACTATGGAATAGTAACGCCTAAGTAGCTAGAATTTCTCTAGTTTCTTGTCTGCATTACTCTTTAATAAATTGTATTGTTCATCTTAGTTACACGACATTTATGTAACAACGTATAATGATATAATTTTTAAATCAAAGTTTAGTTTATAGTTATGATTATGAATTATTTTAAAATCAAAGAAATGTATTGAGTTTAGTTTTATTTTCAAATATGTATTGTTTAGATAATTTTGAGAAAATGTTATAGTCCTTTACTTGTTTCAGGGATGTAGGTAGTAAGTTATAAATTATTGAAGCTGTGGAGTCTAGAAGTCTTAGGTGAAGGTTATTTGTGCTTTTAGCTATTTTGATGTATTTGTTGTTATTATTTCTGGTATTATATATATGTGAGATTCGAATTTGGAAACTGCGCTTTTGGAAAAGAAATGAACAAGAATTATGAAAATAGAGGGATCGTACATTAAATACTATTTTATTACATAGTTGTTCTGTGGGATGTCGTTTGTGTTTAAAAAAAATACTTTCAACATATTGTTTTGCGCAACATTTAATTGTTTCAGATTGCTAATAATATATTTTATATATAGTATGTACAGGGTGTCCTCGAACTGCGTGGCAAAAATAAAACCGAAGATTCTTTGATTGGAAAAAAATTTGATGAGCCTTTTTACTTTTGCCTCAAGTGTCTTGTTTACCCGGTAGAGGGCTTCAAAATTGCAAAAATAATTTTGTTTTTTCGGTATAACTTGAGAACGTGATGAAGAACTTTTACAATATTTGGCAGGTGAGTTACTGTTAATGATAGCCGTTTTTGAGAGTGGAGTACAGAGCCTTAGAGACCATAGAAATCGCTCAAACTTGAGGATGTAACGGGAAAAGTGTCCAGAACTTTTTTGTGGTCAATGTAATTCACTCGATATTTTTTATGTAGATAGCTTATCTAATTTGAAAACTTTTCTTACTCTTAGAAAATTTTGATAAAATCAACAGATTAGCTTGAAAAAATTAATTTTCGAGTCTCTGCATTTTTGGCTTACTAATTTTACTTGATTAAAATACCTTAGTTGCCTTTGCTTTTCTAATGTCATTTTGGCATTTGAAGAATTTATTCTCAAAACTGTCAGTTTTTACTTTGCTTTCCGTAAAAATTTTATAAAATTATGGATCAAAATTTCACTAACACTGAAATGGTTGATATGTTATTGATTTATAGACTTTGTCGTTGCAATGGCCGGAGAAGGGAAAGATATCCGCATCGCAGAATTCCAAATCGGCAAACCTTCGCGAAACTGACAAATTTGAAGCAAATCGCAGAGAAACTGGACGCAGACGGACAAGAAGGACGTTAGAGCTCGAAGAAGCGATACTGGAAGCGGTTGAAACTGAACCTGGGATAAGCACACTACGTTTGGGACTTCGTATTGGAGCCTCAAAATCATTAGTTCATAATGTACTGAAAGAAGAACTGTTGTATCCCTATCATATTAAAACAGTTCAAGACTTATTGCCCATGGATCCAGGTCATCGGCTAGATTTCTCTCGGCTTATTGTCCAAAGACAAAACGCAAACCCAAATTTTTGTAGAAGAATTCTGTTCACGGACGAAGATACTTTCACGAGATGTGGTCTTTTTAACCTCCATAATGAACATTTCTATGCTGATGAAAATCCTCATGAAACGGAAGTTACATATTTCCAGAATCAAACTAAAATCAATGTTTGTGTTGGAATTGTGGATAACTTTATTATTGGCCCTACCGTTATACCCGATCGATTGAACGGGGAGAACTACTTGAACTTTTTGGAACAAAGGCTACTTGAACTGTTGGAAGACTTGCCCTTACACATTCGTCGTGGCCTGGTTTATCCATGATGTTGCACCTCCTCATTTCACATTAGCTGTGAGGCGACATTTGAATGCGGAATATCCAGATCCCTGGATAGGTAGAGGACACGATGCACCAGTGAACTGGCCGGCCCGCTCACCTGATTTGACGCCCTGCGACTTCTTTCTATGGGGCGCTTTGAAGTCGAAAGTTTATGCAGCTCCAGTAAACACACGAGAGGAATTGTTGCAACGAATTAATCATGAAGCGGATTTATTGAAGAATGATCCTGAAGTACTAGCCAGAGCTCAATCCAATTTCTTGAAACGAATTAATTTGTGTATTCAGGAAACTGGGCAACATTTCGAACAATTGATGCCTTAGCGATTTCCCGAAAAGTTTTGTTGTTTCTTTTAATTTAGCATTTGTTAATCAAGTAAAATTAGTAAAACAAAATTGCAGAGACTCGAAAATTATTTTTTTCAAGCTAATCCGTTGATTTTATCAAAATTTTTTAAGAGTAAAAAAAGTTTCCAAATTAGATAAGCTATCTACATAAATAATATAGAGTGAATTACATTGACCACAAAAAAGTTCTGGGCACTTTTCCCGTTACATCCTCAAGTTTGAGCCATTTCTATGGTCTCTAAGGCTCTATGCACCGCTCTCAAAAACGGCTATTATTGACAGTAACTCACCTGCCAAATATTGTAAAAGTCCTTCATCACGTTCTCAAGTTATACCGAAAAAACAAAATTATTTTTGCAACTTTGAAGCCCTCTACCGGCTAAACAAGACACTTGAGGCAAAAGTAAAAAGGCTCATCAAATTTTTTTCGAATCAAAGAATCTTCGGTTTTATTTTAGCCACGCAGTTCGAGGAGTATATTGCTAATATAAGCTACCCCAGACAATAATTCCATATCGGGTTATAGATTCAATTAGAACCTTGTATATAGTTATTGATGAATGATGTAATATTTCTCCCAAAATATAAAATTTATAGATCAGTTTGGGTATTTTAATTTTCAATTGTTTTATATTTTCGTCCCATTTTAAATACCTGTCAATGGTTACACCTAGATATTTGATGTGTTCTACTTCTTGTATTGGTTCACAAATAGTGATTCCTATTGTATTAAAATCTAGACGATTGACGCAAGATAGTGAGAATGCAATATATTTAGTTTTTTTATGTTAAGAGACAATTTATGCAAATTCAACCATTTGTTTTTGTTTCATACCTACCGAAACTTTATTTAGTATTATCAGAGAAAATTAAATCTGTATCATCTGCATATGATATGGTAATACCATTAGTTTTTAAATTAGTTGGAACACGTTCTTTTCGTGAAGCAGCTATTGAGTTTAACCAACGACATCCAGAACGTAGTATTAACCATGTGACCGTTGGAAATATTAGCAAAATTTTTGACCAACATGGAACAGTTGAGAGAGTTCCAAACCAGCATTGTGATCGGGAGCGAAGAGGAAACCAAACGATTCTCAATTATTTTAATGATAATCCACATTCAAATCTTAGGGATGCTAGTAGAAATTCAAATATATCTAAGAGCCAAAACTGGGAATGTTTGAAGAAAAGCGGTAAGAAACCTTTTAAGCCAAAATTTCTTCATAAACTTGAAGCTAGAGATGCTGAAGCAAGAATGGAATTCTGCTTATGGCTGCAAGGTATGTATCTAGAAAATCCTGAATTAAAAAAAAAACATTTTCTAAACGGATGAGGCTACATTTACAACCAGCGGGATTGTATCATCACAAACTATCAGAATGTGGAGCGAGCATAATCCAAACTGGGTAATTGAATGTAAATGTTTTCTGTGGCATTTTAAATGAGAAGATTATTGAGCCATACTTTTCTTAGGAAAATTTATATGCTGCTAGCTTTCTCAGATTTCTACAAAATGAGTTTACCGATGTACTTGATGTATTTCCCCTTGATTACCGCTACAATTTATACTTACAACTTGATGGAGCACCTATCCATAGCGCTGTTAATGTGAGACAGTGGGTAAATGATAATTTTCCTAATCGTTGGATCGGACGCAGTAGTCTTCTTATTCGTTGGCCACCGAGATCCCCAGACATTAAGCCGCTTGATTTATCTCTTTGTGGGACAATAAAAAATAAAGGTTCTGCTACAATGCCTCCGAGAAAAATTTTCCCATAGCATCAGGGAAGCACAGTATAACTCGACAGCAGTTAAGAAATGTGGTAAGGAATAATCGACGACGAATTGACAAATGTATGAGGGAATTCGGTGAGTTAGTGAAAATTACAAAAATTTAACGTTTTTATAAATTTTTCATTTGTTAATTTACCGATAAAATTGCTCAATGATTTGTATTAAATTTTCTTTTCTTGGACACACTGAAAATCGGTACAGATAAGTTCAACGTTATATTAAATAAGAAACCGTCATCTGTTTTTCTCTAAAAAAAATCTCTCATAATACTAAAATTTAAGCCAATAAAAGTGGTCATAGGTGGCCATGATTATAGCCCAAAACTGAAGTTATCCACAGTTTAATGCAAATATCCGTCGAAAAATACAAAAGTTACAAGAGTGGTAAGTTCTTAACGTGGACACACTGTGTATAAGTGGAACCAATTTCATAAATATTCGGTTTCTCTTAATTTATTTCAATTGTCATTGTTTGTTTTGCACATAAATTTTAAAATGCAGAGAAATATTAATAAATAAAATTTTCTAGCATCAATCAATCTCTTGAAATTTCCAATATTGCCAATCATAGGCGTAAATCTTTTCTTATTATTTTTGGTAATTCAATGGATAAAATTTCGACGATGTATTGGTTTGTGCAATTTTGCACCGTTTCAAAAGCTTCGTCTTTGACTCACGATGAAAGTAATGGATTATTCTCCTGTCAAGATATTAAGAAACATCAATAAATCATCTTAGCAGTTCATCTCAACAATAAAGTAGCCGCACTTTATTTATAACGAGATAATACTAGAATTGATATCCATCAACGTTGAGCTATAAAGTTATTTCCGGCATATTTACACGTTTATTGTAGCTAGAAATTGAATTTATTACCATATTGCTTGCCCTGTTTCTACCTTTTATTATTTAACATCACACAATGCAACTGGGATAAGTTAATTAAGCATGTATAAACTATTTTAAAAATAGCTGCCCTCGATCATATACTCACTTGGAAAAATAAACAAAAGCAGACCCACTGATAGTATCCATAAATCTTCTTGTCTTTCTCGTGCAATGTTGTTTGAACTCCTGGATATCCTACTAAGTCATCCGTTCTTAGAGGTCTCAATTCTGACATGGTAAACGTGGAGTGTATCCAACAATAAGTATTCAGTACATCTTCTGGTATATCTTTCGTATGTATACAGTCGATTGGATTACCGACATATTGTCTTGTAGTAACAATTAAGCTGAACGCTACTAATATTATTACTGTTATTGAATAATGCAGCCGGAATATCGGCGAATCTATGTGAATGTGACTTACTCTAATAAGAGCCTTTAAGCCCCGAAAGATATCCAGCATGTTATGTAGGGTCCCTCGTTACATGAATACAGGAGATATCTCCTTTTTCCGTTTATTCAATTTTATCTCAAAATTTGACTATAATGGAACATCCAGATATAAGTTAAGAATTTTCTATCCTACTGCAGGTTGCCTGCATTCACTTGTTTGGAACGTGTTATTAAAGGGTAATATCCATATTTATTGATTTTTAACCGCAGTGGATTTCGTGAAGGATGGATGTTCAGAAATATGGGGAATTTTGGTGAAAACTCAGATAGCGAGCACTAACGCGAGCATGTAAATTTTAGCATTAAGCGGAATATCCAACTCCCTAGCTAACACGAAGCCGTTAAATCTGAAACTGAAATTCTAGAGAATGTTTTAAGCCATGTGTACAACTGAATTATTGGCAAGAGATGGACGAAACTCCACCTTCTTACATCAGTTATAAATACATGCAAAAGTAAACTAAACATAACTGGCATTTGGTGAAGTTGCGAGATCTATTTTCGCTTTGTAGTAAATCGAATTAGTACAGGTGGGCTTTTAGCAATGAACTCACTAATAGGTACCGCGTTGGGCAAATGTGTGGAATAAAATTTATATCTTTTCAACGTGTGACTTAAAAAAAATGCTGAAGCACGTAAATTGATTTTGAATATTACACATTTCTGGCAATAAAATAGAATATTTTTCTTCAACCCTTTAGCTGCGAGCTACTCCAACTTTTTTTTCTAATGGAAACATATGTCATGTGTGAGTTCGTTGGAAAGCTCGTGGAAAATGAAATCAAACCGTATTATTCTGGTTGTGTTGTATTCCTTATAAAAATAAAATAACTCCAAATATTACAACATTAGTGCCATCTACAACCAATTTAATGAA
Source organism: Endomychus coccineus (assembly GCA_958510875.1). NCBI lineage: Eukaryota > Metazoa > Arthropoda > Insecta > Coleoptera > Endomychidae > Endomychus > Endomychus coccineus. The sequence goes on along the minus strand of OY294067.1, from coordinate 62,574,964 downwards.
GCAAATGGTTAAAATAAAATAAACGGCGTTTTTTTGTGAGAACTCTGGACAAAAGAGTTGAAGTGTGTGCAGAATATGATTTCACAGGTTACTGTCAGCAAGATATCCCATAAATTTGAGGAACATGATACAGTGAAAGATTTGCCTGAAAGAGGTCGGCCAGGTGTTTTAGACGATGATGAAAAAGTTGACATTGCATTAACTCTACAGGAAAATCCCCATGCTCAACGGTTTCATTTCATTGGCCCAAAATCATGCTGCATCTAGACGTACGATTGGAAGGTATAAAGTACAAATTGAACAAGAGCTTTTGAAAGATGATTGCGATAGGCGACAGCCACCCCAACTTTTTTATTCAAATGGAAAACATATGTCATGTGTGAATTCGTTGAAAAGCTCGTGGAAAATGGAATCTAACAATACTATTATTTATCTATTTATTATGTTTTTATTATGAAAAACATTAATTCTTTTAAAAGTAAAACAATTAGGAATCTTATAACATTAATGCTATGTACAAGAAATTTAACGAACCAAATGAACAAAATTTCCTCCAAACTTTACTTGGCATGCTCCCAGGCGATGGTAGAATCTCTCGACGGGGTTCCGAATGACTTCAGCTGTGACTTCATTCCAATTTGTTTTTCAAATCTTCAATATTTACCGAACCGAACTTATAACACATTACTGTTTTAAGTATATGAATTGAGCAATAGTTATATTCTAATAAGCTCTAAAGTCATATGGAATTACAGTATGTAATACGACTAAACTAAAAATATAATATTCGAGTATCCACTTTCGAAACCAGATGTTGAAGATTCATGAGCTAATAGAAAAAGGTTGTCAAACCTTATTAGAAATATTGCTGTTTGACCTAAAATACAGATTTAACATTATAAAGACGCATGTGGGAATTTACAAGGGTTTTAATTAATTAAATTATTATAAATCTGATTTAATGATTGAATATCTGTTCTATCTCCAGAATAGGTCTTCCATAATAATTGGTTTCCTCAGTTGAAATATTAACATTTTTGTAATCGAATTGATGGTTATAATCAAAACAGGGCTTAGCAAGGGCGGTGGAATTTTCTAACTTTTTGTTTCTTGTACTATACTTATGGCCTTACATTATTATTTGTAAATATTGTTAAGAGATTCCTGTATAAGTCCCATCGCAATCTAAACAATTCACTGTTTATACTGTGTGGGTTTGTTTATTTTTAGGTATTAAAGGTTTTAGATTTGAATAATATTTCCCAACACGTTTCGGAGACGTAGGCATTTTTAATTGCAATTGGTAGGTTGAAAACGCTTTGTGCTGATACAATTAGTTTTAAGAAATCCAGTTTTAGATATAATACGTCTTCTGATGATGGCTGTGAGACCGAAACGTACGTAAAGACGAAAATAATGAGCATATGCGTTAGTAGTAGTTCATTTTCATAATTTTAAATATAACTTCTGAGTAGATAACATAATCAGTTGTGGGATTGTTTTGATTGTTTCTGCTGTTTGGATATTTGTCCCTCGAACTTGATGCCAAGATACTGCTCGCATTGTCTACATTTAAGCGATCGAGACGTCTCCTTTTTTTTCCGTGTCGTGTAGCGGAAGTAATTCGTGATGGTAAAGAGCTTAGATTCAACTCCACAATGCTCAACCAAGTTTCAAGGACATTTTCAGTTGGAATAAAAAATATTTCATGATCAGCTGTTATTGAGCTCTTTCCAAAATTAACTTCCTTAACTCGAACTTTTGATTCAAAATTTATTTATCTTTAATAAAATTAAACTTGGAATTTCAATTTCATTCAGTCAAATTATTAGAACTCTAATTTATTTCACGATTCATTTTTCTAAATATTATTCTTTGTTAATTTATTGAATTAAGTTTCTTTGTAAACCAAGATAACTTTGTTCTCAATTATAATTCCCTAGAGGAATAAAACTAAATTGTAATGTTGAAACTTGTCTTTACTTTCTGTAATATAATCATCAACATTCATCCACCTGAGGTTAATCATTACCCTGAGCTAGTTGGGGTCATTAGAGACAATTTTTTTTCCAAAACCAAACCACTTCAACAGTGTTTATAATGTATATCGGATTCTCACGCAGTAGACTCGCGTTGAATTCCCAGAAGCGGAAAATTTGTTCTCTTACATTATTAATTTCAATTAGAATTTGGAATCTCGCAATGATGGCGGTCTACAGCTTTCGCTGCAATGGCTTCCTAAAGAGATCGAATGCAGATCAATCCTGTTTATTTAGGGGGCAGCCTGAAAGGCCGCGACTAGAACCGAAGAACAGAATCAAAGCCCTGTGCTTCGCGGAGCAGTATTTCACGGTCGTGATCTCGTCAAAGCAAGAATGGGAAAATGGCCGCACGGCAAAATTTGGTATACAGATGGGTCTAGAACAAAAACAAGAGTCGGAGCAGGCTTTTGCAGTCCTAGATATATTGATGGGTACTCCGTGCGAATGAGGGATCTCAACACAGTCCTCCAAGCCGAGATCCTTGCAATCTACAGATGCGAGAAGCTACTCACTCGGTTATGGTAAGATAAATGAGACCATCTGAATTTGTCCGTCAAGCTTCATTCAACACACTGAAAAGGTCGACTAGGTCCTCGAGGCTTGTCAGGGATACCAAGAAGATTTTTAACAGGCCAGCCGGTGAAAACAGGCTCAACCTGACCTGAATCCTGGGTATCTCAGGTTGGAAAGGGAATGAGAGAGGACAAACTGGCCAGAGAAGGGCCAGATTGGACGGTCCTCAAGATGCCCTTGCTGATATCCCCTACAACGAGAGTATGCAGATCTTACGGAACCATCTGAGATGAACATGCCTCAGCATGAAGGAACATTGGCGGCTGTCGAAGTGCTAGAGCGCGACTTGGAAATGAGGTAAGCCTAAGAAAATACGAAGAAATATAAACATACAGTGGAAAAAAGTGACACTCCCTTCTGTATGTGATGGGAGGGAACCAAAGTGGAGTCGTCAACCACTTTGTTCGTAAATATCCTGCGCTCATTCGAACCAGGTTCACCTGGCGGGGTCCGGGGATCATCAAAGCCGATGATATAAAGGATCTAAGAGTAAAACGCATCTTAGGAATTCGCTCGTGCAGTGGAATATCCAAATACACCCTGAAAAACGTAGCAGAGGATAGTGTAAAAAGGTATTTGGCTAAGTGAACTGAACTTTTTATTAAGGTAGCATCTCTACCAATACCAATACCAATAGTTCTGTAAAGATAACGAAATAAATAATTTATTTCATTAACCAAGAATTAGTGTTGTTGTGATTGATGATATGTACATTCCTGCCATCTGCTGACTGTGTGAAAATGTATGATTATTCGATTTCTTGAAGTACTCATGGCTTATTATCAAATTGATGCCCAAAATGAGAAAATAGGTGAAATTTGTTTTTTTATGTAAGTTGAATGCCTAATATGCTATTATATTATTACATTTCTGATTATCTGAAACAATTTTACGAGATTTTTAAGGGGATATCACTCACTAAAGTTTCTCCTTTCAACTTAAATTCATCTGAAAAAAAAACGCTTCCTGAGGTCATGACCAGAACCGTGATTTATTGAGTATTTACAATAACTTCACTAAGTTTCCCTTTGAGAAATTGACAAATTCGAATTGATTTGAATAGCTTTTATTAAGCAATAAATTGCAATACAATTATGAATAGACAAATGTTGTTATAAACAATAAATAAATATTTCATGCAATATATTTGACTGGGATATAATATGTAAAAATAGTAGCTAGGAAAATATTTTATATTTCAGTGTTGGATAAATCCTCAATCTCAAAAGTTCCAATTCAGTTTGTAGCATCAATATTGTACTGTGGTTCTCCTGAATTTGTCGTACTGTTCTACCTCTTCTGGATAGAATCAATAACCTGAAATAGTGAATTGTAAAATATCGAAAAATTTGGACTTGATTTCTTGTATTCTTAAAATACCCACTCAAGATTATTCAAGCACAATTCATTCACTTATCAAACTTGCACACTAATTATGTAGGCGAATTGAATAAATGAAGCCAGGATTGTAATGATCAAACGGTTCTAGAATTAAAAATAGTTAGCTTGTCTTAACTGTTGTCACTTGATGAAACCATTTCAGAAAATAATATTAAGACACTTGGTCAGATTTTTACTATCTCAATGTACTTACATTTCATTGAATTGAAATAATAAGTTTCATATTGTAAAAGCTCACCAAGTGCTTTTGTGTATTTGAAATACATGAATTGATAAACCTTGGGGATATATATCAATTTCAGGTCATAGTATGGTGATCCTACTAATTTTTGGAAGTGATTTTATGTTAGTCATTAAGTTTTTCAAGTTTTGATGTCTAGTTGCTATTGTGCTCTTTGATCATTTATCTAATGTATTGTACACTGTACAAGATGTTCGTAAGTTGGCGCCCAAGGGCGTCAAAAGTGAACAAGATAAAACAGATAATTGAATTCTGAGCCCAGGATCATAAATATGAAGCCCTGTGGTACATTCTCAGCTAGAAAAGGATAAAGTTATACATTCAAAAATGGCCGAAATGACGTCGTCGAAATATTTCCCCAGGAATGTACCCAGTTGGGAAGCCCTTTTTTTTTGTTTCGGAGGTGAAGAAAACCCTTTATGGGGAGGTTACGAGTTTTTGTGTCTCAAGGTCTACTGTGAGAGTCACCATTCCAGGCATACTCACTAAAAACTTCACTCCCTTTGTAGGCTTGTCTGGCTATTGTTTCGTTTCTATACGGTAGCCTATGTTTCGTTTCTATACGGTATCCACTCAAGTACTTTTGTACCTTGTACGAGTTTGTCTTCACTCAAAAGTTCCAGGGCTACAATTTCTAAAAATTTAAGAAATTACCCCAAGATCAAGATTTACTTGAAAAACAAGTGACAATTGTTCCATATACAAACTGGGCCAAATTGAATATGTCAAGTTAGTTCTCATCCGTGTTTACTCACAATAAATAATATTAACTTCTTGGACCTTTAAAATATGTACAAAAAATACATATTGTTATTTTTGGCGAACCTTAACAAAATTTCAGAAGAGCTGACCAGTTGTAAGGCGACAAATATTCTGGTCGTCATGTTCTCGATATGAAGGTATCGAAGGACCAAAATCAACATGCATTTCCTTCCCGAAAAGATAAAACTATTGCCAGAAAATTAACTTATGTGCAGCGAGATTAAAAAACAAATGACATTATATTTCCGATACCAAATTCAGAATTAATTTATCTTTTTTACTTTTTCCGTAGTAGACTTTGAGCGCTAACTTTACATGCTTTCGAATGACACAATTCATATTTTTTGAATGAACCGGATACGAAAAAAAAACGATTTTTGTTACAGTTATATATTGCATTTGAATGAAATTTTCGAACACTAACAGAAAAACAAATGAAGCAATTGTTGACAATAATAATAAAAAAATTGACATTAAAATAAAAGATCTGTTAAAATGTTTATACTGTTTGAATAAACATTATTAATAGAGTTATCAGTCTTATATACTGCGTATATTGATAACAATTTTATCACCCAAATGATTGGAAATTTTGAAATTACTGACCATAGACCTATTCAACATATACTTTGGTCCTTCCTTTTATGAACAATAATAGCGACCACCATATACAATTTCTGCGTGAACAACCACCACTAATACTACTACAGATTCGTGCCAACATGTGGTTCCAGTATGACGGACCGATACAATGTCTCCAAAATTAACTACCTTATATTTACACTTATGGGGCCATCTAAAAAATAGAGCTTATAGAATTGCCTGGACAATTAAAGATCACCTAGAGGAAAAAATGCGATCAGCCTATAGAGCTATCCCTAGAGAAGTGCTTGAAAAGCTACAATGCAGGAGATTAAAAGAAGATTCGGAAAATGTATGGAAGTTGGAGGTACTTGTACTATCGAAAACCTTTTATAGGAATAGTTCTGTATTTCGAAATAATCTCATTTCTCAATTATTGTATTTTTCTATTGAAATTTTGCAATTAAATGTGTCACTTAATTGAATGTATAGTACACTTTCACTTCCGGTCCTACTGGTTGTCAATTGTTTTCAAGATTTGATCCCTGTTTGAGTGATTTTTTTAATGAGGCATGTTTTGACTTTTTGACCTTGTAACTTTTGAGGAAAAATAGATAGAGAAGGAATTTTCGAATAAAAGTTATTCACAATACAAGTTTCAAAAAATATGGGTTCATGCCGGGGAAAAAATTACGACGAAGTCATTACGACCATTTTTGAACTTTTATTTCTTTTAGCTGAAATTGTATCTCAGGACATTATATTCTCGATACTAAATTCAGAATTCAATTAACTTTTGCCATAGTAGGCTTTGGGCGCTACTTTGGATCCCACTTCACATATTCAAATTTTGCTCCTCTTATATACAGATTTTCAAAAGTCGAACAGAGCCTGTCTGTCCATATGATTAGGTAATGTAGGTAAATTGTTTGAGATCATCAAATCATATTTCAGATTTCTGTAGTCATCATTTGCTACTCTATCTATTCGAAACTAGTATGACTTACCTCTCCTCTATCAATGCTTTTTCTCTGACGTCCAATTCAAAGTCTTTGTCTAATTTACATTCACATACATCTACATTAACGTCAGCTATCTCAATGTCTACTTTTCTACTATCTTCTCTCAATGCGACTATTTGCTTCTTGATTTTATGTACAGCCGCTTTTTTTTCTTTTATGATATTTTCATAAGAATTCTTCAGTATTTCCAGTTCTACTTCAAATGGTAGAATTTTTTCCCTTCCTTTCAAGTATGATTGCATTTCTTTTGTTACCTAAAGCCAGAGGATCTAAGTTAGTACTTGTGAATAAATGCTCTCAAACACAGTTTATAGTTGGCCGACTTTGTCATTGGAATACCATCAGTCGAGTGCTTGTACACTAGTCGCATGGTCCTTGAATATCCAGAGGCGGTTTATAGTCAAAATAGATGGAATTATAAACGATAATTTTTTTTTGCCAAATAGAGGAGTAAAATTATGAAATTCTAGTTGCACTATGCTATTTTGGCCTAACGGTTCAAAATTTTGTGCAGAAACTTGACATAGGCTTGAACTACCTTCAACAAAATCTATCTACAACTGTCAAAATCGTGACATTAGTACCTGAGAGATAAGCAATCATTTCATATGTATATAATTAACAGGAGGAGAGATGAATAAAAAAATTTTGAAAAAATTCTTAGCAGTAACCTAAATCGGAAGAATATAGAGGTCCCAATCAAAAAATTTTTCAAAAATATAAGATTTTAGTTGTTCAGTACATGTCCCATTATACTCCTGAACCCGTACAAATTATTTCGCTAGAATGACTCCACTATAAACAACTGTTGCCGGTTGAGGGAAGGCGTTATCAACCTCCGAAGATATGGTACTCAACAGGTAGTTGAAACTTCATCCACAAACATAATCATGACTCTTCGCTTCACTTCAAAATTTGCATTTATTCCGATTAGCTTATGTTGCAAAAACGGGGATCTAGTGAATTAACGCATCAAAGTTTGAACAACCTTATGTGTAAAAACTGCGTACAACTAAAAAAACTCTGATAACATTCCTTTCTCAGCCTCGGAGGAATTGGTGGAGCATCATTCGCGCTAATCTTAGATATAAAAAGTGGTGTCGCTGTCAAACATTGTTCGAGACATAAAGAAAAAGACCACGGCACAAAATAAGGATTTGACCAGAACCTCGAGAAAACCAATAAAAGACAGCGACAGACTGATAAATTGGAACAGTTATTAACAGGGTATTAACAGTAATATAGTTAGATAGATCGTAAATTAATGGTGAGAAATTTGTAACATCGTTCTGTGCTTCAGTGAATCAACATAAGGTAAATGATAGCTTAAGATTTCTTTTCCGGCATTACGATATACTGCATGCCGTGGTTTGTAAATGGTAACGTTCGCATGATATCTTGTTGTAGTCAGTGAATTCTTAGATTGTACATTTGAGTTTAACCCTCATAGGTCTGACCGCGCACCGATAAAGTTCACGTTTTGAATCCACACCTGAATTGAAAGATTCAAGTAATTGTACGGTGTCCTAGAGTGTCTATGCTTAAACGATAGGGGCGTCTTTGATATATTTGGGAACGCTGTGTCAATCCCGGAAGCATAAGTATATCCTAGACGAACAAACCACCAACGCTGTGTCAATTCTGGAAGAAGTTGGGGTGTTTGATTATCGTAATAACCCTTGTGCCGTATGTGAAGCCCCCGGCCATGGGTGGAGGGGTTATTGCAGATAAGATAGTTGGAGTTTGTGCACGCTGTGTCAATTGCGGAAGTAAGAGCTCTGATTGTCTAAAATCTGAATGTGTGAGGTGTATGAAATCTAATACCTACTGTCATGCAATTACTTGTTGATAGCATAGGACTGTGAATAATAGAGTTCGACGGAATAAACTCTGTCAAATTACTACCCAAATATATCGTATTATCTAGTTATTTATGCTCCATCTTTCAATGAGGTATAAATTATAACCAAGTATCAATGTAATTAAAGCGTACAACTTTGATACTGTTCTTCTGCCCAATGGGCCCTGCTTATACTTCACTGTAGCTACCCTAGGGACAAGGCTATCTATAGATAGCATAGTGACAAGCTTTGTGGTGAGGACCCTGGAGAAGTCCTCAAGGAGGAGTAGGCCTTTAGAAAAATCTGGCGCACGAGGAATGGAGTCAAGGCACGTCCTTTGTATTCAGTGTGTTCGTTAATTATCCCATTCTAGCTTGCGAGCTCGATCAATTGGTGTAAGATGTAGGTATAGAAACGATTCGTAAGGATGGAGTCTGTAGGATATGCGCTGTATATTCGGATGACAATGTCCCTAAGAGAAAACCCAGCCTCCCGAAACCAAAAATCAGGACACGCTTAAAATCACCCAAGTGACGATAATTTTGAATTTGTCGAAGTGTAGGCATCAAAGATAATTACATATCTATGGTTTCGGCTCTACGTAGTGTAAAATCATTGTAACTTCCGATAGTTGGAGAATTAAACTCAAATTTACAGAAAAATTGAGTCATCAACTCCTAGCTTTGAGAATCGCACGATGTGGTGGAACAATTTGTAAGCACTATTTTTCAAATCAAATGTTACAAATTTTTCGTAAATTTAAGTGTAATTCTCCTCTTTCCGAAAGTTATCTTAGATAATGTTTGCTATCAAAATGTAAAAGCAGGACTTGCAAGGTCTTATTTATTTTCAGCAAACACTGATTCAGAACATGCCAACGTGAAGTTGAAAGTCACTAACTGATGTCAACAGGTGAATCCTAGGGTGAACGTGTAGGAACGGAAAAACTTCAGAATCTCTAGCTCGTAACTGTTGGAACGTCAGTTTTGCAAAATTTCTGGGTTATCGTGGAGTTAAATCACTCGCTTCCCCTTTCTTCCCTTATAGAGTGAAGACACATGAGTTTGTTAAACTTTTATGCATGTAATTATTAACTTATCGGAGTTCAAATAATTTCTCGGTTGTAATATATTTTCTCGAAAATATAGTTCGACTCGTTGTTTCAATAATTGATTGATATCTTGATACCGTTCTATTAATTTTGGAATATGTTCATTGTTATTATCCAAGATAGCCCTCAGATGAAGGTAATGCGTGATATTTTCTGAAATCATTAAGACGGACTGACCGGTACGGAACGGTCTTTCCTAATTTCAGTTCATACGGCACGTTGTTGGCTTCTACATAGCGGTCGGACGTCGACTCCGATTCACTCAAAATTTTCCCAATATATAGATAAGATGTTCTAAATTTACTGGTTTGTAAATTTAGTGTCGTATCTTGAGGCGTTTTTGAGTTATTGATCGCAGAGGGTTCCGTCGAAATACTCGACAATATTCGCTGTTTGGCGCACTGTATGGTGCGCAAATTATCTGGCTGATTGTAGAGAGAAATGGTGGCGACTTAAACACGTACCGAAGCGCCCTCTGCAATTTATGAGCGGCCGTTGAGAGACCTAGGTTTGCCAGATGTCTGGTCTTTGTGTGTGCCCAGCGCACTGACCGACCTCCTAGAATCAGTTACTTTAACCATAAATTTCGTTCAAGGCATATCAACATAAACTGAAATGTAATCTGCCGGATGCGCAGGCAGAAAAAAAACTGTTCAGAATGGATGACATTTTATTTTGTAGTTGATTTGACAGATACTATACCAAAAATTCCCATTGAGGCTGAGGTGGATTGTGTTTCTAGCCATCCTATTGTGCGATGTTTCGAAATTTATGATTGATGCAAATTTGATATCAATACCTTAGAACTTCATCCTTCGAGCCATCGCATCTAATATAATGAATATGACAGCTCACCTTTTGTGCTTCGATATCATTGATTTGTTCATTGAGGTCTTCTATCTGCATCCTTAACTTTTTATGGATCCATTCAGTTTTCATAATTTCTCGATGAAACGCCATACTATGCCGCAGGGTATTTAGTTTAATTTCTCCATTTTTCTGTGACGAAACGGTTAATCAGAGCATGACTTGTTAAAGTATTTCAACATATTCATATTCCATCATCAGCATGTCGATTGGGAAGAAATGGTACAAAAATTATTTCTATAAAAATTTGACTACCGTAACATTATACAAAAAATTAATATGAGGAGACGTCCGTAGGAACAATTAGTGGCGTCGCTCTCAATTCAGAGATTCAAGACTTAAATGCATATTGCTGATGTAGATTAGAAACAGTTGAGAGATGTTAAATTATTATACTATATGTCATGATATTAAAAGCTTATTTGTATCGAAAGGGATGTTTATGTCACGGATAGTCTGAGTGATCATAAACTACCGCTCTAGATGAAAAGGTTGCTGACTCGTCTGCCATATTGGGGCCCAAGGTAAGAAATGTCAAATGTGAGATTGAACACAACTAGATTATTGCGTGTGTATAATTTATCAGGAAAAAGATGTTATGTTAGTATGTGTTGTATAATATAATGTGAGTATACATATTGCGAATTAAAATTGTTATTTATTGTACAAGAGGTTTTATATTCGTATACAAATGGTAACCCTTGTAAAAATCAGCAGGCAAATTAAAAAAACAGTTCTTTCACATTTCGTCAGGCTTGTTCCAATGCACCTGAAGAATTTTATAAATCTGTTGCTGCGATCAATTAAATCAGTTCGATTTTGTATAAAAACCAGTTTCTTAGGGTTACTGTTACCAATTGACTTTGAGACGTAACAAGGTGTTATCAACCGGATTTGATTTGCACCGCAAGAGAACGGTGAAACTTAAAGAGATCCTAAGTTTTACTTTTAATGCGGAACAAGTGAAGTTCGGTTTATAAAAACTAAAGTAGGTAAAACTTGAAACATTCCTTAAATGTTGGTGCAAGCCCTTGATGTGACCGGCGGATAGTTTGAGTAATGAAATGTTCAATATTGTTTGTGTGCACTCAGCGTTAATACTGTCAGTGGGATCTAATATAGTGGGCTCTAATATGGCGGATGGGTCTGCTGTCTCCTATATATTATAGTGCTATAATATGGTCAAAAACATTACAATATATCGATTACAACCCTTTCCACACTCTTATGGATCGAATAAAAAAACATACTTTTCAGTGGATGCCAAATTTCAAGTATGTCGGCTTCATAGTTTTGGAGATTTAGTGATGAGTGATTCACTGGTATTTCTCTTTTATACACAGACCCAGATCGAGTAGTATCAACTTTCCTGAGTTAAATGGATGCCTTTCTGGATTTTTAGGTTAATGGGAAAAACTATTTTTTTAAACTATGTGAGACAATGTGTGGTTGAATAAAAAATACCAGAAAAATCAATAATATTTACACTTTAGTAGAGTAGACCTACATGGATCCGAACCAAAACAAACAAAATTTATTATAGAAACAAAACTTAATCCTGATAATCACATGAAATGTTCGAACAGTTTGTAATCGTTAGCATAGTTGAGACACCATTTGAGGACATTTCAGGTTACTGTAAGCAACGTGTTTCGATTAATACTAGCAAAGATTAGTGCAGTTCCAAAAGATTATTGCACCTGTAATCACTTCCATATACTTCATTCTTTAGTCCCCAGAAAAAAGTCTAGGGGCGTTAGATAGGCTGATCTGACTGGCCATCGAACATTGGCATTGTTGGGATTGAATAATCTACCATGTTTTTTGAATTGGGGCAGTCTGTAACCATCATGTTGGTATCATAATCCTCTCTGTCAGAAATATTCATCTATAAAATCTTCTAAGCACGTTTCTAAATAAGGTTAAAGTTCCACTGAAGATAACAGCTCTCGTTATGCCGCAAAATACATTAAATCAGAATCGATCTTGATTTTGGCGTGGAACTACAGCATATGGATTTTCCTGTGACCAGAAGTCTTCATTATATCAATTAAACACTCCGCAACTATAAATAAAGAGTCATCTTATCTCAACTCGTCAAATTATTATTTTAAGGACAAACCACCTACAAAACGCTACTCGTCATTATAGTCTTCTCGCCGTAAAGTTTGGGCAATACGTAACTTGTACGGGTGAAATGTGTCCCTTCGAATTCCAGATGCTTTTGATTTAAATATACCAACCCATGCTTCTATTTTTCGAGTTGAAATGCCTGGATTAGCCGTGACACATGCCATCGTCATTTAACTCGTGGTTGCAATCTCCCACTAACAAATAATAGTCTTCGCATGTTTTTTTACGAGTTTCCTTGGAGAAGCGTATATTTTGAATCTGCTGACCCAACGCAATGTGCCACAAGGATCTCGGATATTATCAGGCTAGGAATGAAAACTTCCATACCAACAAATCACCGTCATTGGGTGTATGATGGTTCGATCAATTCTGTTCTAGGCCCGTCGCTTCAAAACAAACAGCATACCGTCACTGGCGCGGTAACCCATGTCTGAAGACCAGAACGCTTCACTTCGTTTAAGACTTTCGCCAAAGCAATTGGTAGGAATTTCACTTCCAGTTCATTCCCTTCCTAACCAAAGATGATGGCACACTGACTACTACACCACAAGAAAAAGCCATTTTTTTTGCTTTTATATTTGCAAATATGTCGCTGTAATTACCCGCACCAAAATATCCGCAACAGTTGATGTTGCTTCGGCGATTCAATCAACATTAAGCTAGATACGCGTAGAGATTGTTATTAGAGTTATTTACTTTTTTAAGATCAGATTATACTTGGCGTATTTGATTCCTCAGAATCAATTATTACAATATTTGAAATTTTATATACCCAAATCTAATCGTGATACCCGCATACATGCTTATAAATCACCTATCCACGGAATGTGCAAAACCTACATGCAGATTGAAGACTTAATATTTTCTCAACAAAAATTAGTTGCAACTTCTTCAATCAAGAAGTATTGTGCTAAGTAACTGATTGTCTAATTATACTTTTTGTTCTTCTATTTGTCATCTCTTCCCCTGAAATTGTTTACTTAGCTGTTGGCAACTGTAAATAAATAAATATCATATCAACAAGATCTTAATTCTTGTGCCATTAGTCGTTACGAATAAATAAAGATGTTTTTTTCAGACTTAGATGTAAATATTATGTTTGTCGGCTTGATCATTTTTATCTTTAAATAGACTGTCATCAATTGTTCACGTGACTTCCTTTTTTTTATTAGCAAACTAGCTTTCAGACAATCCCGTGTATCAAATGTATATGATTGTAGGAATAGAAGAGATATCGAAAAATAAAATTGAAATTAGGAAAAAAAAAACCAGCTTTTAATTTAAAGTGGACTACAAAGAAATAAAAAATCAAGAGCCCCTACCCCAAAAACCCCTACATATCAATTCTGATAAGAATCGGACCATAATCACCTAACTCATCCGCCATCTTGAATTTTGAATAAAAAATCATGATCTCCGACCTCGAAAACTCCCATTTACCAAATTTGAATTAATTTCGGACAATCATCACAAAACTCGTCCGCCACCTTGAATTTTGAATTTTGACTTGAAAAGCACCAATTGCGACCCGAAAAACTCTCATATACCCATTTTGAAAAAAATCAGAAGCTCGTCCGCCATCTTAGCCACCATCTTTAGATTTTGACAAATGTGTATTAAGAATTGAATGTTTTTCTGATGGATGAGATCGAAATATAAAATTATTATAATGAATTATGTTACATTCACTTTAACATGTCAAGCTAGGTCATTGGAAAAAGAAGCTGTTCAATCTCAGGAATAACAGAATTTGAATAATTCAAACAGCCAACTATCGATTACTCTCAAGAATTAAACAGCCTTTTAATTGAATAATTTAAAACAATAAATATGAGAAATTGTTATCAAATTGAGGAGAAACAAGTGGAGTAAGTCAATTGAATATATAACAATTAAACGGTTTGTGTATTAAAGAATTGAATGTCTTTCTGATGGATGAGATCAAAATATAAAATTATTATAATGAATTATGTTACATTTACTTTAACATATCAAGCTAGGTCATTGGAAAGAAGCTGTTCAATCTCAGGAATAACAGAATTTGAATAATTCAAACAGCCAACTATCGATTACTCTCAAGAATTAAACAGCCTTTTAATTGAATAATTTAAAACAATAAATATGAGAAATTGTTATCAAATTGAGGAGAAACAAGTGGAGTAAGTCAATTGAATATTTAACAATTAAACGGTCTGTGTATTAAGAATTGAATGTCTTTCTGATGGATGAGATCAAAATATAAAATTAATACTTCAGCACACTTGGCGCTACCTAGAATAACTAACAATCTAGCTAGACAACACATCTCGTATATTGGGCCCAAAATTTATAATACTTTGAATAAAGAAATGAAAACACTACCAAAAGGAGTATTTAACAAAGTTTTACACAATTGGATTATCACCAATAACAACATGCTCATACATAATTTAACCTGAAAAATTAATATTAATCAATTGCAACAGCAGCATTTATTTATTTATTCAACCTACGTCTTGATCCAAATTACTTAGTGGTTTTACTTAAAATGAATCAACTTTTTTTCTATCTTATTTATTATTGCATAATCTATCCTTTCTTTTTTTTTACTCTTTTTTTTTCTTCTTTCGTTCGCGATTGTTGTTGTATACCTATGAATGTTATTGAAATGACAGCACACAAGTTAATTCAATTAACTCAAGCTGTCACTCGTCAATATATCACATTTATTAATTGTTTTAACAGCTTCGAAAAATGTATAATCTAATTTAGTGTAAAAAACTATACACCAATAAAGTTAACCGATCTAACTTAACTGATCTAACTTATCTGATCAATAATAATAAAAAGTCCAGATGGAATTCTACCTGTCGTTCTCAAGGAATGTGCGCCTGTATTAACACAAGTTTTCTGCAGGTAGTTTACCCTTTCATACAAACTTGGTCTGTTTCCTTCCAGCTGGAAGACAGATAGAGTCTACCAATTCCAAAAACGGAAACTAGACCCATTGCACTATTATCTGTGATCTCTAAAGTGATGGAGAAAGCAATCAATATCGACCTTATCCAATACCTAGAGGGATCCAAAATCGTGAATGACCGGCAATATGGCTTTCGTCAGCAGAGATCAACAGGGGACCTACTTGCCTACGTAACACATGTATGGCAGAAATCTATTGATTAACATGGAGAATCTCTAGCTGTAGCATTAGATATCTCTAAAGCATTTGACCGAGTCGGGAACCAAAGACTTCTTGGGAAACTTCCGTCATATGGTTTGCCGCCTCAACTTTGTCGCTTACTATCGAGTTTTTTTTTCAGATAGATCACTCCATGAGGTAATTGCCGGAGTGCTCTCCGAAACAATGGCTATCAACGCTGGTGTTCCACAGGGATCTGTCTTAGCACCAACCTTGCTTCTGCTCCATATAAACGATCTGCTGGAAGTGACCACCAGTCCCGTCTACAGCTTTGCAGATGATAGTACACTTGATACCGCTTTCTCATCTAAAGTCCCTATACCATCCAATGAAGCCAGGGGAGCGAGATAGGTTGACGAAATTGATGATCTGGCAATGATTTTGGAATGGGGAGCTGATAGTCTGTTAGAGTTCAATACAATTAAAACTCAAGCTTACATCTTCCGCAGGAAGGCGGATACTACCATCCCTGATATGATAGACTTTGTTACTGTTTCTCATCATAGCTACTCACCTACTTAGCTTTTCGAACAATTATTTATGATCGACAATTAGTAACTCTAATTGACTTAACTGGCTATCTTGGCTAGTTGATGCTGAAACAAGTAACAAAGCTACTATCGATGAATCAAGAATAGTTCAACTTACCAGTATTATTTCATTGATTATTTCCACATCTTTTCTGGATACTAGAATAGCTTCTTCAAAATCGGATATAGCTCCACACATAGGAACCTCAACAAACCCTTGTTTCAAAACAATTTGTACTTGAATGTTCCTCATCTCCTGTAACCGCTCAGTTCGGACATCTGCAAGGTCCTCCATGCATTTAACGTTTTGTTCTTTCTTATGAATTAATCTTTTCTGAAGGATTGACAATGTCGCTTCTGCTTCGATCAAAGCTGTATATGCAGCTTTCACCTGGAACACGTGCATTAAAATTCATTGACGAAGTCCAGTTATATTCATGGCTTTTATGATAGTTTTGAACAAGGTGCCAGATACCAATAATATGAATGACAAGGAAAATAATAAAGTTTATGTCCAGATAAAGTTGCAGGTATCATATTAAATTTCGAAAGTTATATACTAAGTAAATAAATGAAGTAAGTAAGTCATGATGATAATAATTTTAAAAAGCCTTTATTGCCATGGTATCATTGCAGGAACGACATCAATAAGTAAAAATTTAGCTGAATTGATTTAAAAAAAAAACAGTTAGAAATTGATAAACGGAATAAAACAATACTGTTTTAAGAAATTGACTACAATCAGCCATTGCATTGATTTCCTCTAATTTAGTGGAAATCAAACTTTTAATTCAAAAATTCAATTGTGATAATTTATCATATTGATATAATAAAATAAAACAATTTTACTTTGTTTTTATCACATATATTATAGAAACAAATCGTGACTATAGTTTCGACACTAGCTTGTCATTTTCAAACGATACTAATGTATGAAAGTATGAATAATCTTGGCTATTTATGGTACAATATAAGACACAGGTAACAAGTGGGTTCTGGTTGGGAAACTACAATGGTAGCATAGTATAATTGAAATTGAATAATGGGGTGGAGTTAATATTATGATAAGGAAATTTTAATGCGAAGGTATACTATGGAGGCACAAGAAGATTATGGGAAATTTTACGTTATCAAGACATCAAACAGAATGCTGTAGTTCACAGACAATTTCTGTTGGTTCTAGTGTATTTGATTTGAAACCTTTACTCTGACTATGTAAAATTTTGACATCATCTAAATTTGGAAAAGTGTACCCTGTTTCTGAAATATGGGTAGAGAAAAATGGATCTGCTTTATTAGGTCCAAAAAATCGAAAATGTTCCTTATATCTAATTTCTATATTACGACTAGATCTACCGATGTAAAAGTTATCACACTCTGAATAGGTTAATTCACATACTCCAGGCTTATTAAACTCATTCGTTTTATCTTCAGCATTGAACAAAAAATAGGACAATTTATTTTCAGGCTTAGAGCTGACTTTTAAATTATTTCTCGATAAAATGTCTGCAATTCTTCCACTTACGGTACCAAAATATGTGAGGGAAACGTATTTTGATGAAGAATCAGAACTCTTTGTAAAATGATAGATATCTGAGTAAGTTAGTTTCTGCTTTTTCCTGTCAATTAATTTGGATATAAAGTCTAAGTCCTAGACTTCATCCTCACGTACCATAATAATATCATTATTTTTAAAATTTATAGAAAACCTACATTCACTGATACATATATTGCCCGTAGTCACAAATAAGCAGCATACAACTCAATGATACATAGAGCCTTTTCACTTTCTTTCTCTATTGAAAACTTGAATAAAGAATTGAATATAATTTCATCTTTAATGAGGAATAGAATATAATTTAGGTTATAGCCGTTAACAATGGTTTTCGACCTCAAATTATATCAAAATTAATTTATAGAAAAAAGCAGAAATTAACTCGCTCAAATATCTATCCTTTCACAAATAATTCTGATTATTCATCAAAACACGTTTCCCTCACATATTTCGGTACCCTAAGTGAAAGAATTGCAGATATTTTATCGAAACATAAACTGAAAGTTAGCTGCAAACCTCAAAATAAGTTTTAAGAGTTAAAACAAATAAGCCTGGAGTATATGAATTAGCCTGTTCAAAGTATGATAACTTTTACATCGGTAGATTTAGTCGTAATATAGTAATTAGATATTATATTTTCGATCTTTTAGACCTGAGAAAACAGATTCATCTTCCTCTAACCATATTTCAGAAACAGGGTACATTTTTTCAAATTTAGATGAAGTTAAAATTTCACATAACCAGAGTAAGGTTTCAAATTAAACACACTGGAATCAATAGAAATTTTCGAAGGTATTAAAAATAATGTACAATAAAATTTTTAGCGATCAATTAGATGTGTACTACAGCATTGTGTTTGATGTCTTGATAACGTAAAATTACCCATAATCCTCTTGTGCCGTCCTAGTATACCGCATCAAAATTTCCTTATCACAATATTAATTGTACCTCATTATTCAATTTCAATTACACTATTCTAGCAATGTATTTCCTCAACTAGAACCCCACATGTTACCTGTCTCTTACATTGTACCGTAAATAGCCAAGATTATTCACATTTTCAAACATTCTATAATATATGTGATGAAAAACTAAGTAAAAGTGTTTTATTTTATTCTATCAAACTTTTAATCATTATTTTTTCAAATTATAACCCTGATTAATTGTTGGGTAACGTAGCTGCAGCACGATAGATGTTGACGACTTCATAAATGACTTCAGCTAAGAGCAATTAAATGTTAAGGATTAACAATAGATGATATATTTAAATATTGATATTTTACCGTTTGTTGGTCACTCAAAAGAAAGAAAAAGATAATCGAACACATATTGAAAATCAGTATACGTATGTTTTAAGTGAACATGGCTATATTAGTTATAGAAATAAGGCTACTCGAATAATCATGAATATTGCAACTAGTATTGAGGGTAACATTACTAGAATGAAATATGTAAAGATTAAATAACAGACTATTAGAACACAATGTAAAAACAATACTTCAACCTGATAACATAAATATACCAATAACTGAATCAATAATAAAAGACAACAAATTGGAACGATTAATAGAGAAAGAAATATGGTAACAAATAATTCATTCAAACGATGTAACTTTGTCTATGATAGAAAAATTAAAAAATATTATAAACATTTCCGCTAGAACTACAAATATAAATGAGAGTAGTAATGAAACAAAACCATGGATAACACAAGAGTTATTAATTTCATAAATCATAAAAAAGTAAGATCAAATGCAAAAACTGGTAATGACACAGCTATGCAGGAATAAAGAGAATATCGGAATATTTTAACCCGGTTGTTTAAAAATACTAAAATAAATTCATCGAAATCAAGTATCAGGGCTCCCTGGAATATTATTAAATTAGCGACAAGCAATTATAATGAGCATATGCAAATTGAATTATTAACAAATGAATAATCAGAAGAAACACTTGATACTCGAAATTCCTAACTTCATAAGTTAAAAAAAAATAATGATTCTTTATCCTTCCTATTTTCATCTACTAGGGAAACAGAAATTGTAAATCTTATAAATTTATCGAAACTCGTATATTCTATAGGTCATAGGGTATAACAAACTAATTTATAGAAAATGTTATATGTACTGTTAAGAAAACTCTTATTGATTTTTATTAGCCCCAAGTTGTGGTGATAATTGTTATCTAAACTCTTTTGATTTTTTTTATTTTTGAATGATAATTATTTTATTATTATGTTTTATTTTTTTTTTTTTATTTTACTTTTAATTCTACCGGCTAGCTTTCTTTTATTTCGATTTATTTTGATAATAATAATAATGAACTTTCTATTATTATCTTTTATATGGAATTATATATATGGAATTAAACACAATGTTCTTTGAATGTTAAAAAATTTCTATATTTAAATCTCTCTATGACTCTTATCATCTCGTGTTTCAAATTTACAATTTAATTTTATGTTCTGATAGGTCTATGCTCTAACCTCAAAACTATTTAATGTTAACATTTGTTTAAACAGTTATAAATAACAATATTTCTTTCAGATGATTTACAAATTAACAATACAATGGAGAAATAATAAATAAACTTACTTTTTAGTTTATATCCAATTATGTGATTAAAATGTGGGCAATGTTCAATTGATTTAATCTTCTTGTTGATTTGTTTATTCACTTTACAAAACACATTTTCTCTGCTATACACAATAAACACAGGTTAACTATTTGGTTACTTCTTTTGAAATCAGGAACTGTTGAAAATTGTTAACTTAGTTTTATTCCTTTTTTAAAGATATAAAACTCTTCAATGATGTATTGGAACTTTGTCGAAGGCTGGCTATCGTTCGATGCTACTTATGAATCATAGGTTATTATTATAACCTTTAAACTTTGTTCGGAGACTTGGAACACTACTTGACTCGTAGTAATTATTTACTAACTTCGGTTACTTTTAACTTTTCGAAGCTATTGGAACACTTGGGTTCACCGATGTTATCCAATAAACTAAGGTTATGGAAAATTTTGTGAGTTGCAGGAGTACCTTGACTCTTCAGATGTATTTGCTAACTGACTTGGCTTGTCTTTCAGATTCTATTTATAGGCCTTCAAAAAGGACGCCAAGTATTGTCAAAAGTACCCAATCAGGTGCTTACTTTACTTATGAAGAATGCTTAGTTGATTGTTGTGAACTGACAGTACTTCCCTTTGTTGCCCGTCTGATGTTTATAAACCGCCTCGACCAATCAGAATAGAGTATTCTATAAATTTTGAATTATTGAAGATTTTCAACTTATTTGATATGATGATGATTCCTGCTTTTTAAATTAATATTGCCTACATTTTTCCACACACTTTGGTATAAGACAACCTATTATTAGATTATTATTAACATGATTATTCCAATATTTATGGTAATTTTGACAGTTGTCATTCTTAAAAACTAATACATAATATAATATATCAATAACATTTCATTAACATTATATAACTCAAATTTACTAATCCTAACTTATATCTATAACATTTTTCAATAGTTTGTGCAATCTTATGATAGTTTTGTAATCATTTCAATTATGATTTCTGCTTTCGTAACACTGTACGTTTATTCACTTTCACTGTTTTCATGTCTTTACACTTCTTATTCTATTTGCATTTTTGTTTATTTTGTTCTACATTGTTTATTACATTATACTGACTATTACTTAACTTTTAATATTGTTTTTAATTCCATATGATATATTTTAATTAATGTTTTCTGATTTTTGATGTTCGGTAAGCTTCTAATTTTCATCATTTTATGTTGTTTATGAAATGAAATCATAACAGTACATATATTTATTAAAACCGTTAGTACATATTATTTAGTAAATTTGGCCTTCATTCCCAGTGTTTTTTTAAGAATGGACATAAGAAGTTCGTAATTCTAATAGTTTTAAAATATAGAAAAGTGCATCAAAAGTAGACCACTCAAATTTGTAAACAAATATAATATAATAACAAAGATGTAATTCGGATTTAAGGAAAATTAATGCACTTGGCTAACAGATATGATAAATACCATAATTGGTCGTTATTGAAAATTTTGAACGAATGGAAATCCGTAAAGAATCCTGCAATCAGCTGAAATTATAAAACTCTCGTTGTCCCAGATACTTTGTTCACAAAGTTTAAGATAGATTATTAGGAAATTAAGAATTTGAAGAATTTTAAATACTAACAGATTTCATTTCCATATATTTTGAGTGCAATTAGAAAGTTCGCTACTTGAGAAAACTATGAAAACGTAGAAGGAGTAAATCCTCATATAAAGTAATTTTTATGATATGAACTTCTCAGTAAAAAGTAGATTTCATCAATATCAATTATTCAAATGTAAAAAAAAATTGAAGGAAGGGTGTGAAGGAAACACTTAGAAGCAATAGAGCTCTTTCTCTTGGATTTGAATTCACATTTGGTAGTGCCATAATGTATAAATATTCAACCCTGGTAAGCACTTGAAAAAGCAACATATGAATCAACGGTGAGGCAGCTTGAACTTAAAAAGCATTAACAATGTCAGCACCCAGCCTTTATTTTCCATTGGGTCTTACTTAGAGATTGACCATGCATAATAGGAATTTTACTGGTTCAGCCTTGATTTCGATGTGGTAGGCTGTAAATGTTTGTACTTTATGATCACATGATATTTGATGCCCGATAATCATCTTTCATTTGAATTTTCAGTGGAGTGAATTTGAAGTTTCTTTACGTTCCTAGTGATAGTGGTATTGTTTCTCTGATAACGATGGCGAAGTTTTACCTTAATCTCATGTTCTATTTTCAATCGTCTATGTTTGCAAACCAACGCATAAGCTTCTTCATCCATAACTTGAGGTACACCCACATATAAATCGAAGTTATCTAACGCCAATAAGTAATCTTTGCATTCGGTGGATAGAATATCACACTCTTCACAAGGTGTCGTCACAGATCTCGACAATGATTGCAAGAGTGTTGTGGAATTTATGTTCTTGAAATTTGCCTTTGGTCTTTTCCTGAAAACGATTTCAAAACATTCAGTGAAATTCATTTCGATGAATTGATGAATATTCGTATGTCATCATTATAATAGAATGACGACCAGACAATTATTTGTATTTTCTTCAGGAAGGCTCAGGAAGTCGACCACAGTAAACGTTTCACACAGCTGTCTCAGCTTTCTTAGCGGAATAAGTCTGCCTCAAACTGCCTATAGAAAATTTGGAGTTGTTCGGGATAGGATAGTGAAAACTCTTGATCAAAGTTGCCATATATTATCAAATAGTTAATTTGAGATGCGAGAATCGACTATAAGAGCTGCAGGCCCGCGAAACCATTATAGGATGATCGTCATGTAAAGTGATTTCAACCTTGAGGTTCAAAGAAGTTCCCGTATATGCTAACATGTCTTAATATGCGATATTCCATAGGGGAACAGGACTGACTTACCGCCAATGAGGAATTTTTCATTAATGGAGCTGACTTTTGATCCGAACGAAGTTTACAGCTGTACCACTGTACTTAACTTACCAACTGTTCTACATGATCGGAAGTCGATCTTTCATATGATATAGTGAATGATGACGATGTTTAAGCTTAACTTATTCATATTTTTATACATATTGACAATAATTATGACAAGTCATTTAAAGTATCATTTTCTGTATATTAACTATTATAGCCTCTGTGAATGTATTCACGACACATCTGGAATCAAGTCTTAAATGGAATTATTGTGTCAATTTGTCATCAGCTGACGAAGTGTTACCGATGAGTTGGCATGGTTTGTTTATTATCGGTACTTCTAAGCATTTTTTGTGTTGCCTGGGAATTGCTGGTCAACATATATGTAGCCAATGATAGCAGCTACTACCCTCCTTTTACAAACCGTACTTAGTCTTAAATTTGTCTGAAGTAAACGACTTTAAGAAAAGGAACAATTTCACAAAGCTCTTTCATCGAGCAACATCATTACATTACTAAACAATTACAACAAAATCATTCAACGAGCAACATCATTACATTACTTTAACAATCACAACGATATCACTTCAACGAGCAACATTATTACTTGCAATAACATTTACATAT
Source organism: Endomychus coccineus (assembly GCA_958510875.1). Classification (NCBI taxonomy): domain Eukaryota; kingdom Metazoa; phylum Arthropoda; class Insecta; order Coleoptera; family Endomychidae; genus Endomychus; species Endomychus coccineus. The sequence goes on along the minus strand of OY294067.1, from coordinate 62,551,016 downwards.
CGCCAATCTTATAATCAAGTGTTAACCTAGACAATTACAACTTTGGGGAAACTAGCCTTCATAAATAAGGCGACTCAGTTCTATTAGTGTTCTTTGTACATAACTGTATATAGGTGTGAATAAATAACTTAAAATCATCAAGTGCTATTTCTTCAACCAACTACCATCATACTGAGTCATACAAGAAGTGTAAACAACAGCAGCATACAGCACAGACGAGATATGTAATAAAGTCTTGGAAACGTGTAAGATAGTGGCAGCGTCATATAAATGTTCAAATGGTGGTATGAAGAAGAACTCAATGTATTAGTAAATTCCACTCTGCTGTAAGAGGAATACAATTCGAGGAAGTGTAACCAATGGAGACATAGTAATGAGAAAAGCTGGCAGTTTTCTTATAAGAAATCCCCCGGTCCGGATGCTCTCCCTAAATGTTAAATGGAAATAGTAGCATATGGACACTCCTCGAGTATCCAACGGAATTTTTAACTCCTATGCACCTTTCCTTTCCTTGATACGAAAATTGCAGGGATGAATCATCATGTCGACCATGATGCTTGCTGAATGGAACGAGAATATTTTTAGGGACAATTCTGATGGACACACTTCAAGAGGCTAATCTTCAAGTTTCACGAACTAGTCATCTAATTGAAAATTGTTTGAACTTATTTTATGCTACATCTGCATTACCTTAGGGAAGACAAAAATGCATGAACATTTATCCTAAGAAAATGCATAGCTATTACTAGATGGATTGGATTGTCAAGAAAAATTGATCCATTGAGTACTGTAACGTTATACGTTACTGAGCTCCTGATTGATTGAGTAATCTGTATAACGGTTTCCGCTAGGAATTATGAATATTCAAACTTCGAAATAGATTATGACTGACATCTGTGTTTTGATAGCGAAAATTGATTATTTTACTAATGCGCGAAAACTTGAGAGAGGTCTCGCGATACGCTATGAGAGGGGAGCCTAGAAAACGAAAATCGACAGCGTCTGATCTGGTTTGTGATCTTATATGGGGTGAGTCGAACTATTTTCATACCTTTATCTTTTATCAATTGAATATATTGAAGAATTATTATCAACAGTGAACCTGATGATTTGAAGTCTAATTATATCTAAACCCTGTATTGGACGTGTATAATTCTCTGATCGATGATATCTTCCAATATTTATATGAATATCTACTCACCACGTGGCCACACCAGATCACTTTTCATGCTCGGATCTAAATTAGACAATCATTTACTTACATCGTTTTTCTTGTCTTTAATCTGTATCTAAGTTGTCAAGTTAATTGTCAGAGTGGAGTTATCGGCTTGTGTAATGAGGGTTGTGTACAAGTTATTCCCAATATTAAAAAAAACAAAATCATATTTAGAAAATTAAAGTTTACGTAAGATTAAAATATCTAAAGCAAAGTAATAAGAACTCATTGGGGTTTGCCACATGTTTTCTGTTTCTCATCAATAACACATTTTATAGTGGGAAATATTGAATGAATTTCTTAAAATAAACACAAAATTAGTTTCACACTCGCTTTGTCATGGGTGATATGATACCATAGCTGATGGGGTCAAGAGGGTTGCAATTAATTCACAAAAGTTTGTCTATAAAGGAAGCCATAAACCTGCCAAGAATAATAACCGATGTAGGACGAGAAACTAATGGTAAGCTACATGATAAATCTTAATGTGACCCATCATGTGAGATCATCGAAATTGTACTTAAATATAGTCTTGATTATAGTTGAAATAATATGTATATTTGAATCAGTTAGCAATATTTAGAAAAGGACAGATACGTTCAGAAATTCCCAGTTAAAAACATTCTGGATGAGAGGCCTTAAAAAAGAGGAAAAGAATTATAAGGTATCTTACGGCTTATTGGTTTAACCATTCTCCCGAATCTACTAGCAATATTATGGGTACAAAATTAAAATCAGGATCACTATAAGTAAAATCATTGGTTAAACAATTCGTGGATCCTTCCCTAATTGCAGAAAAAGGACGTATTATAAATATCAACAAAATGCGGAAAAGCCTTCAGTCTTTCTAACTTGAATTAGTGTCTTTGAAAATCACGTGACACTTTGTCATTTTTAATTGAATTAATTTCATTAGATTATTCAGAGTGTTTTTGGTAAGAGGGTGTTTTCGCTAAAATCAGAGTTTCAGTTTAATTTAAATCAGTTGTATTCAAGTTAAAGTTAATAATACATTTAATCAATTCTCAGCTTTTCGATTCCCTAGGTTAATCCTGGTTGGGATATCATTTTGATAATTTTAGTTTCATTTCTTTAGTTCAGTTGATTCAGATTCTCTAGGTAATTTTATTTAACTTTAGGTTTCATTATTAGATTATTCTTATTAGTAATTTTATAATATTAGCAATAAAGTTAATTATAATATTATTTTCATTACCATTATCATTATCTTTAAATTGATGTTTATTGAATATTTTATTGTTGTTGAGTAAGAGTTTCTCTGATTAAAACTAGCGTTTATCCCTCCATTTACCTCCCAGTGCTTAAATCCATAAGTGTCTAGTGAAATAAAAAGGGGTAAGTGTCAAAGATATTTTTCACGTTTGTTCTGGCTAATAAATTATTGAGATCAAACTCCATCGTGTCATGATTCTCTAAATTAAATGACCTGACTGCAAATAAATAGATATTAGTAAATAGGAATAATGTAAATTCCTTAAGTAAAGTTTTATAGAGTTTAATAAAGAGAGTACCATGTTACACTTGTTTAACCTAACAAGGATCCACGTGGCTACGTAGTATTCCGTATCACCCTTTTTTGAATTTCCTCATAATAAATTTGTAATGGATATGTCGCTTCGGGCAAGTCTTGGTGAGATAACGGATTAATTATTGATCTGGGTGAACTTAAGTGAAACCGAAATTCTCATTTAAAGCTTTATGGGAGTATCGAGTAAATCACCTGATATTGCTTGCATAGATTAATTATTTAGATACTTCTTTCACGATTTCAGTCTATTATATTCAGTAAACTATCATCCAATAGTTCTCTTGCAAATATCTAAATTAACTCACTCATTTTCTTTAAGACTACCATATAATTTGTAGTATAAATTGTCATAACTTCAATATTATCCGCATATTCTCTTTCAGATTTTAATATTGTTTTTCACTACTTCTCTTCAAGATTCCAATTTTTGTAATAATTTTTATTATACATTTTTGGAAGATAACATAAACAGTTGTGAGATTATATTGATTATTCCTGATGATTAAGTTATGTGTCCCTTGAACTTGGGGCCAAGGTATTGCTCGTATTGTATATATTATATATTAGTTTTAGATTATAAATTTGAAAATTGAATATTAATCAATAATCTAAAGACACGTATCACTACGAGCCCTGCGTGTAATATATTCTAGTGAACTAGTTGGAATTACACAAAAAGTCTCTTCAAAACATCACAGTACATTGAACATATTCGTGGAATAGTTTCTCTCTATCTCTGACCGTCTAAAATTAAATTCGTCTATTATTTGTAAAAGATTCTCCTGGGTTTTGATATCCAAACTATTTCTCTCATTTTATAATAATCAAGTAATGCCTCTCCCAACCTATCGATTCCGCTTTTTATTTATCAGTGACAATGGAAAAAATATGTTGTATATTCTGCCTCAAGTGGGATAGTTAAATATTGCCCGAAAAGAATGTAAAAAAAGTTAAAGATATTGTTCATCATAAACTAATTGAGCCTGATCCTTACTTTCTGTGAAAAGAAAACGGTAAATTATACCTACTTCAACAGTTTTGCTGCTACCTCTTGAACAACCGAAGATAGATCTGATATTTCTTTTTTGAAAGCTTTTTCCAAGAATTTTTCTTTACTTTGTATCAACTCAAGCTGAGTGCGGCACTCTCCTGTTGATTCTTGAAGGGATGCTATCAAGTGTTGTATACCACGAACGAGATCTTCATTCGCTACCATAGTTTTCCTACAAATATCAATTTCAAAAGTGATAGTAGATCAGTGTGGCTTACCATCTCATGAGGTGAAACCAAATTTAGACAAAAGACACTTTTTCGAGATGGCTTACATAATACAGGAGGAAAATATGATTAACAAAAAATCGGTTCACTCTGATGATGGCTACTTGGTAGCCGAAAGCTCCTCAATACTTTAACAGTATTTTTAGTGAGTAACGGTGATTATTTCTTATTTATAGTGTAAAAAATTGGGTATTAAAAAACTTGAACAAAATGTGTTCTTATACCTCTTATACCCCACCCGACCACTGAATTATGTCACAGATTGTTCAAAACCGAATCAATCCGTGACTGTTATTCCATAATTCGTTGTTTCTGTGTTTACATGTGTTAGTCAAGAAGATATTATGATAAGTGATGAAATGGCTGGCACTGTCGCCCTATTATATATGAACAAGGGTTCCTTCTTTAACTTGCTAAGAACGCTGTCTTATCAGTTAACAGATTCGGTGCTGGGTTATGGTAGAAGTTTCGTATGAACTTAGACATAGGGGCAGATGGTTGGAATCACAACACTGGGTAGAAAATGTGATGTATGGTTTAAACTCAACTTAAACTAACAACTCGATTGAACTGACTGAACTTAATGATCTTACTTAAGTATATATTCTCAAGGCCTTGCTCCTTCAATGATAGTTCATGTTATAGTTCGACGAAGGTTGACCTACGTGCCGGCATTGACACTCATGTCATGCACTCACGGTTGGAACCTTGTCGACTCATCATTTGTTATGCTATATAATATAATAACAAGTAAGTTAAAGGTTAATATTCAATGAACATTACTATGATATAATATAATATTGTAAGCTATCCAACTTAGGATGAATCTCTTCGGGCTATCACAATATGTAAAATTGAGAACTGTTCACATGAGATAAATTATGAAATTCTATTCTTATTATTATCAATATCTAAAAGGTATAAGAATAGATTTGTTTAATTTAATGATTGTACTTCCGTTCGTCGAAGATTTTATATTATCTGTTTTTCACGATATTTCCGAAATAAAGATTAAAACTGAAAAAGTGTAATCAATTAAACATTGCTAATTTGTTAGAAATTTAATTTTATATAGATAAAGTTTATACATTGTTACAGAAATATGCCTATTTATTAAAATCACGCAAACGCACTGAATATAAATTGACCCTTTTATCTCCAAATATATAAGAAATAATATATGTTGTGGAGCTTGTTGAGACCTTGTTACAAGGGATACCAGAAATTCAAATTTCTTATATTGATGATATCTAAGAAGCGAAACATCGTATGTAAAATAGAATTATTTTCTTCAAGTCATGTAAACGAATTTTTCTTAAAGCACATTGTTTCGTTTCAAAGTCAAACTCTTCAATTAAAAAAAAATCAAATCACTCCTATAGCGAGAATTTCGTGTCAATTGTGATACAGCATTAGTTTTGGGAGTTCCTACTTAAAAATGGAATGGAAAAAAACAAGTTCGTATTTAAGAAAATAAAGTTAATGTGGGTATCTGAAAAACCAAACGTCACATCCGGAAAATGTTATTCTCCTAAAGAGCATAAAAATTGCCGAAAAATAAAAACGAATATAGATTTTTTCGGATATCTCCGGGAGTAATAGAAACTTTTTTATTTGTTAAAGCAAACTATTCAGCATTAAAGTGCGGAACTTTGCCTCAATTTGAAACATGCTGCATAATAATTACACGGAATTGTGATTGCGCAAATAAACTTCAAAAGTTTTGAATTGCTAAGAAATCAATAAAATACGGCAACCTCAAACTCAATATTCAAAAATATGACGGTTTCGAAAGAAGAATAGTTGCAGAAGTATTCTGTAGTATTCAACAAAATTAATTTGTGTCGAAGGTACTTACTTCAACTCCAATTCTTTGTCATTCAAGTCTAATCTATGTAGCAGGCTCAGGCGTCGCTTACATAGTATCAAGTTTTCTTGAATGATAGCGGTGTCAACTTTTATTTTGAGCATCAATAATTCTGCAAGTCTGGTATTGAATTTCCGTGCTCTTTCCCTGACTTGTGAACCTAGTTTAGTGTATTCAGCATCTAGCAAATTTTTGTATCTCTCACGTTCACTATTCAGAAATTTTACTTTTTCTTCATAATCTCGCATAGCTCGCAGATCTTCTTCGTTGAATTCCTCCGGTTCTTTTTCTATCTAGAAATTTCATATTCCATACGAAAAGTTGATAAGTGTTGAAATTCACCATTAAATATATACAATGAATAATTCTGATTCCTAGATATTGACAAAGTTTTTATCATTTAGATATTTCAAAAATTCTCATATCTCAACAATTTTTGGTTGATATAAAGGAAGAATAAGGATATTGATGTTTCGAAAAATGAATTATCTGCTGGTCATATTACTCCGAGTAACATTGAAACATATAGTTTTGGAAACTGGTATACAGGTACATGAAGGGCTCCTGTTAAATACATTAAAAGTTCCCGGTGGTGGTCGAGGAGCTCGCACCGTCATCTTGGTTTGTAGGTAACTTTTTTAATTTTCATAAATAACTCGCAAATTTGGGGAGCATAATCATCTTGTTATTAAAGATGATGAAATGTCCAACAAAGAAGGTCTGATTCATTGTAGTGTTGCTTCAAAAGTTACTGAGATAATCGGCATCGAAATTGGCGAACTTGCAAAATATTGTTAACTAGGGAAGGGAGCTCACAAGAGTCATGTGGATGCGAAAGTTGATTTGGTGCGAATTGAACTTCTATTAAAAGTTCACAACCAAAAGATTGCAAGTGATCCTCTGGTAACTTTTCAACGAATCATTATATCCAAAGATATAGATTGTTTCCAGTACGAATTAGCTCTATAGCCATGGCCAAAAATCACCCAAAATCAAAATCATGTTCAACGCAACGACGAAGCCAACTTTCAAATGTTGTATACATTTTTCTATTCTCACTCGAATATTTTGTGGAAATCGCGGAGACCTTGGTACTGCATTATTATAATTACAAGGACAGTATTATTCAATCATCTGAATTTGGCCAGAGATGGAATTGAATAAGCTTGTTGATTATTCAATAGGCTCAGGGCATTGATAACCTTGGCAAGAGAAGTTTGGAGGGAACAATTTGTACCATATAACGAAATAAATTATCTTGGTCAAGGGTGGTTGTGGAATCAAAAACGTGTGTCTTACTTTACGTTTGAAATAATTATGTTACTGTCACACTGACATCATCAATAACCCACAAATTTCATACCTATTTATTTCAGTTGTAAAACAATAATGAACTACAAATTAAAAATTATCTTGGTCAAGGGTGGTTGTGGAATGTAAAACGAAATGTTAACTTTGAACCTTTTACAAGGTCGCAATTGCCACAAACGGGGTCGAAAACTGTTTTAAATTGGTTAATTTTCGATAAATCGAATGACGTTCACGTGAGGAGCGCGTAGCTCGGGAGTTAGAAAAGTGCAAATCTTCGGAACATAGAACGTCTTTACGAGGACTTTTCGCATGCGGTTTTCACTCCATGTCGTTAGTTTATGAACGGGGCCAACTAGATAGCATAGTCTCGGGCCCCAAAATGTCGATTAAATAGGAAAATTTAATTTAAATAGAAACAGGTACTCTCAGGTCTCAGCTACGCGCGTCTAACGTGCGACGTACCAAAGGGCATTTTCTTGCTACTAAAATATACCCAGAAGCGGTTAAAAGCTAGCGGCCTATAGTCGAAAACACTTCATTACAACTGGCGCCGGCCGCACGGGGCATAAAAAGACCCCCCCAAATTAACAAGATCGAGGTAAAAAGTATAGACTCTAACTGACGCGTAGCGAGCTCCTCGAGGCATATGTCACAATGATTACGTTCGTAGCTTATCACATAGGACGTCTGGCGTTCATGCAATTGTGTTTTTATACAATTCGAACCTCTTAATTTCGATAGGTCACGTGAAAGCGCTAGAGACTTCTGAGTGTTATAACATTCGTATAAAATTTCTCACTTTTAGAAACTTCAAATTAATTAATTTGACACAAGTTTTGATAACGTAAAGTAAGACACACGTTTTAGATTCCACAACCACCCTTGACTAAGATAATTTTTGATATCCCGATATTTGGATTGAAATAATTTGCTCCAACCAGTTTGCAACGCAAGTAAATTTCGATTATTCTGCAATTGCAATATGAAATCAATCCTAATTGTTTAGATATAATTAATTTTAAATATTTTTCTTACTGCACATTTTGGTAAAGGTACGTCCTTTTTAAGTTCATCCTCCCATCTCACTTCTAAAACACCATTCATCATAGCCATCAATGCTCTTTCTCGGAAGTCATCAGCTAATAATAATAATCGAATACGTTCTTCTTCAGCAGCTTTGGCATCCAATAATGCTTGTTCGCTTGGAGAGATATATGGCCTAACCGATATCTCATACTCGTTCACACGAATCATTTCTTCCGGAAATTCTGTTTGGGTGAATTTAGGATCAGTAATGGGAATAAACATTTTCTCTCCAGAGAAATGATTGATTTCGCTGACAATGTGCCTTAATCTTGCATTTTTTTCTTTGATATTGTTGATGTCTCGCAGCTTCAGTGTCATCAAATTCTCGAATTCTTTGTTGAAATATTCTTTGAGACGTGTATTATCTTTCTAGAATATAAAATTAATCAAATGTTCCACTTGAAAGTTAAATATACCTGTTTTGTATTGATACGAATATCTTAAGCTCCGTAGAGAATTTCTGAAAACATGAGCCTTAACGAGATGAGCTTCAAACAATAATCAAACAATTCATATGAGTATTAGTTTCCTTATAAAACCGTTCTGATCACTTAATTATCTACTTATTACCATTACCTATTCTAAATCAACATTTCGCGCAAAAGCAATCTATACATCATCTGATGTACAGATTTGAAATACTGGATTCGGAAACTCAGAATTAGAATAAAAGCAACTTCCATTTGATCTTACATGAAAATAAAATTTTGAACCTTTGAATGAACACTTTGAGCCCACAAATCCAACCCCCCACTCCCATCCAATGTATTTCTGGCATAGACCTCGTTGGGTATCGCTGAATAGTAAACAAAATTTTAAGCAAGTTGTCTTCAAAATGTAATTAAATAAACTGACATTTTAGTAATTTCATAGTTAGACGTATAGGACGATCTATAACGTATGGAGTACATTAAAAAGACAATTAGTGGAGGCTAACATTAACATTGTTGTATAATGTTGTTTTGTCGAAAACCCATTGAAATAAAAGTTTTTCTCATCTAAATTGAGTATCACGGAGATTAAGTCGGATTGTTTTTAAAAGAAACAACATTTGTATGTATGGAAACCATACTGTCTCAACTGTGATATTATTATTCTCTTGCATCGGGTTATATGGCACAAGGTATGTCCTCGTGCAGCGGCCAAACGGTAAATGCAATCAATTTGAAATTTGAAACTCGAGGCTGTTTCCTATGTGAGAAGTGACTCCGCTAAGCGTCAACTGTCGCGTAGTACCAAAAATGGTGGCGCAGTAGTCGAAAAGTGTTCTCTGACAACTGTCATTCTTGACTTGTAAACACAAGGAATACCTGCGTTTTTAGAAACAAATTACGAAACCGTGCATTGTGCCGAAATGAAAAACGGGGTACAAAAGTGTAAAGCAAGAAACTTCTGTTTTTAAATTGCCGAAAGATGCGGAAATACGAAAAAAGTGGATGCTTGCGATTCCGGGAAGAAATCGTTTTAACGAGAACTTTTATGTGTGCGAAAAAGGGGAAGTTATTTTTAAGGTGAGTAATACATTTTGACAAGAGTAACAGTTCCATTCCTCTCTCAAATCTGAATACCTAGTAACACTGCTTGCGATTCCGGAAAGAAATCGTTTTACCACTTCGATCCAAGCGCTAGCTAGTGGCTGAGCGATGGACTACGAGTTTGGCGACGCGTAAGAGACCCATGTCGAACACACGAGTTCCCAGACCTGTATGTACGACCGTGATGCCGACCGAGTCATTTTCATGAATTTGTACCTTACTATAATAGACTATCCACTTCCAAGATAGAGCGCACATAGACAAATGTATGCAGCGTTCACGTGAACAGTACACTCATATCTAGAGGTGGCAATCAATATGGATTAATCTAACTATAGTACAAAATAATCGATGAATCAATCATTTAATTGATCAAATATTTCGGAAAATAATTCCATTTCAATTCGTGTTCACGTAATAATAGAACATCAATGAGTACCTACATTTTATACATACTACATAATCCTAATCATTCATTCAAATTTGTGGAAGATTTGAAAGTTTTTAAGCACAATTTACATCGAAACTTTATTGTCTATTTTTTTCTGAAATATCCATACTTTACCTTTAGGAGAATGAAAACTGAAACATCGAAGAATGATGATATTTGATCAGTTCTAAATGACTAAAGACTGAATCCATACTAACAGCGAACTAATTATTTCACTGATAGGGTGAGTCTAAGTTGTCATTGACGGACAGGTTGTTATAATAATTTAGCGAAATAATGTAGAATACAGAATAGCGTAACTTGGATAAATGATATGGTAAAAGTATGTTGCCGTGGAAATTCGGAAATTTAAGTAACTAATCAGCGAAAATTTTAAAAATACTAAAATGAGATAACATTGCTGTGCAATGGAATAATATATATTTCATTAGATTCCATAAATTTACCTAATTCGATAAATTGCTCTACTTCCTTAAAATCGGTATCGTGACCTAGGTACGTTACCGATATAGTAAATACAAATGCTATGATAATAAATATGCAAGATAAACACTAGGTCAGCAAGGTGAGAAGTTAATGTCAACCTTCGTAAGAAGACAAGGCTCCACCTTGATGCTTTGTATATAGTGATCGAAAGCAATTAGCATGAGTTAGTAAAATAAAGCATTAAGATTATAACTGAAGATCATGCCAATGTAATGTGACATACGCATTAATCTACGATTGTGAATAGTGCAAGTTGTCTAGATGTATGAGTGTTACAATAAACCTTAACCAATTACCGAGTTATTCCTATATTTCCTACAGCTACGGAACCTAAGAACCTGAACAACACATGGCAATCCATGCTACTCATGCCAGCCCCTTTCTTTGGGAGAACGCAAAATTTTATTGGAATGGGCATTGGAATTGGAGGTAAGACCATATATATCAGATATTATACAGAGTGTGAAAACAAGAATGGGTGGAACGGGTTCCAAGGAGGAAGTTATAATTTCCGGAACGGGTAAAAGCGGAGGAATCACCAACAATGTGCAACTATGGAAAACATGGGAATATTCAGTTTTATAATGGTGATACTACTAGTGAGGAGGATAATGAAAGAGAAAATCAGAGAGGGAATCCGCGAAAGCCAACCTACACTTGTGTAAAGAGCCATAAAGAGAAATAAATACATGTAAATAAATTAATTTTAATTCTTATATTGGATGTACCCAAAAACCTGTATAGAGAGGACAGCCGATCAGCAGCAAACGACATCACATTGTGTTGTGATCATCTTAGTGAGTAATGATAAATCATATAGAAACATTCAAATACATATATAAAGTAAGGGATTTATAAATGTTATATGTACTATATGCTGCAATATGGGAAACTCAAGCGACCAAAAGGAAGAAGCTAGCCCAGGCATTTCCACTTTCTCACATCAACACTGTGCTAGTGGAAATTTTTACTATGTACAATTGCTTAGGAAAATGTAAGACAAGGCAGAGCAGAGACGCACGTAAATACGCGCAGTAAGCTGGATAGGTATTTAATTTATTTGTCCACGACTATTGTATAAAATATGCATAATGCATGTGTTTCCTCAAGCATAATGATATCCATTAATCACTAGTGAATAATGAAATCATTATTCACTACCATCAATATGACAAACATGATACAAACGTATAGACAAATACGATAAAAATAGAGCGTGCTTATTAAACGTCAAGTCAGATCGAATTTAATTTGAAACGTCAACAATCTGTTGGTTCGACTTGTTTCAACAGCAAAGTTTATTAGTATCAAAGTATTATTTATGCGTCGTGGACAAAGAATAGTATTCTACTTGTATATTATATGCTTGTTGAATAATATACTATTATAATATGAAATTTTACCAGAAAATATTCAGGATTGGTAGATTTATCAAAAAATCAACAGAATTAATAAAAATTCATATTTAAGACTTATATCTTTAAATTCACTTTTATTTCGCATTTTTTCAATTCCAAATTGATATCTGGATTTTACAGATAATTTATTTTGATTATTATTAGATTATATTTCTCCTAAAGTAGATAATGTTTAGATATTAGTTCAAGTGAACTAAGAATACAATTTGATATTAAATAATATTGATATGTATATATATTATATCAATTGAGAATTGATAAAATTTGAAATAGAAATGAATTTAAATATATGTTTTTTTTGTTAGGGAAAAAATTCTCTTACTAAGCAGATCAACAGAAAGTATGAATAACACAAGATATCTGAGAGTGGATACATTTACGAATGTAGGGCACATGAAGTGTCGAGAGCAATTCTCTCTCTTTAAAAATAGGAATGGTATAATTACTAGATACAAAGTAATTCTACTAGATACAAAGTAATTCTTATTTGAATTTATATCCATTCAAAATGATTTTTTTGGGAGATTTGTATTGCGTATGGCAACAAATGGCCAAACATTCTTTATTCGATGCTAGTAATTACCGATTTTAGCCAACCATTAAATTTTTTCAACTATTTTTTAGGCTACTAAAGGATAGACTAAAAATCAAGAGACAATTTGTTATATATAATCCAAATATATATAACCGGGATCCTAAAATTTATTCTAGAATAAAAAGAACAATTACAATTTCAGTAGTACGAAGTGACTAAGAGGATTGATCACCAGATTACCACAGGCTATTCAAATTACGCACGGAACGTATCCAATCTGGATTTAGCTCGGAAAGATGTTCGACAAATATAGATAACGGTTATAGAGATGAATTGTGACATACGTAAGAATGTGGCTCTGATTTACATATATGGCCTAGGCACATTGTGGAAAAGTCTGACAGAATTATAAGGAACACAGATATTGCGAAAGGCAGATCTGCAAGTTATATACCTAATTATCTGCAAGTTATATACCTAATTATCGGTCGACGTCCACTTAGGTAGATCGTTGAGATCAAAGTCGCATTAGTCAACGGGCGGACTGGGCTGCAGTCTAGGGGCGCACGAGCTTGGGGGCGCTCGAAACGGCGGCGCGGGTGGCAGGCGCAGCTGTCGAGCTGTGTGTTTGGGCCTTAGTCCGCGTCAGCAGCTACTGCCTGGTGCGTGGTGCCGGCGCGACGCGTCCCCCTCTCCGCTCTTAGACAACCACACTACACCGCCACGACCAACCACCATCACCCACTCCAGCAGTCGACGTTGAGTTGAGCGGATGATCACAGTTTAATAATTAATAATATCGTGAAATAGCCTTATGATACTAGCTACTTCAAGCGACTTGACCTCCCAAGTGGATTTCAACAATTTGATCGAAGAGTTTGCCAAAAGAAAGAACAGAAAAAATCAATGACTTAAATTAAATGTGCCATGGAACACTTCAGGCAGTGTAAGAGACAATGTAAAATAGTGTAAATAGATACTTGTAAATATTTTAGATTAAAGAACTTAACTAAGCAAATAAAATCAATAAATGAGGTGCGTGGGTGGTCCGTGATGTTGGAAAAATATCGTCATGTTGAGCTTGGTACTGGTTCTTATCTCACCAGTAAATACACGCTCAACGTGTCGGATTTCCAACTGCCGGTATCCAGTCCGGGGCACGGCGGGCCCATAGGTGGTGGATAATGGAATGACTCTCTTTTGAGTTAAGGGATATGAATACCCTCCCGAACCAAAACTGGGAAACTGCCAAACTTAAAAACTTTAACATTAGTAAAAACATATTGGAGGGGGGGGGGGGTGGTGCTGCCTATCATTCAGCCCAGGGGGCCTGGTTGAGATCATTTATCAGCAACACGTATCAGATGAATTATTGTAGTGCAGTTGTATTATAATTTCTAACGAATTATTTGTTTTTAAACGTACTTCCAAATATTGCGTCATTGGAAAGACAGTGATATTGGATCTACCATTGACTATAAAGTACTATAGTCATTGGGATCAACCAATGACTGTAAATATAAATGGACACAGCCCATAACTTTACGAAAGCGGTGTTACTACAAACATCGTGAAGGTGCGGGAAATATAAGAGCAACGTAGGGATACTGTTTGCTTCCAGTTGTAACCAGATTAAACAGATGTGTATTTATACTCTCTGCTTAGAATGTGGCTATTGGACGACTCGCTTTTTTATGTAAACAACTGTGTCTAACTTAGTTCACAGTAAATGGGATCAACACTCTGGTAGCACCGAAACCTATTTTTCTCTTTATGAATGTTGTTCTCATACCTGGACAATCGCTGAAAGAATCTGTAGCTGATGGAACGTTTGCAATTCGAATTGTGAATATTTGTCTTTTGAGATGATGATGAAGAGTTGAGCTGTAGATCCTGCCATTGCTATATTTGTTTCTTTAGTTTCAGGACTAATTTCAGCGTCTTCTTCTTCCGTATCTTCAATTTTGCTCTTCAGAGATGGAACTTTGCATTTTCCACCGAATCCAGTCACACTTTGGCTGAAAGTGAATCGAATCTTAAGTTCCTGAGAGAAATTACATTCGCTTTTAGAAGCGTTATCTATGTATATATTGAGTAGTGTATAATGTGTTAATAAGTGCGAGCGAGATTCGACACAGACGGAGATAAATGGGCGTTCTGTTAATATAACGCATCTGTTGGACGCCTAGCTGGAACGTACGCATGTTGCATCCGAATACTTTATTTCATTCCAAGCTAGTGTGTGTGCATAAAATAATTATCTAAAGAACAAGATTTATTCGGCATAATTAACTAGCAAAAGTCAGTAAACTGTATGTACTACACAAAAAGAGGGAAGAATCAACATAAGCATTCACATAGAAAGTAATTTTGCAACGCATTTTATTCAGTTAACACTTTTATACCCGCATATTTACAAGTAAAACACTTTACAATCACACAAGGACACCTAAGTCACGTCACAGTGGTCCTGAAGAAATGTTAGGTATTATAAAAATATAGCAAGTGCAACCTTCAGGAAGTTATTCCAGATCACAAATTCTCAAAGTGCCAAATCGTAACAGCTCCTCTCTTTGATAAACACATATGCCAGGGCCGTAGGCTTTAACGAGGGGGCCCAGCTAGACGAAATATTAAATATTGGATACAATTTTGAGGATAATAAATGTAACCACGTAAAACCTTCTGGAAATTAGTCTCAATCACTTTAAATTCTGAATTTTCAAGACGCGGAATCGAAGCTGCTCCCCTTATCGATTAACACATATCTCAGGGTCGTTACCACAAATTATGTATGAGACGGGGTGCCCAGCTGGAGAAAATATGCTCGATTAATCATTTCTGGTGCATGAAATGATATTTTCAGTATATTTTTACCACTTTCTGCATTACCCAGAACCAACGACGTGGACGTAGTGGTTATTTGTTCCCTCATTATTTGTGTATTTTTCTTAAATTATTTTTTTGTATTTTTTTCATATATTTGTTTTTTAAAATTTCAAATTATTGAATAATTAAATGGGAACAACATTTTGTCTGATACATCGAAGAAAAGATAAGTAACTCAGAAATCTTTATTATAAATTCAGCGAAGAAAATTCTACAATTGCCTTGAAAAATGTTTCCACATATCTTGGATTGTATTTATTTTATGAAGCTCTCAAGTTCGCATGAATTGGCGATGTAGTGACTTTCCACTTTGCTCCGGCCAATAACCTAAACCGTTATTATTTTCTATCAATTGGAGACAATCTTCATGACATGACTTTTCAAAACATGAATCTCCAATGTTACAGAAATCTCTTCAATTATATTCAGAGCATCCAAAGCCTTTTGCAATTGATGCCACCTATTGGAATTTTTCAAAACTACAAATATTATTGCGTTGTTCGTTTTTGATTTATTGTTTCATGATTTTACCACTCTATTGTGATTCTTCAAAACTATAAATACTTTTTGTCTCATATAAATATGTAAAGAAAAACGAGAGGCCAAATAACCACTCCGTCCACGTCGTTGGTCCTGGGTAATGCCGAAAGTAGTAAAAATATACTGAAAAGATCATTTCATGCACTAGAAATAATTAATCGAACATATTTTCTCCAGCTGAGCCCACTGTCTCATACATAATTTCTAGTAACGACCCTGAGATATGTGTTAATCGGTAAGGGAGGCAGCTACAATTCCCCGTCCTCAGTATCTAGAAGTGATTGAGAAAAATTTCTAGATGATTTTATGTGGCTACATTTATTATTCTCCTAATTGTATCCAATATTTATTATTATGTCTAGCTGGGCCCCCTCCCTGAAGCATACGGCCCTGACATATGTGTTAATCAAATAGGGGAGCAGCTACTATTTCTCACTTTGAAAATTTGAAATCTGGGATTGATCCAGAATAACTTCCTTAAGGTTGCACTTGGCTACATTTTCATAATACCTAACATTGTTTAAGGACCACTGTGAAGGAACAGGTGCAATATATAATTTTTCACTCTATTAAATTGTAATGTTTACTACCTGTCACGGTCAACCCCACCCCCCCTCCCCCCATACGCAATGAAGCCATGAACACTAATTGCCTTCTAACAACCTACTTACTCTAGGGCTAAAACTTTCCAGGGTTCAAATTTATCTTCTCCATTCACACTGTACTCCATTTTGAGTTGTTCTTCTTGCCACATAAGATTTTGCATCTCGTCCATGTCTGCTGGGAGGAGGGCATAACTTTCCACGTTAGTAGTTTCACTCAACGATATTATTTTCCGTTTCTGAGTCTCCATTGCATCCCAACACTTATGTTTGATAATTTCACAAGCCTTATTCTGAGAGGCTATGTATTGTTTCAAATAGAGTTCCATGTCTTTGCACTGGACTCTATTTTGTTCTTTTGTTTCTTCAGCCCATCTAACATCTAAATTAAATTCTGCCGTATCGAGACGTTTTATTTCTTCTACTTCGTAATTCTCATTCAAAAGGGCTTGCAACTCTATCTGAATCATTTTGAATTCCTCTAATATATGAGCTCTTTCTAGGCGAAATCGTTGTTGGTCTTCTTCGGCTTGATGCATTTTATCAACCTCTAGCCATGTGTAGTCTCTATACATCGCTGGAACGAAAATATTATCCAATATTATAATTAACCAAAAAAATTAATATTTAAAAGTTATGATAAAAAATTGCGCTTAGTCTGGTTATGCTGTTAATATTCTACGATACGTTTTCATTCTGCAAAACCCAACTGTATGTCAAATTTTTCTCATAGAGCGTCTATGCAAAACTGTTTCTTTCATTTTTAAACAGTATAACTCGACTAAGAGCGAAAATTCCCATTACGAAGGTTTATCAACATCTAAACATTATGAATTTGAATATTATTTTTAGATGTGTGAAGATAATGAAATAAATAATGTATTTCTTCATCTTTACACAAATGTGAAGAGTATCTTATGGAATGTGAAACAATTGTATAAAAATCAGTAACCAAATCAAATGATTTGGAAATGGTTACGTTGCCGCGCAGTTCGTTTCATGATTTTTTTGATTTCCACTGCGTCAAATGTCATAACAAATATGAACATATCCCGTACACAATACTAAAAGGTCTCAAAATAAAAATGAAGCGGGAAGAATCGAGAACCCCTCGCGGATATGTCATTCGCAAAACTAAACCCAAGGGCAAAATCGTGGAATTTTGTCACCTTGGCAAAATTTGATGGTGTTCAGTCCTATTATGCAAAATATAGCTAGTGACTTAATAGTCCAGGCTGTGAACCGGAAAATAAAAAAAAAAAACATGTAGGTTTGAATCGAAAAAATGTTGTTGCATTAGCTTCAGGAGGTTCTCAGGATCATTCATACACCTTAAAACTTCTTGGGAACCCCAACCCCACCCAATGGGGGCGACATTTGCAACATGCCAAGTCTTGAATTGTATTTTCTACAAGAAAAGGTATTTTGGCATTTCGAGTGCACCTAAGAAGTTTTTTGGGTCGCTGAACACAAATCCGTAGCCAGATTTACTTGCAATCCATCGTAGGGGTGGTCAAATCGACAAAATTGGCCAATTTCGCACCCCTATATGTTATTCTGCAATTTACGTGTTTTTGTCGATTGGAGTGCACCAAGGAAGTTTTTTGGGTCGCTGAATACGAATTCGAAGCCAGATTTACTTGCAATCCATCGTTGAGGTGGTAAAATTGACAAAATTGGCCAATTTTGCACCCTTAATATGTTGTTTTGCAATTTAAGTGTTTTAGGCATTTCGAATGCACCAAGAAGGTTTTTTGGGTCGCTGAATACGATTCCGAAACCAAATTTACTCAAAATTCATCGTTGGGGTGGTGAAATCGACAAAATTGGCCTATTTTGCACCCCTTATATGTTATTCTGCAATTTACGGGTTTTTATCATTTCGAGTGCACCAAGGGGGTTTTTTGAGTCGCTGAATACGATTCCAAGGCCAGATTCACTAGAATATCATCGTAGGAATGGGAAATTTACAAAAATGGCTAATTTGACACGCTTCTAAATTTTTATTATTTTTGCATTTTAAAATTGTTTCGGAGTTTTCTCCTTTTTCAATATTAAGGGGATAGGAATATTAGTAATTGTTTGAAAAAGAACACAAATATTTAATAACTACACTTTCATGTTCAAAAAACACTTGATTGATAACACTTAAATGCAACAACTTTCATACACTGACACACGCTTCTGCGTTCTTGTTGGTTCTTGAACCATAAAATACAAAATGAAATATAAATTGAACTATATAAAATACAAATATTCAACTAAAATAATATCAACGCTGTGAAACAAATGTAGCTACAAGAGAGAATGTTGTTCTTTGTCGTCTATAAAGAAACTGAACAGATTGTTATGTCCGACATAAGGAGGTGAAAAAAAAATCTCTCATTTCAAGCAGTGGACCACGTCATAAACAGATGCGACGTTTGAACACATGCACATGTATGTGGATATAACCTGTGTAACGATCTCAGGGCTGTAAAATGAGATAAGTTTAGGAGGATACAGTCTTTGGTTTTCTGTATATTAAATATGTATACGAAGGGGCTCAACGCATTAAAAAAAGAAGGAATTTAACAATTATTATGATGAGTACAACACACCTTCTTATATCTACCTTTTTCATATTATATACGTTACTTACAAAATAGTGCACCTGCCGGTATAAAGATAGATGCCTGTATATTAATACCTATAGGTATACTATATACTATACCTGGCATAGAGATTTTGTATACCTGTGCCTAAAGAAACGTAAAAAGGAAAAAAATATATTTTGAAAACCGTTTTATTCTATTTCAAGGTACCAATATTTTGGTGTTGGTGACCAATTTTGTCTATTTCACCACCCCAACGATGAATTTTAAGTGAATCTGGCTTCGGAATCGTATTCAGCGACCCCAAAAACCTTCTTGGTGCAATCTAAATGCCTAAAACACGTACATTGCAAAATAACATATTAGGGGTGCAAAATTGACCAATTTCGTCTATTTCACCACCCCAACGATGAATTTTAGGTAAATCTGACTTCGGAATCGTATTTAGCGACCCAAAAAACCTCCTTGGTGCAATCTAAATGCCTAAAACACGTAAATTGCAAAATAACATATAAGGGGTGCAAAATTGACCAATTTTGTCTATTTCACCACCCCAACGATGAATTTTAAGTAAATCTGGCTTCGGAATCGTATTCAGTGACCCAAAAAACCCCCATGGTGCGATCTAAATGCCCAAAACACGTAAATTGCAAAATAACATAATAGGGGTGCAAAATTGGCCAATTTTTCCGATTTTACCACCCCTACAATGGATTACAAGTAAATCTGTCACCGGATTCGTGTTCAGCGACCGAAAAAACCTCCTTGATGCATTCAAAATGCCAAAAACACGTAAATTGCAAAATAACATATTAGGAGTGCGAAATTGGCCAATGTTGTCGATTTGACCGCTCCTACGATGTATTGCAAGTAAATCTGGCTACGGATTCGTGTTCAGCGACCCAAAAAACCTACTAGGTGTACTCGAAATGCCAAAATACCTTTTTTTGTAGAAAATACAATTCAAGACTTGGCATGTTGCAAATTTGAGGGAGATTTCGGACTATTTTCGCCCCCAATGGGTGGGGTTGGGGTTCCCAAGAGATTTTAAGGTGTATGAATGATACTGAGAACCTCTAGAAGGTAATGCAAAAAAAATTTTTTAATTCGAACCTACACGTTTTTTTTTTATTATACCTAAAATCCCGGTTCACAGCCTGGACTATAAACTGTTTGGCACCTAGTTTAACTTAAAATATCTAGCCTCCCACGACGTTTTAACACTAAGATAACATGTCTAGCTGTCCGATAAGCCCAAAAAATTGAATTTGGCGCTTGGTTGGGTTATCCACAACTATGTCCAATTATTCAGAGAATGTCAGAAGAAGCTATATGTGCCATACGTCTTGCAAATTTTTATATTTTCACCTTCTTGTTCGTATGTGTTGCCTAAATCCTTGAACCTAAGACCGTCCTAAACATCCAAATACTTCGGTGACCTGAGAATTGTAAGGATAAAATTTTTATACGAGGTTCGTACGATTTTTTTGAGTGCAATGGAATGTCCTACTAGTTTCCAGTTTTGCCTACAGATGAAATCTTTTCGACCAAAATGCGCGTTACAGAACCCAAGAGCTACCAAAAATCATTCTTCCTCCGTTATCACCCATGGAATTCATTTTTATACATGTATTAATGAATTGCATAGGATTGAATCTACTAGAATCCGTTTCAATTAATAATTGCTGAAAATAGTCCGAGTTACAGTGCTACAGTTCGGTCGGCGCGGGCAATGTATGTCCTGCCGCTACGAAAATAACATTTTACTTCCTTCGTTGCATTATTTTCAATGTGGAACGTACTCTAGGAGTGACCAAGTCCAAAGTACAACCAAAAAACAATACAAAATTTACCTACGTAATGTGAAGCTTGAAAGACTTGAAAACAGTGAGGAAAGGCTTCCAAAAAAAAAATTAGAACGAGATTACACATAGATAAATATGTTTTATTGAGTTTAAAAGATCGTGAAGGTTCTCTCTATCTTATTTTCTATATTAGGGCTTGATCTACCTTTTTGAATAGGTTAATTTCTCAACATAGGTTTGAGAAACTTATCTTTAGCATTGAAGAAAATATAAGTATATTTTTTTTGATTTGAAGCTATCTTTTATACATAGGATCAAAATATAAAATCAGATTGGAATCCATTGTTGATGACTATAACCTTAATTATATTCGATTCTTCATTAAACTTTCCAGGGTCTAGAGGGAACGGAAAGGGTATATGTATCATTGAATTTTATGCTGCGTATTTGTGGTAGGATTTAGGGATAATTGTATCTGTGAATGTAAGTTTTCCAAAAATTCAAAAAATGATGATATCATTATGGTGTAGGGAATATGGCTTGTTCTCTTTTTTTCCACTCCAAATAGGCCAGCCTGGAACAGTAAAAATTGTCTTTTCATCTATTTCAAGATCACAGCGAGATTATGGTCGATTATTATGTATTAACACATACTTCTAACAAATAGTCAACTTTCTCTCCTTGCATTAAATGAATCATTTCTAACATTGAAATCACAATGTTACAAATAAATCATGAAATTTATTCTTGAGAAACACGCACACAATACATATAAATATGTTTTCCAAGGAAGACCATTTTTTTTGTGAAAAATTTAAAATGTACTGGTGACGATCTACTTGCCTCTTTCAAACTGACGCAAGCATATAAAATAACCAGCGGATTTTGTGAAAGATTAACCAGATTAACGTATTCACTTCATTTCAAGTCAAGGTTTGCTATGAGAAAGTTTTAAATAAGCAGTTAGAAGAGATAATCAGAAGAAATGAAAATTACGATACCAATAGATTGCTCCTTCCCTTACTAAGGTTCTGTGTAAACAAGAACCCCTTGCTCTTGTCATCTCTTGGTGCCAGTATTGAGTGTTAGTTCTTTAGGGAGATATTGTTCTTCTTAATATCTCTCTGAGATTATTCTTTGCTTATCTGAAGAATAGTATTTTTCTATGTCCTACGTATGGCTATATGGGGAGTGGTTGAACCCAGTATTTTTTCCATGCTAGTCGTAGGGCAAGACCTTGAAACCCCCGTTGGATCTTGCTTAATTCCCTTTGTTTGGTAATTTGCTTGGTTTTATCGCTACATGCTAACGCCCCATAGGTCTTACAATTATAGTGTACATTTAGAGCAGTAGTATTTCGGGTGAACAACTCCATGTTTTACCTGCCATCATAGCTTTACTAGGGTCGATTCCTAGTCCGGATGATTTGCACCATTTCCCTGTGATCTTAAGGCATTCTTGAATGATGTCGCATAGAGTGCTCTCTTTTTTACCTCTTGAGATTTTGTCTATATCATCTGCCAATCCTTGGCAGCGGATTCCTCCAAGAGTCAGTGTCTCTAGGAAGTTCTTTACTATCAGACTCCACAGAAAAGGTGTTGGTGATTGTGCGTTCTCCCACCCTTGTCTCTGCTGCTCTGGTCTGCGGCAGGACCATATAGAACTGATAATTATTATCATTGTATGTCACTTGGGACGTTTTGAATCCATAAGCCCCTCCAGCATTTTGCTAATAAATATTTTTCTTTGGTTGCTTATCAATAGTTTAATATACAATTTATTTGAACAAAAAATAGGTAAATTCTTGATGAAACCTCAATAGTTTTCATTTATTTTAATCGAAAAATAGCTATTACTTTCGAAGAAAAAAATGTCAACTAGAATCTTAATTTGTTGATAACAAATGCACAGTTAAAGATAAAAGATGTGTCTTATAAATACTTTTAATTCGATTTAAAATTTTTCTTCTACGACACATCGTTATTCGATCAGAGCGAAAAAAGGAAACTTTTGCAATTAATCATTGTTGTTGAAGCTCGCCGATTAGGAAAAAAATTCCTAATCAGCGTACTTTTTACATAATAATTGACCATAATCTCGCTGTAGTCCTATAAATCTATTTTAAAAGTAACCCCGACTGGCATGTTAAGATGAATTGTGTAAATAGAGTTACCCTTGGGATACCAAGGATAAAACATCATCTACGTATCTATGTTTCGTAGCTAGAGGAGAACTCATTAAAGTTTCTTCAACATAAGACATGAAAATGTCTACCAATAGAGAACTTGATAACATTCTGTTGTGTGAAAAAATTATTATTGAATTGGAAATAATTTTGGGTAATCATCACTCCATCAATTAGTTCGGCAATATTAATCAGTCATAGGTTCAATATAATGCTCATTTGTAATTTTAGAATTTTAATATTTACAGAATTTATTTTCTTGTTAGATTTTGACCGACTGCTGCAAGAGCACAACCACAAAACTGTTATAATTCTATTTTCCTCAACATTTTTGCCTGACTACCTCAACTAGAAATCTGCCTTGGAAAATCTACTATTATTGGTACTAGCTCCAATCATGTAAGAATCATTTTAATGCAAGTTAATTTCCATAGATTCGTTTCATGAATTCATCACGTTTTAATAATTAATTTTTACCTCCTGGTTCAAACCCAAAGGTTTTCCTTTTGAATAGTAAAGCATATCTCGCAGAAGCTAGTGTATCTCTCAGTTCCTGCTGCTTTATTTCATCTATTTCTACATCTACCAAGCTGGTACAAGCAAGGATATTGTCTTGGCCCAATGATATGATGTGCTTTCCTAGGGGATCTATATAAGCTTTCTGAACTCCACCTTCCAGACGGTGATGTGGGAGAGCTACTCCAATAACATCCACGAAATCCGTAGATCTAGCTATCACATATCCATCGTACGACCACGTAATGGCATGATACTTGTCTAGGTACAGACTGTTTTTGCGCACTTGGTGCCCAGTTGGTATGGTATCGATAATGCTGATAGTATTCTCCTAAAATCAGATATGAAGTATAAGATGATTCACCAAAATGAAACGAAATAATATTGATGTGTTTTAGTAGCTCAATGATTATCAATCTCGTTTGACATTTCGCGGGATTAATCCTCCACCAATTCCGAAATTCTGTGCAGTGGTTTCTATACTTTCCACAGCTGTTTCGTTATGCGAAATATGCATGGTTTTTGAGTAAAATCAAACATACGCGGTTTATGAATTGGAATAAATGAAAATCTTACTACACTTACAGGGTAGGACTTTGGACTATACGACAATTTAATTCAATTATTGACCTCGGATTACACCCTACCCACACGCAGGCCCAGATAACTAAAAGACAGAATACAATGATAAATCTCACCTAGTTATTGTTTTTTGGTATTGTTAACAGGTTATACTTCCTTTGCTTGCTTATCTAATTCGAATAATGGGATTCAAGTGTTCCCCGACTGCTTGCGAGTTGTAATATACGCTTCGAGGTGCTGGTCAAATTACCTCCACCAATACTTGAATCCTCCATCAATTCCGAAATTCTGTGCCAAGGTTTTTATACTTACGACAGCTGTTTCGTTATCTTATGGTGATAGGAAATATGCACGGTCTTAAATAAAATCAAACATACGCGGCTTATGAATTGGAAGGAATGCAAATCTTACTACACGTCGCTACACCCTGTACTATTTATATTCTATATTATGTACTTTCTATATTTCTATATAACAATATACCGACTCGGAACTATTGAATTCTATCATTTTACCATCGACATATACATATGGACTGCGTGTGGCAATGATAAGCTCGGGTAGTGCCGGCGTGAGAGAGGGGAAAACGAAGAGGACTAATACTGTCTTTATCTATCGGCTCGGGACGTAAACATACTAGCTACAGTCATGTTGCATTTCCATGGCAACGCAGCGGCCAATAGAAACGCGATAGATAAAGTAGATAAAGACAGTATTAGTCCTCTTCGTTTTCCCCTCTCTCACGCCGGCACTACCCGCGCTTATCATTACCACGCGCAGTCCATATGTATATGTCGATGCATTTTACGCTATACTCATATAAAGTTATAATATAAAATACGTGACTCACTGAATAATTATTCATTATAATTATAATTATCCAATCCTATGGAATGCCTCATGAGACATTCCATACGAAATCAGCACTTGTTCCCAGGTCACCCTCGGGGATCGCCCTGAAAGTTGCTCCTACCTTTGCTACATTGACAGATATGACGATTTCCGAAATCTCGGGTCTCAAGTGTCGATATTGCGCCGAGGAGAACATAATGAAGTGTTTTTGACCTTTTTTAAGTAATAAATACAATTCGTCTTATTATCGTATAATATTCGAAAATTAGCCTAAACATTTTTTTGAAAGTACATAATCGATCGGAAATTTTCCGTAGAATACGATGCTGTAGTCTGATTAGATATATTAGGAAAATCCGGAAAATGAGAGAAACCGTTTTTTTTTTAACTTCATTTCCCAAAATACCTATTTTTTATTTTTTTTCTAACCTGGCTAAAACTCTCACAAAATGTGTCTACTTTAAGGCGAAAATGATCCGGTAGTGACTTTACCCATTTTCATCAAAATTTTCAGTGTTTTTCAGCATTTCTTCGATTTTTGGACGATTTTTCTTAAAAAAAAAACTATTTTATTGCCTACAATGTCTCCAAACGATCCGAAGAAAAAATTCTAAGCAGCTTCCCTCAATTCTCAGACAATTTCACGTAAAAGCTGTCAAACCCGCAACTGGTTGTAGGTCTGATCCAAGTGTCCAAGTTTCTTAAGGAAACGAATTTTTTTTCTTTGCTGAATGAATGATGAAAGTCAGGCAAATAACGTCGTAATTCTAGTAGATTCCAGTGAATTTTATAATTCAACATGAAATTCAAAGTAGTTATTGGTCCAAGAATTCTTGCTCGCTCCACCCAACTGTAATTTACTATATAGATGAAGAGGCTAAGTTGAAAAAAAAAATGTATGCTTTCTGACAGAAGATTTGGAACCTGCTGCTTCCAAAGTTAATGTTTACAATAAATACATAGTAAATTATGTAAAAAAAAACATTCTCTCTTATAAAAAGAGTTGAAAATTTCTCAGATGGATGCACAGGTGAATATAAAAATAGTCTCAATTTTCATTTTTTATGTCAACATGAAAAAATTTATCAACTTGGTGCAAAATGTCTTGGATAGCGGACAGCTAATCTTGAAAAATCTTGTCTTCCGGATGGATTCCGCGTCACAATAGCTCGACTTGATGCATCAAGTCGAGCTATTGTGACGCGGAATCTATCCGGAAGACAAAATTTTTCAAGATTGGTGCAAAATGGAATTTATTTGCAACTTCACATGGAAAATCTCCGTGTGATGGCGTAGGTGGAACTTTCAGATAAATGCTGGGAAAAAAGTCTGACTCGGCCAGTCAATAATCAAATTTCGAATATGAACGACCTGTACGAATTTTGTAAACATAAATTATTGACAATAGAGCCTTTTATAGTTGGAATGAATTGAATTGATGCGTTTAGAGAAACTTCATTACCTAAAGTACAAACTGTTCCTGGAACCAGGGGATATCATCAATTCACACCCATCGATGAAACTACACTAGGATGCAAAGTTGTGAGCTATGACGCAAGTTGAGATCTCATTTTTGACTTAATCAACAAAGTGTCTCACGAATGTGCTGCCAATACATACGTAACGTTTGTAATAAAAGATACAAGGGAACTAGGTTTTACTGCAAATACATTTGATAATAAAGATTCTTGACCCAGGTATGAATTATATATAAATTCTCGGGAAATAGGTCACAATAACACTTATGCTTTATATTTTCTTGTCTTTACGTACGTTTCGGTCTCACGACCATCATCAGAAGACTTATTATGTCTAAAACTTGATTACTTGAAACTAGTTGTATTACACAAAGCGTCCTAATCGCACCAATTTCAATTAAAATGCCCACGTCGCCGAAACGAACAGAAACACGAATAAACGAAATTGTAAACCTTAATGCTATAGTATAATTATCAAAAATTCACTGCAAAGCAGAACTCTTAATAAATGCGTGCTCATGTCAACACAGTAAGAGTCGATCACTTATTATTACTAATTAGTTTTAAATAATCAAGTTTTAGACATAATAAGTCTTCTGATGATGGTCGTGAGATCGAAACGTACGTTAAGACAAGAAAATATAAAGCATAAGTGTTATTGTGACCTATTTCCCGAGAATTTATATATAATACATTTGATGATACTCTTGAAGCTGAAATTTTACTTCTATACAGTTACAAAAACATTATAAGTGATCAGTTATGGAGCAAAAAGTCCTCGTTGGTTATAACAATATTTTATCAGTAGTGACGGTTGAAACGAAAGGCAACATTGTATAAATAAAACTTCTTGATATAAATATCGGTTGTGAAAAATTCGATATATATCGAATCCCTTTTACATGTTCGGGATTGAGTTTTGAAAAATCCGTCTTTAGCGGGTGCCTATATTGTATAAGGACATACTTACTCCTCTTTTGACTTCTATCTCATGAATAGATTTGCTATCGAATGGGATGGCATAGAAAACCCTGTCTCGGTTTATTCTTGGAGTGCTATATATTTTGTAGTATTTTGAGTCTGGATCCGGGAAAAAGTATTCTTTAACGTTTATGTGTTTTTTGTCTATTATACAATATCGTACTATTTTATTCCCAATAATGTGATCATTTGATGTTACAGGTATAACAAATAGTCTGTAACAATTTACAGAAGGAACCAGAATGTAATCAACTACTTGGAAGCCAGCATTCACCGTTGCAATTACTTTCATTTGTCCACCCGGAATACCCTGAAATTAAGAAGATTATGTTATTTATAAAATCGTTTTGGAAGCTGGAGAACTAGCAGAAGATTTAGAAAATAGAAAAACTATTTACCTTCACAAACTACGTCAAAGAAGAAAGACATAACGAAAAGCAATGACGAACCAATAGCTGACCCAAAATGTTATTATAATGTTAACTTCAATACTAGATGGAACCTTATCATGTCTTAGTAAAATAGTTAACGGGTGGAGCTGTAGGTTAGTACACAGGTCATTGATATAAAGATATACAATTGTAACAAGTATCTATGTGACGATACAATTGTATACCTAACATAGTTGACAGAATCGCGTTAGAATAAGTAATAATAGTGTTAAACTCAATATGAGTAGATACTGAGAATCATCAGTCATTGTTAAATTATTATTTCAAACACATCATTCATAAGATATATTGCAACATCGATGCAGATCCAATATAATAAACGAAACTTTATACAAAAGTAAAATTCAGTGAACTAGTTCATTCAATAATATATATGAGGTATCCTAAGTGAATCTATAACACTTTTGTTAACCAAGTGGAACAATCTTCTTCTACTTTACCACAGCAATTTGATAATATTTTTGGATTTGTTTATAAAGTTTAACTTAACTGAAAAAGAATTGAGAAAATCATGATAAAATTTAATATATCGTTCCAACGATGAACAAGGTAAATTATCAGATATAATATGTTTGTTCATTCAGTCATGAATTTTCCAATTTACGTTGGGAAAATTACAGTACTTACAATAATATTATTCTTATTATAACGTAAAATTTGTGAAGAATAACATAAAGTGAAAACCCCATTAAAACCTCAAGGTCGAACATGGTGATTTTTCTCTACGTTTTAATTCACTTATGGATATTATCGTTTCTTGCTTACAATATGTAAATGAAAATAAAGAAGAAAAGGAAGGAAAAAATTACACATTTAAAAAAAAATGTGTATGTTATATAAGAGAAATATTTGTACAGATTTTCTTAGACTCAAAACATCTCAAAATGGCCCAAAATTTTTAGCGTTTCAATATTTTAATAAATTGCCCGAACCCATTAGGGAATTACCATTGGATGAATTCAAGAAATCAGTTGAAAATATTCTTTTAAATAATATATTTTATTTCACAGAAGATTTTTTTAAGTTTTCAAATTTGATATTGTGATCTTGTTCCTATTTTTTGATGACAAATGTAAACATATTATGTACATAACATGAATAAAATGATCTATTTATAAATCCTTGGTAAATACGTCACCCTATCACATATGTTTACACTATTTCCGTCTTAACGTACGTTTTGGCCTCACGACCATCATCAGAAGATGTATCAATAATACTCACTGTCTTAAACCGAAATCCTTAAAACAAATTGTATCAAGCACAAAGCGTCCTTGTCGCATTAATTTCAATTAAAATACCTACGTTGCCAAAACGAACAGAAACACGAGTAATCGAAATTATAACACAATTTCGAGTTTAGATTAGTTATATAGACTTTAATTTCAGTCAGAAAATAAAATTTTTCCACTAAGTAAGTGAAATAACGTTGTCCAATATACTTCTTAGTATAACAAAAAAAATATTGAAAATGATTTCGAAACCGCTAATGATAGACGATAAATTATACTCTATGTTACATTGAAATTTCATTCGAATGGTCTCCACAATGTATTTCACAACTCTGTGTTTAATCCTGGCACCTGCAGTAAGGTAATATAGCCTGTTTCATACTGACACTTGCTTCTTGACAATAACATTGTTAGCTGGCAGGCGTATTGCTCAGGCCAATAAGTTTACTGGTCTCTTATACAGTGACTCTTTGTATAGTCACTGTACTCCCTTAGAGTAATCAGCGCCAAAACTGGCGACTTTTAGAACCCTCAGCATAAAGTGCAGTTTGACCTCCTGTCAGTGAAGACTTCTTGATTATTATCTTTTTTATACTCACACCCGTTGTCACATGATGTATCAAGACTATCGACACTTCACGACCTTATTCCATGATACCACAGATCATAGAGCTGTAATATGTAGAGTTTTGTCCAATCCCATAAAGTAAACACATGAGATGGACCGTGACGTTACATTAAATCTTATAAGGAGAATTTTGAATACTTCTGCCTGTTGAATATATGCACGCGATATATGTTTACATCCAGAAAAACATTTGTCATTACGGTTCAATAAAATACTGTAATTCTGTTTGAAAAATTTTGAATGAATATCAAAAATACCACTTGAAACAGGACCACCGCCCTTAAAACGATACAGTTCCAATATTTTCCCCACTCTAGATTGGTTCGCAAAATTTTAAATCTATACTACCAATAGGAATGCTTAATCGTCTCCAAAGTGGATTATGCATATACGCACATATAGACATTATCTCAGAAATAGTCTAGATCTATTTAGAAATATTCAAAACGGATATATTCGCGAAAATTGAGGAAAACATGTTTGCTTCAATAATTACAGTACTTCCCTTATACTTCCTACAGTAAGGGAAGAAATATTACCTCAATTACAAAGAATTCTCCAGTGGCTAAATCAGCAGTAACTAAAACTCTACCAAATTCACTGAAATATATACTGGATAGAGGATTTCGAGTCAGATTGAATGTGGCCATAGGAATGACGTTTGTGGGTGTATATACGGATAACAATTCCAATATCCCATTCACATATCCTATGCCAATGTACGGGAACTCTGGATTGGATGAAATCGACAATGCTGTTCCCATCAAATCGAATTTACACATCTGAAACAAAATAACTATTTATGTAATGCGTAATATGAATAATTTTAAATTTTTTAAGATTTCGTGAATTTAGTAAATGTTTTTAACCACTTGAAACTTTACCACATTAAATGGCTTGAGTATGAGGGAATGATGAACGACGTAGTTAGCTTTCGACAGGACCTTCAAGTATTTGATGGGACTGCAACATCTTCATCTACTCATTGGAAACCCAAGCATCGTGCCAGCCCATACCCTAAGCAAAACATCGATTCCTGACCTGGTCTTTACTGATGGGCTAGTCTGGCTTACGAATAGGTTTAGGACGATTTTACTCCTTTCAAGTGACTTATATGACATTTTATGGTGTGTATAGAGATGCTGAATAGGTAACCCAAAAGGATGGGCTCCTTCATTGACAAACAACTGACCTCGATACTCTGTAGCCTCTCTTACAAGCCGCATGAAATGCAGAACTTCCTAGTTTGCTTGGCTTAGGAAAATGAGATCACATACTTAAGGCGGTTCAGACAATGCTGTTTTAATTTGGATTCAGTCGGCCGACACTCTGAGATCTACCAACATTCCCACCAGTCTGAAGATTTTCATTACTTTCTCCATTGATTAATATTCAATGTACTGACCTACTGAGGATCTAGAATCAGCAGTTACTGAAACAATCAACAAATTCTCCGGAAAATGAGTTTGTATCAATTCGAAACAAAGATGTTCACCATATTTAACTGATGAAGAATCCGTCCATTGTTATATTAATTTTGAGTCCTGGAAATGGAAAAATATGTAAATATAGACTTACCAAATTAGCAGTTGCTGTTTCTAATACAGTCAACGAATTTCCATGACTCAGGAGACAGAAATATTCCCCCGTAGGATATATCAAACATATATCACGAAATTCACTTTCATCCGTTTGTAAAGATGAAAAACTCCGTTCTTCCACATTGACATATACTATATATTGTCTTTCTGTTAATCCTATCATAATGTCAGATTTTGAACATTTCAGTTTACTGATCCCTGAAGGAGGGATGAAACTAAATTCTTGTTCCCAAGTATTGCCAGTCTTCTTGTAGAACTGAAATTATGGAAAATGTTGGAGAAGAAAAGGGCCAAGAAGAATATGCTTTACCCTCAGTTCCATGTTTGGACCGAATACACCTAACGATGATTTATAAAAGGCGAATGCTGTTCTTAAACTTCCAGGTGCTGAGCAATCTATAATTTTTTCTAAACAGTATTCGGAGTTGACCTGAAACAAAAATAACAACCTCAATTTTACAGCTCTTGAGATGACAGATTATCAAAATATCTAGCATTATACGGTATAAATGTACCCACAAGCATTCTGCAACAGACGTTTGCGGAGAAACAGGGCCGGATTCAAAGTGGTGGAGGACCCTGGGTCCAAGTTCTGTGGGGGCCCCTATATGACAGAGGCTAACATTTTTTTTTATTCAGTATACACCGACTGTATACTGAATGCAATTGTAATGAGTTTTAAAGTGTTCTTGTAATAAAAAATCTGGACAATATATATTATTTAATGTACATAAATATCAATAACTTTACACAGGTATTTTTCGAGTTTTCCTCGCCGCGAAATCGTCGATGACATCCTCAAAATTCAAGGATCTCAAAATATTCTTATTATGTTGTGTTTTAGAGGAATGTGATATTAGAAATCGACTTTTAATAGCTACAAATATATTGCAAAATCTGTACATGCAAATGTTGCACTAAATGACGCAAAAAGGAGATATTATTCATTATTGATTACCAATATTCACATCAATACTATTGATAATCATACTATTGAATACTATATTAAATAATTGTCATAAGATTTCTGTAATAAGCAAAATGTTTTTCTTCACTCGATCTCTGGTGGGGGCCTCTGGGTGGTGGAGGCCTCTGGACCATGGCCCACCCGGCCCACTCCTAAATCCGGCCCTGCGGAGAAAGCTTTGTAGCCACTCCTCTTGTTTTTCTTTATCGCCATTCAAAGTGAATATATACGCGTATCGATATTGCGCAATGAGGGCTGTTTTGTGCTAGAGCGACCGGCAACCGACGACTACCAATCACTGAATACTATATAAATATAGAGTTGTTTGTTTTTTATACAAATCTACACTTTTGTTCCAATCTTGATGTAATTTTGCACATCTGACCTTTAAAACAAAAGGGAAGTCACTGTCTACATGGGATTTCGAACAACTTCCCCTCACAGCAGATAAGTAGGGTTCCCCTGGGGCATAGTGGGATACATAAAGTTTATCAACTATTAAAACCGGCATAACAGTGTTTAAAAACTACTCTATCCGCTTGAATTGCTTATCTGGCATGATGTCACGGGCACTGATATTTTCGTTGTCGAATCCCTAAATCATCGTAAAAAAACATTTCCGGAAATTTTAGTTTGACCTGCTATGCCCTACCATATGGAATGAAGTGGTGTACCCCATGAAGCAATGTGGGGCATAGTACTCATAACACAAATATCCTCAGATTCATCATCCTCATCGTCTTCGCCGGCACACGCAATGTGCCTAGCGATGGCACTGTCTGCACCTAATCCAACCTCATTGGTCTAAGATTATAGGTATGTGCTCAGCGATGGCACTGTCTGCACATAATCCTACCTCATTGGACTGAGAGTATAGGTACCGACAGTAAATACATTCACCATCTTCATCGTCGTCAGAGCATGAATTCCCAAGTAAGTAAAGAAACTTTCCTTAAAGTTGCTTTACTTTTTTATTCTTGATTCAATCAATCAATCAATTCAATTGATTGATTGAGTCTTGACTTCTGACTATTCAACTTGTAAATTCTTCGTTCGTTTCCTACTGAATACCTATTTATCTTTTGTGTTTTGTTGAGCAGCCAGTTCGTTTTTGTACGGTGATTCCGTAATTATGTAGGTAAAGATACCCCAGGCGACAGTACAAAGGCAGATCGTTTAGGCACATTATTGGTAATTTCTGACCATCCAGGTTGCGGAGAACTGGTTCAGGGCTCCTCTGCTCATTCTTATTGCAAATTATTAAACGGTAGATATGGGGCATAGTTGGGTACTGAATAAAAATTTCACACTTTGCCCAGTAGGGTAGATTGCTTTGTCTCCATTGACGTAGTTACACTGTAACTCTTTCCTTTGCACACATACTGCCGCCATGTTATTGATGCGAAAAGAGGCCCAAGATAGCACATATGATCGAAATATTAATTCAGGACCACAACGTGGATCCTAATTAATTCTGAAACTCACCATAAAGACACAACCGTTGTTATCTAAAGCCAACAAGATGTTATCTTGCGTCCACAGAATAAATCGTAACGGTGCAGGTTTCAATGCCGTCATCTTAACTTTATGGTGTGTCATAATACACTTTTTACCACACATTAAAATATCCCATACGTGCAATTTAGTTGACGTTATACCAAGTTGAGCCAGAAGAACAGGAGTATTCGAATTACACCTGAAACATGATGGAATAAAAAACGAACTTCTTCAATTATATAAAATACTCAAACTTAATTAACAATATCTTTATGAATCTAGCATTAGTTCTAAATTCACGTAACATAACTTTCGTCAGCTGAGATCAACAGTAGACGTGCTCGCCTATGTAACACATACAAGGTGTTCCATCTCAGACGAGCCACCCCGTATATTTCTTATCCCATAGTGAGTGGAAAAATCTCCCGAAATACGTCGAATGATTATGTTTGGGGGACATCTTTTGACGTATCTTTGAGGCTTGAACGAGCAACCCCCTTATAGGGGGCGCTTCAACCCCTAAAAATTGAATAGGGGAGAGGGGTTGAGTGATACGTCATTTGAAAATTCTTGGAAGCCTCTTTACAACGTAGTATGAAAAACGTAAATTTGATGAACCGTTTTTGCCAAAAATTAATTTTGTTGCTCGAATGCGCCACCTTGAATATTTTGGTTATTTGTACAATGCACAAGCTTATTTTTTTAAGCCTTTTTTACAAACTTAGGCAATATTCAAAAAATTACATTCGTAAAAAAATTGAATTGTGTTGTCATGCTTACAATGAAAAAAAATTAATCTGCGTGTTTAAATCAAATGTTCAAATTGTCCTCCATTGACTTCCATACAATAATACATTCTCTCAAACTAATAAATAAAAAAACAGCAAAACGTTTACTTATGTTGCCTTCATTTTTTGTTCTTAGAAGGTGTTTATCTGGTTTTAGCGTTTCTTCGATCATTTCATGATTTTAATCAATCTGTTGAGTTACTACTTTGCTGATTTGTTTGAAATTTCAAAAAATATGGTGTACACATTGCAAGAACGTGTTGAGCTGGTTAGCCTTTATTACCAAAATCAAAATTATGCCCGAGCGGCTGCAAGGATATTTAACGAAAACCATCCTGAACGTAGCGTTCGCCATAAGTACGTGATGGAATTGATTTCAAAATTTGTGAAGATGAGTTCAGTAATGGATAGAAAAAGGGCACCCATTGGAATTATTAATGATGGAGGAGCAGCTGTGGCGGTATTGGGACATGTCCAACTTATGCCAAACACGCAATCTGTACGACAACTTTCTGCAGCTTCCGGTATTAGCCAATCTAACGTTTTCAGAATTTTACATAAACACAAGTTCCATCCGTACAAAATTAAATTAATTCAGGAATTAAATGATGATGATTGGGATCGAAGGCAAGAGTTTTGCGAAATTATGGTCGAGCGTATCAACAATAACCCAAATTTCTTGTACAACGTTTGCTTTTCTGACGAATGCACTTTTTCACTTAATGGAGAGGTTAACCGGCATAACTGTAGAATTTGGAGCGATACAAATCCTCATGTATTTCGAGAAGCTCACACTCAACATCGGGAAAAGCTAAACGTTTGGGTAGGAATTTTGGGAGACCACCTAATTGGACCTCTGTTTATTCCTGGTAATTCAAATGGCGAAATTTATCTTGAAATGTTGGGGAATGCGATTGATCCGTTAATAACTGAACAATTAGAAAACGATCCTCTACTACTTGAACAACAATTGCATTTACAACAAGACGGAGCTCCTCCTTACTACGCCGCACCAGTTCGCCAATACCTCAATTTGCAATACCCCGGTCGTTGGATTGGAAGAAGAGGTCCTATGGAGTGGCCTGCCCGATCTCCTGACCTGAACCCTCTGGACTTCTTCTTGTGGGGACATCTTGTAAATGAGTGTCGTCAAATAACTCCAATTATGCTGAACCATGTTAGAGACGGTTTTCAGTCAAGATTGTATTATTGTATGGAAGTCAATGGAGGACAATTTGAACATTTGATTTAAACACGCTTGATTTAATTTTTTTCATTGTAAGCATGACAACACAATTCAATTTTTTTACGAATGTGATTTTTTGAAGATTGTTTAAGTTTGTGAAAAAGGCTTAATAAAAATGAGCTTGTACATTGTACAAATAACCAAAATATTCAAGGTGGCGCATTCGAGCAACAAAATTAATTTTCGGCGAAAACGGTTCATCAAATTTACGTTTTTCATATACCGTTGTAAGGAGGCTTCCAAGACCTTTCAAATGACGTATCACTCAACCCCTCTCCCCCATTCAATTTTGAGGGGTTGAAGCGCCCCCTATTAGGGGGTTGCTCGTTCAAGCTTCAAATATACGTCAAAAGATGTCTCCCAAACAAAATCATTCGACGTGTTTCGGGAGATTTTTCCACTCACTATGGGATAAGAAATATACGGGGTGGCTCGTCTGAGATGGAACACCTTGTATATGGGAGATTAGGCAGACATCTGTTGAAAGATATGGGAAATCTCTAGCTGTAGCATTGGATGTCTCTTAAGCATTTTACCGAGTCTGGCATCAAGGCTGTCTTAGGTAACTTCCGTCATACGGTTTGTCGCTCCGACTATATCTCATACTATCGAGTTTTCTCTCAGATAGATCTTTGGATGGATGGATTTGGATGTAGTGGTGAATGGAGTCCCCTCCGAAACGATGGCTGTTAACGCTGATGTTCTCGAGGGATCTGTATTGGCAACAACTTGGTTTCTGCTCCATATCAAGGATCCGTTAGACGTGACAACTTCTGTCCCGTGCACAGCTTTAACATGATAGTACACTTGACACCGCGTTCTCATCTAGAGAACGTTCATCATCCAATGAAGCCAGAGTAGCGAGACAGAAACTGATCGACGTAATTAATGAAAATCTGGAAAACCATTTTGAAATTGAGATCTAATAATCTAGTAGAGTTGAATGTAACCAAAACTCAAGCTGGTTCTCCAGGAAGGAACTATTCCTATGAAGTTCTCTATTCCCATGTAACCTGTCAAAGGAGGCCCATTGCAAATACCGCTTCACACGCTTTCTTATTTTGTGCCAAGAGCTACTTTAGATTCCACCAACTGTTCATAATCTATAAAAAAAACAGATTCAACCTGTCCTGGAGTACTGTTCACATGTTTAGATTTCATCTCAGCTGCTGAACATACGCTGAAGCTTTTAGATTCTATTCAGAAGAGAGATTTCGTCTGATTGGTGAGGTCAAATTTATGAATGAAGGTGGGTGATTTCTTCCTTTTCTATAGATATTTCCATGGTCGGTGTTCATCAGAAATCTCGTCTGTTGTTCAATCACGAGTATTCGAGGTTGGCAGACGAGCTCAAGCTGTTCACCTCTTCATTGTCAAGCTCGATACCTTAACAGACTCTATTATTCTATAGAACAGCGAAGTTATGGAACTCTTTACCTAGCAAGGTCTTTACTTACGTCTATAACCTACAAACTTCCAACAAAATTCCATGAACAACCTACCACAATATTCTACCACTGGCTCACACGATGTTCTATGAATATTATAGGTTGTCCTCTCGTGTATTGGAAAAAATGAACAGGAAGTTCATTGTAACGGCATGACATCGCTTTATGATGTATAGAATATAAGACTTCTGTATTCGAATGGTGCAATAAGTAAAATAGGGAGATCATCCTGTCAATCAATATCAAAACAGAAAATCACTGGTGTTGCAGAATTGCATTGCAATATTATAGGACCTAGCATAACTTCTCATGAATCTAATCAACATACCCACAGTAGAGTTGTTACATGTTTTTCAGTCTGATACATCTGGAGAATTTGCAAAACCTCCATAAATATTTTATGTACATTGCGGGAAAATATAAAAATTATTTAAGAGATAAGAAACACCATTTTGGTTAGCTCTCGATATAAATTGATGAATTTTACAGTTTTTACAGCCTATTCATATTTGAAGCAAATTGCTAGCGACATTCAGAAGCTGGAGACTAATCAGATCGTGGGTTTGTAAGGAAACCACATATGATAAGAGCGAAACATAAAAACAATGGATCGCATGAATGTTGATGCAAGTGGATTAAAGCGAATTATAAACCAAGCTTATAAGATACACTTTTTTGGAATCTGGTACCAAATTAGATAAGCTTTTGTCCCGAGGCGATGAACCAATGAATAAATTAGACGAAGCAGCATTAGAACACAACAAATTTCACAAACATCGTAAAAATAAGAAGGATTAATATAATATGAAATAGAGATCAAGTTATACAACATGAGCACTGACCCTATGAAAAGGATAAATATAAACTAAACTTGATTACAAATCAATTGCAAAAAGTTTCAGAAGCTTACAAAAAGAGAAATGCTGTTCTTCAACTAGCATATGAATAAACTCATCAAGCTTCAGAGGGTGAAGGCCTTAAACAGGAGTAAAATGAAATCTTTTGATTGATACCATAATCTATCGAATAATATCAAAATTTAGTTAGTAGGTTTTGAGAGAACTGATAATCTGAAACAGTTGTCTTCTCCTTCCAGAATATAGTATACACGGTAGTGTCAGCTAATGGAGAATATCAAAACTAGGTTAGTACGGAGGGAAGACCTTGTATCTCAACTGCTCAGGGAAGTACTTAGGAGTTATCTTCAATGCTGAACAGAGGTGAAGAAGGCTGTTGCATTCTTCTGGACACACAAAAAAGCATTCGCAAAGATCATGGGATATATGGCCAGAGATCCTGCACTGGGTCTATACGTCCTTAATCAGCCAAATCATAACCTACGCAGATGGTGACAAAATCGAGTTTGTCTCCTCTGGCACTAGACAAGACTCAGGGAGCCTTCTTAAGATACGGAGGGCTATTGGGACGGCCCTACTAGAGGAAGGAGTTCATGGTGGGGTTCGTTCTACTATAAATTCACATCAAAATAGTGAACACGGCCACTGCGTATCGGCTGCTGGTCTGGCTAAGAAGGTCCGTGTGTCCGTACCTGACGATCATGACGGAATCTGAAATTGCGCTGCTGAAAATTGTCCGATTTTGCAAATGGAGCAGGATGCGATAGCACCTGCTGTCTTGATAACCCAGAGGACCTGCTAGGAAGGGAATTTGGGCCACTTCCGTAGGGTGACCTTGTGTAGTCAACAGACTTGTGCATGCAATTCAGCCCTGCGCCCTGGAGAATCTGATAATAAAATACCGAGGTAGACGGATCAGCATCCGCACTGACAGACAAGCAGTCCTGGACACGCTTAGTGCTCATATACCGATTTCTAGGCTTGTTTTGGAATGCAGGGGGTCCTGGCTGAATTAGTCAGAGCGAACAAATTTCACCTAGTGTGCGTACCTCACTATACTGTGGAAGCGAATAAGGTGGCCGATTTACTGTCCGAACAGGGTTCCATTAGAACCCTCAGCCCGTTCCAGCTATCGGAAGTTCTCGAAGTGGTACGGTGTACTACTGGTATTTGGCGGGCGAGCTCTATATTGCGGAATGTTCGCACATATACCCTTTTCTGTGTTCTGAATTCCTAAATAGACATCTGCATTTAATTGGCGCTAGAGTAGATATGACGAGGCGGAAGAATAATATATACTAGTAGAATGTCAAGCACTAGATCTCTGACGCTGCAACATTTTGGCAGTGCGTACATGTCGCCTGAGGCCAGAAAGCATCAAAACAATATTTTTGCCTGACTTTGTTCCAAGGAGCGCACCATGGAACCAATCAGTCTTCTAAATGCACTGAACTTGAACGCCCCAATATTGATTGATTGAAAGGTTTTGGATAAAACTGATGTTTTGCAATATTTCTCTTCTATACGACAATCAGTGACTTTCCTAGATACAACAAAAGTTTTTCAATACTATCTATACATATCAATCAATCAATCAATCATCATGCCACATGGACGCGAAGGAGGTATTTTCGAACGCCCCTCCGATATCCAGAAAAACGACTATGGCGCACTGTCCAAAACTAATAACTCCTTCGATCTGGGTAATCAGATGATGGAGGCTCGTCTCGGTTGATTTGCCTGCCTGATAGGTGTACTGCCGACGGTGAAGCGTAAAATCCTTCATTGCGCCGTCTTTGATATGCCTATCGATCATCCTCTCCAGCGCGTTCAAGAGAGAGGATGTGAGGCTGATAGGGCAAAAAGATTTGGTTCTTCCCGCCTTAGGTATGCAAGCAACTTTGACCAACCTCCAAAGACTTGGTATAAAGCCAGAGGCCATACAAAATCGGAATATCTGGAGGTACCAGAATGGTGATGAGCTACAAGCTCTCTTGTAAGAGAGCCTAAAAGATCTCATCCCCTCACCTGGTGATTTGTAGGACGCAAAGCTCGAGATGGCACAGCGCAATCTTTCATACCTTACCAAGTTGTAGTCAATTGCTATCGCGTTGACACGGAAGTCCTCCGGTGGTGAGACTATGAGGTTGTCATCAGACCCGGAAATGCACTGACATTAGATGACGTAGCGTCTCGTCCGGCGATGACGTGTACCTGTTCGACAGAATCACTGATCCTATGCAAATGGATGAATCCTTGGAGAGAGCCTTGCATAGCCTCGCTGCTGACGGTATCTTATTGATGCCGTCACAGTGAGTATGCTAGTATGCGTTGATCCTCTATTGAGAACCTCCAGCTGAGTGGAGATGAGTTACCCAAGTAGTGCCGTATCTCTCGCTTGACGTCCGAACTTCTCCACATCGTGTGGCAGTTCGAGCACTTTCGTAGGTGGGGAGTTGTTCGAATCATAGGGAAAGTATGCAGAGCAAACTACCACCTCCACTCGGACTCCTTCCACGAGGTGTCATATCCTAACCGCAACCAGATCCCTATGACACAATTCAGAATCTATAGTTATCACTTTTGCCTGTGGAGTGTGATTTTCTAGAAGGTTGGTGATGAAACCATGCAGTTTATTCTCAATTTACATATACACATCTATCAGTGATTCTTTGAACGAGTTTGAATGCTTGCCTTAATATTTGCCGCTGTCTGTAAACATGACTCTTACTGCTACCTAATTTTTCACCCTTTCTCCAATTCCAAACAGTAATCGTGAAATAGGGTAAACTTCCGAGTGAAATGAGTATGGAAGTTTCTGAAAACACCAGAGAAATATAACCTTCCTTGGATCCACCTAAAACAGAATAATATGCAAATTTAATAGACATACTCTTTTATTAAAGTTAATTCATAAAAAAACAAAGAACATTAACTAACATTCATTTGCACAATTCTCACCAATCATCATCATTGCTGAAACAAAATCTCTGGGTCATGATGATTATTGTCTGATCAAATATTGAACCTGAATTATCATCATATACAGTGTTCAATATGTTTATTTAGACTGCTGGTCAGTCATTATGATTCCGCAATTACATCAC
Source organism: Endomychus coccineus (assembly GCA_958510875.1). Lineage (NCBI taxonomy): Eukaryota > Metazoa > Arthropoda > Insecta > Coleoptera > Endomychidae > Endomychus > Endomychus coccineus. The sequence goes on along the minus strand of OY294067.1, from coordinate 62,509,437 downwards.
TTAACATCACATAGTAGGTTCTATTCTCGGCTTTTATCTCTTTCCAGTTTTTCTGTCCAGACAATTTGTCTGTTTTTTTTTAAACAAGACTTTGACTTTCATCAAACAATAAATTTATAGGTGGACTACCTATTCGCAGAAGCAAAAAATATGTTTCGTTGGCTGTTGTTTTACCATAAAGAAGATATGTTTTCCTCAGGAATGGATATTTCGTTGAGAATCTCAGAGCGACATTAGGGAAACAGTTAATTTACTTTTAATTGTTCAGAATACTCCTACATTGGTCATTTTGAAAATTCAGGATGATGTTACCAGATTAGCTGGTGAAGAGACTTCCATCCCAATAGTTATCGTTATCATACAATCTTTATTCAAGAAGTTTGATTAAGATTAATGTTACCGACAGGTTTCTTGTGAGTGAGTTGAACCCAGTTCAGTCGTTTAATAAGGCCGATGTTTTTGCTGGTTGAAGTTCTTTGGTAAAAGATGTTCCTCAACGAAAGTTTCATCATCCTCGAGACATAGTCGACATTGAGAGTTTTCCACTAGATGAACGAACTCGGATAGTAAATTCCTACAGGAGTTTACATTCTTGAAAATTTGAAAGTTCACCGGTGAGCAGCGCTGAGAATACGTATTATTATTTGAATCTATTCCAACTCATGTTGTTCTCTAATAAATATTTTCGCTCTTGTTCTAGTGTGGCCCAGTCCCGTATGCATCCTGGGACGACGGTGTTTATCACTCTGAGTAGGTACAGGTTCTAGACCAACATATGAGTCTGATGAACCCTTTCTGGCTAGTTCTTCAGATTTTTCGTTGCCCTCGATGCCGCAGTATCCATATGTGTTCTGCCAGAGCGCTGAATTTTTCTCGGCATTCCCATACCAGTTTCGATGTCACTTTTGTACTTCTCTCTGTTGTTTTCTCTTGCACATCAATTGCAGTATTGTGTACATCTCCGCTTGTAATACGGAAGTGCGTATTTTCAGTGAGACTATTTAACTATATAGTTCACTACCAGTTCCTTCTTTGGTTTTTGACTGTCTGTATATCAGGTTTTCTAGCGCCTGATGCTATCTGTTCACTCTCTTCGTTCTTGTATGATTACTTAGAAATTGGTGTTGAAGAACTACTTGGGAGTTGGTAGTCCGTTGGTCATATTCCATTAAATGTACCACCCACAATCTTCTACTCATGGTTTTCAGTCTCAGAAGTTTCATTGTTGTCTCATCCCTGGTCGTATTTTGAATCGGAGGTATGTCCAATCATACTTACATGGCTGCGGCTGGTGTTGATTCCATAGCCATTATGCTAAGACAGATAAGTCCATGGACTTTGTTCAACTCTGCTATTTTCTAGGTTTTCTTCCTCCATACCAAAGATACGTAAGTGATCATGGTTTTATGACAATATTGTAGGTCCAATACGGCATTTTAGGACATAGCTATAATGTTGGTCCAGTCTAGCTCTTGACCAACTGTTGGTTCCATGTTAATGTGTCTTGAGCATGAATGATGAATAACTGCTTTTCTAGCTTTGTTCATGAAGACAACCATGATAGCTGTCCATGCTTTTGATATATACCCCAGTGCGAGACTGGCCTTTAAAACTTTGTGTGCTAGAAGGTATATTGCTTCCTGTAGCATAATAAGATAAATGCCGTCTGTTCCAGGTGATTTATAGGGTCGGAACAAATTGATTGCAGATTTCGTTTTTCCACATCAATCCGTGTTTTGGAAGCTTGCCATTTTCCCTGGAGGTACTTTTGGGAGGCTCCAGTTCTGAGTGTTTCCAGGCTTCGGGTGTTTTGTCTGTAGTTATCAATCTATTTGCGGGCAGGAAAATATCAATTGTTGTGTAAGTGTTTACACAAACTAACAGATGGAAGAGCTGGAGTTAAATGAAAATGTTCAGTAGACGGTGCAAGAGGACCGATGTAAACGTTCCATACATTACCACTCTATGGCCAAAAAAAAGATGCTGATGAAATGTCAATGAAGCTCTATTTGCAGTAACTTCCAAAATGCTCTAAGGAGTTTTATGGAACCTAATGAAGAATTAAGGAGGCTCACAAAATTTGATCAACATTCCTCCAAAACTAGAGGTATTTAACAGTAGGAAATAATCTTACAATCACAAAAAATTATACCTTAAAATTTTTTATTTATACTATACCTTCCAAAATACAGATCTGTTTAAAATCTGGATAACTTAATACAAAAATATTAGGATTCCCACAGTTTTCTGCAAAAGCGAAGAAGTTAAGAGACCGATGTCCAACGAAATACCTTATTCCATCTCCAGTATCTGCGTTGTTTGCTTTGTAGAAGCTGGTTTCTTTTGTAATCAAATTGAAGAAAAACAGATGACATCCACGCCCAACGCATATTGCATCTTTGCCTATAAAGTGCATGCTGTCGATTCTTCCAACTTTCAACCATCTTGAAAAAATTAGATTATCTGATGATTAAGACACTTCACGCAATACAAATTGATTCACAATACGCAATATAATCACGAGTTGATAATGGTATAGTACAGTATAGGTCATATTTTACCGTTGACCTTTACAATAAACCAAATAGCTGATTAAACCCCATTGTGTTGGTCCCAACATCTCCAAACCGCAAGAAATGGGTGCAGAGTCGGCTTAAAAATATACCTACATATTGATTTATTTTTATTTTGGATTAAAAAAGCACTGAAGAGAAATGATAATTGAAAATATTATTTTATTTTATTACTGAAGATATAATAATAATTATTGTGAGTACACGGAAAAGTTTTACAATAATCAATTTTAAGAACTTAATTTTATTTTACATTAAATTTACTTCTGTGTCACTATCACTATCATTTTCATCCAAACCTAAACTTATTATTGGGTTGAACATTAGTAATAATCTAGGTATACAAGTTTTCTATCTTAATTGCACAATAGTAGGGGGGAAGACGCAACACTGTATTTCCATTTTCTGTTGCAAGTTTATCACACGTATTCTTTATAATTTTGAAACCTTTAATACTTCTAAAAGACCCCATTTTCTGTAAGTTTCTTCAAAATATATATTATTATCTATCATATACTATTGAATGTCTGCTTTGTTGCTGTTGGAACTAGCTCCAATATTCTTACTTGATGACTATGATAACTAACATTACTCATTACAATTACTCTATTTTTGGGTATATTTTGATGAAGGAGATGTTCAAACCAGTCTTCAATAAGTTTTGCGTCAGTGTCTTAATAGTAATCCAGAGAGCAATCTGTAATGTTTTTAGCTGAAAGCAACAGACAGTTCGGAACAAATCCATTCACTTAAAATGCATGTATTATTGTTATTATTTTGTCTTTATTTGAGGGAGTTTTGGTTCGGCTTTTTCTGAAAAATTATTCCATTCTTTTTTCAAAGTGTGATGTGTACCTATTTAACGATGTTTCGTCAAGATTGATAATTGGACGCTTTCCTGCGTTTAAATAATATTGTTTAATAGCCATCAAATACTCAAACACATTTTAAGCAAAATTCTCCTTAGACTTGAAATGCTACAGGAAATTTTTGTTTCGTCATTGGTCGGGCTATTCTTTAGGGACAACAGTGTAGGTAAAAATTCCTCTTCATACGTTTTATAAATTGTCCTTCTTAATAAATCCACATTATTCTTGTCAGTATATCCTTTACTGAAAATAAACAAGTATTTGTTGAAGCAGACGCTTCGGTTAAAGCATCACTTGAATAAAAATCTCTTTCTAGCAAAGATTGATATTATTTGTTTAGCATCGGGAAATGAATGTCTTCTCCTCAAAGTGACACTACAAGAGGCCCCCATTAGTAGTAAAAGCACTTTCAATGTTGTAGGACTGAGATTTGCAATTGATTACCGCTGTTCCTCTCGAATTTACTTTCAGATTAACCACTACCGTATTTCATTGCATTCCACGCTCCCTCAGATTGCAATTTCACTTGCTATAATTCAACTTATCATAATTCGAGTTGCTAAATGTGGTTCTATTTATGTGTAAAACTTTACTCAATTCAAAATTTGTATTTATTGATATTATTTCATGATCAGTAAGTTTAGGAATTCTTTCAATACTAGTTAAAATATATATCATAATGATTTTTTGGATACAATATCTAATCATATGCTATGGTACATGAACTTGTATCTGTTATAATAGAGGATAAACAAGTTAATATCTTCCTTTTTTCCCCAATATTTTTCTTTGTCTTATTATGTGTTAAATTCGAGGGGACTTAAGTCTTCATGGGCGCATTATTGATGCAGGTAAATTGGGTTCAATAGAATTTATTTGGCTAGACTTTAGACACACATACAACAAACTTCTCTTCTCAAGTTCGTCATATAAGGAATTGAGTTAAACGTAACTGTAAAACAACACTGCATAATCATTTATTTCATCAAATAGAATACAATTTCTGAACCATCCGCACAACAGATTTCCAATGATTTATACTTGTAAATTTGGCAATAGCGCATTTCCTACATTACACCGATTGATTGAGATGAAGATTTACATCAAAGATCTTCTACCAAAATATTCATAAATCTTCTCGAAATGATTTCCAGCGTTCACAACTTGGCAACAACACATTTCCGCAAAGTTAAATTGTAGCAATATGCATCTGATTGAACAGTATAATATCCACTTCGTACCATCTCCATATCAGATTTCCAACAATCCGAAGTGACCAACTTAGTAACAGCGTTTTCCCGCACAACAAAATTGGTACCATTAGAATCGGTATAGGGCCCACCATCACCGTTTTTCCCGCAACGAAATTCCAGTAAACGAAAGTTCAGCCACAAAATCATTAATTGAATATTTTTCATTGCCAGATGAACAATGAGTACAAATAAGTATCGAATAGGTTTTTTTAACGAAAGCATCAATCTAAGGGCATGGTTAGGAATATCACATTACTGGATCGGGCTAACTATCGATCAGGACCAAACAACCGAGTTTGTTCATCTCTCTATCAGTTAGTAAAGTTCTCAGGTTGGTCGATTCAGTTTAACCAACAGATTTCCAGTAAACAAAGTTTTACAAATTTTTCTTTTTAAGACTTCAATCTTAATAGAATCGTAACCTCTCTTGGTCTTCACCATTACTAGTAATAGAGCTGATATAAGTTAACGGAATTCAAAGAGCATTATGACGAAAAGAAGTTGATGTAACTTATGCAATTTATCAACACATCTCCCCATTTGAGACATAGATGAATTAAGAGGCACCAATGCAGAATGTAATATAATATAATTTACTTTATACTAACAATCATTTTCATTTAAATTGTTACTCATCTAAAGCACTTTTCAACTGCGATGCAGGCATTATCAAAGATATATTATGCAAAGGGATTCTAAAATTAAAATTATGAAAGGAGTATTTCGCATTCGCCATTCGTTCATAATCTTGGTTTTGAAATCAGTTATGTCTTTGAAAATCTTAGACGGATGATTGGTTTAGGGATTATGAGTTTCTAGAAATTCGTGAAGGATAATATGTGATGATTCCCAGAATATAAATCTCCTCCTCCCATTTATGAAAATTTCACTAGATTCAGTAAAATAACGGCCTATATATATCTGAACTGAAATATAATATGGTTTGAATTAGTAAGTCATGCGTTCCAGGTATAAATCAGCCTTTTCTGAAGGGTTCTGCAGGGGTGTAAGGTGTAACTCTTACATAAAAACGATTTATATTATCTCAGTTTCTTCAAAACTAGTTCCATAACAGTAATGTAGGATTGTCCGAAAATGCATTGAGCGAGTAAAGTGTAGCGGATACAATGCATTGGTCGCACTTTTGGCTATTACAAAGTTGAAAAGAATACTTACTCTGTTGGATTTCTTGTAGCGTCCATCAAAATAATCACAACATACAATGATAAAATAGCAAGTTATTCTTACAACTTGTAAGTAGAAATAAAATTATCAGTAACTAACTTAATATTGATCAAATATCAAAGTCAAACGTCTGGCAGCGGTGCACAGAGCGAGCAATTCCAGAATACTGTAACTGAACAGATCGGCAAAGCTGCCTCGAAAGGAAAAACCACAAATATATTCTGTGATACAAAATATTCTGTTATAACAACACAGTATGATGTATAATCAACAATGAAAATTCGGTCCTACGTAAGTAGGTACATACATGGTTCATATTAAAGAAGTCAACGGCTACTATCACTACAGTATTCGGAATGTCAAAATAAAAAACGGGTAGCGTGTATGTGAAGGGAGAAACGTTTGGAAAAAATCTTGGTCGAACACTCCATCTTAATATAGTGGAACAGTTTTTCGAGTAATCTTGGAGTTTTCCACTTTCGAATCACTACTTTCAAATCTGAATTACAATTTACCATTTAAGAAATTCAGTTTACGTTTTCTGATTTCGATGTGATGTTGTGTTTGAATGATTGTGATTCTCATTTTTTTTTTGTAAAAATATGTCATATATAAATATTTGTCACTGTCATTAAATTAATTGGCAGAATTCATTGATGTTAATTATTCTCGTTATAAACGATATAAAAGTGACATTAAGCTTGTGTGTATCTCTGGAGACGATTGCGTTGTTTTTGGCTGCGGCACCCCCTTTTAGAGTGGTATTTCTGACATCCATCTTCATTTTTTCAAACGAATTTATAGTATTTTATTGAACCATAAGGTCAACCGTGTTTTTCTGGTTATAAATATGTATCACATGTGTACATTTTACCTGCAGATGTGTTCGAAATTTACATTTCAAGATGCTAGTGACATCATCGATGAATTGTCACGATCTATCTTGTCTTTATTCTGTGGTACATTTTGACAGTTCATGTGACAACAAGTGTCAGGGGATATCAAAAATTATCTTGGTCAAGGGTGGTTGTGGAATCTAAAACGTGTGTCATACTTTACGTTTGAAATAATTATGTCATAATTAATTTGAAGTTTCTAAAAGTGCGAAATTTCGCAATTTTATACGAATATTGTAACACTCAGAAGTCTTTGGCGCTTTGGACTCGGGGATTTTCACGTGGCCTATCGAAATTAGAAGGTTCGAATTATATAAAAACATAATTGCATGAACGCCAGACGTCCTATGTAATTAGCTGCGAACGAAATCATTTTGACATATGCCGCGAGGAGCTCGCTGCCCGTAAGTTAGAGTTTATACATTTTACCTCGGTCTTGTTAATTTGGGGCCGTTTCTTGCTCCGTGCGACCGGCGCCAGCTGTAATAAAGTGTTTTTGGCTATAGGCCGCTAGTTTTTACCCGCATCGTGTATATTTTAGTCGCGAGAAAATTCCCTTTTGTACGTCGCACGTTAAACGCGCGTAGCTGAGATCTGAGAATAGCTCAAACAGTTTTAATTAAATTTTCCTATTTAATGAACATTTACCGAAAAAAGAAGGGCCGTCGGGAACGGTCCAATACTAAATCTAACTATATGGAGCGAAAACGGCACGCGAAAAGTCGTCGTAAAGCCGTATTATGTACAACCAGTTTGCACTTTTCTAACTGGCGTGCTACAGGCTTCTCACGTGAACGTCATTCGATTTACGGAAAATTAACTATTTCAAAACAGTTTTTGACCCGGATTGTGGCTATCACGACCTCTGAAAAGGTTCAAAGTTCACATAATTATTTCATAATTTGTGATTCATTATTGTTTTACAACTGAAATAAATAGGTATGAAATTTGTAGGTTATTGATGATGTAAGTGTGACAGTGACATAATTATTTCAAATGTAAAGTAAGACACGTTTTATATTCCACAACCACCCTCGACCCAGATAATTTTTGATATCTCGGTATTATAAATAAATACATTTTGTAGACCATTTGCATAAAATTTCAATGGAACATAGAGTATAATTTTTCATTAGCGGCTTCTAAATCATTACTAGAGTGAGGCAAATATGAAGAAAAAAGAGTAGGAAATATGATCATATATATGGAAGAAATTTAGTTGATATATGAAAAAAAAATTTAAATATGAAATTATTTAAAAAAAAAATTATTTATTAATATATTTTCACAATCGATTGCTTTTTAATGGGGTAGTTTGAAATAAAACAAAACATAGTTCAATATTTTGTTATTTGAAAATATATGTACCAAAACAATTTTGCTTCCACATTATACGAGCCCCTATATATTTTAAAATATGGAGATTTAATTCAATTTGTTTGTAACTTCTCAAATCATATTGGACTACAGGGTGGGGTAAACCTCGGTCGTAGTTCTATAACTCCTTTGAAATAAAACTTAACAATTTTTTTAAATAAAACTGGTCAATGGTGGACGAAAACACGTATTCTATAATTATTTTCATGTATACAGGATAACCCAATGAGTTATGCAAATATAACCTACTTATTCAAAAATTATTAAATGTCCAACTTTTTTATTTTTTTGGAGCCGTTATAATTACCGCTACGTAACCCTGAAATACGTTTTTGATTATCCAGCTGGATTATAAGAAAAAAATTTTTTTTGGAATATGTGCTTTTGTCCACCAATGACCGGTTTCATTCAAAAAAATTGTTTAGTTTTGTTTCGATGGAGTTATGGAACTACGATCAAAGTTGGCCCACCCTGTATGCCAGAGGCAAGGAACATTCTTTATACCGAAAAATCCTAATATTTTAAATCTTGAAAAGTTACGTAAAATACACCTTGTGCATATTTTATAAACCCTCTTCATGACACACTTTGTATAGCTTGTTTTTTAAAAACAATTTTCAAGTTGAAAAGTCTGTATAGCTTTGAAAATAATAAATTTTGCTGCAGACTGAGCAGAATACTTTTCCCATGTCCATAGACAACTCTGGAAATGGTTTAATCCACATAGACACGTTGATACCACTTGCCATTTCAAATAGACACACTGGCACACTTCTTTAAAGAAAACTTTTAATAATCATGCCCCTCCTCGTGTTCTTAGTTTGGCAACAAATAAATGAACCTCAACGGTGTCGGGTAATTAATTCTTAGTGTCTACTTCCGGATTAAAAGAATATTTTAAACATCAACAATATTATTGAGATTTACCAGTAATTGTCCTTTTTCTAAAATTTGTATCATCATGATAATTCAAAATTTGATAATATATCAATGTATATCAGATTTATTAAAATGTAGACATTGTAGTTGTTGACAGTTGTTACTGGTCAGAAATAAATTGGAGAATTTGGTGATGGATATTTTAATAATTGATGTTGTTTCCTGTGGCATTTTCTTAATAAATTAAGTTCAATACAAGAAAGATCTATGGTATAGTTATTTCCCTCCAACAATTTACAACATAAGTCACAATAAAGAAGTCCAAAAATTTTTAATTGTAAAATTAACAAATATTTGAAACTCTCAGAGTTCAAAATTTACACAGAATAGTACGTACTAATTATGCTCTAACAATGAAGTACAAATAAGATGAATAAGAATTAATAGGTGATTTAAAACCTATATATGAAATTCCCTCACGTTATAAAATACATTTTCATTTTGATTTTGAATTTTTTTGGACTTAGGGCTTCAATATTTTTAGAAAGATTTGTTACATTTTTATCCCATGGAATGTATTCGTCTTGAATATCTATCAAGCGATGCTGTGGGTTCGATTCTAGCTCTTATAAGCCATCAAAATAGGACATACAAGAATGATAAACAACATTTTGATTAAACAACTTTAATAAACATTTCTGGTAATTTTATTATTTTTCTTCCATCCCCACGAAGCCATAAGGTGAGGGTTTCAATTTATTTGTAGATGACATGCTTTCTTTTGATATCTCATCGTCTGAATTTGAATTGCTGCCACCAACTGGTTTAACGTTGCTTTCGAAGTTGAAGTAAAATTTAACTTCCCTTTTAATTGTTTCTTTCAGTGTTGATTTAGTCTGTTTACTTATCTTCACCGCATCAACAAACTTTTCGAAGAGTGCCCAAATTATTCCACCCCCCAGTCCCAGTATTGTCACATAGAATACACCTTCAACATTACTCATATTCAATGCAGTGGCTTCTGTATTGTCTTCACCAGTCTAAAATGAAATTTTCGTTATTGATTCATTTCATTACTGCATTTATGGGTCAACTTATTGCATCAATATTCATCAGTATCTTTGTTGAGTAGGAACTCACTTGGAGGGAGAATTATATGTTCTAGAACTATGTGCCAAAGATATTTGCAATGGCTGAAAATTATAACTAACATCTTGTGAATTTTCAAACTATATGTCTGGTTCAAAATGTTATGAATGTAGTTGTTAAAGAAAAAAATGTGATGTTCAGTCTTAGATAACTATTTACGTACATTCATCTGCATCTCTGGCTGTCTAGACCAGGGGATGTTCAAACAATTTGGGGACGACTGATGCAATACTCCGGTTAGATCACGAAATATATCTCTAAATTGAATTTTGATCGAAGCTATCGTTTTTTGATCTGGTTGTGTAAATCGACGTCTCGTCAAATATTACCTATTTATATACATTCATCTTTTGTAAAAAGTTTTTGAATGAGGACTGTATGAGAACTACTATATGGTTCGCAGGTGCTTTAATAACTCTTATGGTAATAGTAACCTCCGATCTTAAAAGCAGGTTAGGAATGCCACCAGACGAAACTCCAAATCAGCAACAATTATCGACGATATGAATTTCTGTGTAAATTGAATACAAACACATTTCGTGTTAAAATCATGCGATAGACAGAGCTTTGGTCCTTCAAATTGTACAAGATAATAACTGGGGGGTTCTAATCTCCCGGTTTTCCATCCAGTGGACTTCAGATATGTCACTTGGTGATCTCTCCTACTTTCAACAGCACGCTTACTGCCCGGCAGAGATCAATACCGTAATTGAAGAGGAGACGGTAGTTTGAACCATCTGGGCTCCTTTCCCCCTGCCTATTCGTGTTCAGTAAAACAACTCTCGTTTGTCGAGTAGCCGTCGGCCTCATATTATCGTCCCACCACATATCATTGCCCAGGCCGCGAACCCATTACCCAGAAATCTGGGGTAAGAAGCACAGACACCGGACTTTAGGAGTAAAGCCATGTGGTGCAGCATTTACCCACGCAGAGGCAGCTGTTTTATTCGCCCCCGGCGGAACTACTCTAGGCGGGCCCACTACGGGCACTGCTTGCTACCCTATATTATTCACCCTTCTGGGCTATAGCCAACTCTCACCTCCTAGTGTTACCTGTTTTACCAGGAACGTGGACGAGTAACCGTTCGGCTTCGTTCAAATAACCTACCGCATATGTCTACCACGGCCGTGAATCCGTTGCGACCAGACATCTGGGATAAGGAGTGGTGAAATATATGTGGTGCACAGTTCACAGGATCTCTTGTACTGTTAGTTTCGCCCAGAGGGGTTACTTACCTCGAGACTCGCGGAATGAATATTGCTTGCCGAAGCTATTCCTGGAGTCATCCGGACCATGTGGCTATCTCTCGAGTCCAGATTGAACAGTGGCAACACGCTTATCAGTTTCGGAAAACTGTTTCACTCTCTCGTGGGATCTTCAGCGGAATAAGTCACTGATCAACTATCTCAGGCGGAGATTCAAATACCCCGTTATGGTATTTCTGTCGTAGATGATTGATCAGTGACTTCATCATCTGACTTGTTCCGCTGAAGATCTCACGAGAGGGTGAAACAGCTGTCCGGAACTGATAGACATATTGTCACTGTTCAATCTGGAGAACCAAAAATTATCCTTTCGAATGAATCTAGTCATTCTAGAATCGGTAATGTAAGAAGTTTTAAATTACGCTTAAACCAGAGCTACATTTATTTTGTTATTTCGGGTTGGTATACATATTGCTAAACCGCAGAAGAACGATCAAACAGCTTCAAGCTTGAGATGTCCCAGTCATTGGTTTGAACTATCAATGAGAAAACTACTGTACTCAATGAAAGTCACTGATTCTTCGTATGTAAATAATTGTGATGTTCACTTAGCCAAGAGCTGTGAATATCGGAGTTTAACATTCGCACCCGATAAATCAATGTATCAATCAATCGGAAGACATCGTAAAAACGAAACAAATAATTGGGGAAGACTACACTATATTTCTAAATTGAATTTTGTTTGAAGCTATCGTTTTTTGTAGGTCGAGAGGGATATACTCGTACATTAAATTCACTTACAACACAAACACCACCTCCTCTTCTTTCTTGCCACCATTTTCTCCTTAAGTCCTCTATTACTCCCGATGATTGTAACTTCAAGATTGTTGTACTGAGTCGATCTCTATATGTCGAATCTGGAAAAAGATTCAAGTTCAAAAAGTAAATTAGTATTTTCTTGCACTGGTTAATGTTTACTCATATAACAAAGGTCCGGAAACATATTTCCCAAACCTCTATTTAAATTTCCGTTTAAATCTGAAGACTTTACTCAAGCAATGTTACAGAATTGTTCAGATCTGATTACCATAATAATAATATAATAAGTCTTCTAAGCCATAAGCGTCAGGAATACCAAAATTTTGGAATCAATATTTCACCCTCCATACTGTCACCATTAGTATTTTGCTTGCTACGAAATAGAGAAAAATTTTGAACGAGTATTCAAAATAGAGAAAAAACTTATGAACTAGTGTTCCAAATGATCAACTGAAGATGCAACTTATTAGAGCGAAATTTCATTCCTTAATATGCTCTAACATATTTTGAAACTGCTATTCGATCAATATGTCCATAAACAATTTTACGAGATTGCCGTTTTCACCTGACACAGTTTTAGTATAGAAAAATACACAAACTTGGTTTGGTTACCATATATGACGATTAATCTTCGAACAATCACAATGTACCATGGCTAAGACGAATATTTAGTTTGCCCTACCACTGGAAATTGAAAACGGTTTCTTGGAAAATTTTCTCAGAGACGAACCAGAACTTTATTTGTTGATTAGTGGAAAACTACACGGAAGGAAAGCTCCCATGCGAAATTTAGGCCGAAGTGGAATCTTCGCAAAAGCACACAACAAATGCTTGCGTAGCTTTCCATTCAAGGTATGCCAAACAATCTTATGAAACACATCCAAATCTACGGAAGTATTTGGATGGTCTACGAATGTTTCAAACGCAAACATACATCAAAATGAACAGTATTTTTTAATGCAAACGGCAAACTAGTCAAAATCGAAGAATAATCATGAAATGAAGATATCCCGTTTAGATTACCTGAATTTATGGAGTTCTATGACGAAATTAAAAACAACAAAGTCAATATCAATGAGCCTTAAAAAAAAAGAAAATAAATAAAAATGGAAAAAGCAAAAAATCTTGAAAAATATTAGGAATATTTCCTCAAAATTTAATGAAAAACAACGAAGAAAGATTATGTATTTCCCCCAAGATACAATGAAAAGAAAGTGTGTATTTTCCCTAAAGCACAATGGAAATAAATCAAGCCTTTCTAATTCCCTTCCTATTCCTACTCATACTTGTGTAGACCTTATCTATACAACGCACGATGTGTAGTACTAGGTGAAGAGGTCCACTTCAGGTATCCAGTGCGCTCATTACATACATCGGAAAACGTGAATTGAGTTCCATTCCATATCCTTAAGTAAATTCAGTCCCACTGTTGAAATCATACTACATAAATTGAGTCCCGGATATTTGCATTCTATATCAACAAAGTCAGCTCACTAGGTTAGGTTAGGTTAGGTTAGGTTAGGTTAGGTTAGGTTAGGTTAGGTTAGGTTAGGTTAGGTTAGGTTAGGTTAGGTTCGGTTCCTGGAAAACAGGAGCCTCTTCTCTTGTGCGGAGCCTGAAAACCGCAACCAGGCGCGCCCCAGGAGGCGGATAGAGGAATGCTCATGGCCCTGTTGCCAGCAGGGTCGAGGGCAGGAGTAGATATACTCCCGCAGACCAAAAGGCACCCAGAGCCTGGATAGAATATGGGTCCCCCAGTCACATGTTCCTGAGAAGAAGGTGACGGATAGATTGCGGCTGATACGGAGAACCATATGTTCCGGAAGAGTAAGTTATGCAATCATAGATAACTTACTGAAACACACAGGAAAGATCGACAAACATATTAAGTACTGAAACACAGGTACCTTAATATTGGGACTAAAATATTTTGGTACAAAACGAGACATAACAGGAAACATCCATAGCGTGATGGAGTACTGGAAACCCAGAAACCAGAACAACATGGTTAAAACGAAACATACAGGAAATATCAAAGAACCGATTATAGTAGACTGAGACTGAGGGTACCTTAATATTGTGGAAAAACAATATTCCGGTACAGAACCACACAGGAAAGATCCATAACGTGTTCGAGTACTGTAACCCAGAAACCGTAACATCGGTAAAAAAAACGAAACATATAGGAATTTATCCACTAAGACAAAATTCCGTAAAATTGGGTATCAACCATATTACGGTATAAACATAACGTGAACATCAACGTATACTACAAATGTAGATATTTACGTTTAATCAACGTAAATATCACCATTAAACATCAAAAGAAACTCAGTTCGATATAACTTCGGCAAACAAAGAGAAAGAGGCAGTCCATATCCTGAAGCAATGTGATAAACGGTCCCGGGATATGGATGAAGATATGAGAGGTTTTAGCAGGAATGCTCTAATGAACTTGAGTGAGTCCTGCACTACCTGAAGTGATAGATAAAAGCTGACGGTGTGCATCAAGCATTTCTTCTCAACAGAAAAAAAAAACAAAAAAAAAAGGTTAGGTTAGGTTAGAAACAAAGGGGGTACAATAAACAATTATCATTGGTTACTATGAGCGCGATTACAATATTCGCATTCTATATCATGAAAGTTAGGTTGGTAGGTTACTTCAGGTTAGGTTAGATCAGGTTAGGTTACAAACGAAGGGGATACAATGAACAATCATTATTGGTTATTATCAGTGTGTTAAGATTAGCTCGATTACAATATTTGCTTTCTATATCATCAAAGTTAGGTTAGGTTAGGTTAGTAGGTTAGGTAAGGTTATGTTAGGTCAGTAAGTTAGGTTAGGTCACAATAAACAACTATCATTGGTTATTGTGCAAAAACTTGCTGTTCAGAAGGGTGATTGGCCTATACAGCAGGTACTACAAGCTAATTATCTGACCTGAAAACCAGGTACATATCTGGCGCTCGGTTTACGTAGACCTTAAAAACACCCGGGACCAAATTAACCTATAAAAAGGAAATTAATAAACACCGGACTCAATTTACGTCTACCCACATACACTCGAACGGTGTTAATCCTCTGGTCCTCTTAATTATCTAAGTATTTTTTTCAAATAGGCTATAATTTTGGCATATAATAAAGAAATTGTAATTTTATTTTTTCTCACTTATAGGCATTGCAATGCCATATCCTTTATGATCCAACAGGTCTCCATACATTTCTAAGGAGCAATGTCGTTCGGTTTCATATTCGATGGAGGTTGATTCCATAAAAAAAGCATATGTATCCTTCTCAGCTAGTGCTACTCCTTGGGCATTCTTTTCCACCATGTCGTCTTTGTTTTCTTTCATATGCTCGTAAACTTTCTTGTAAATACTCACATTAGAATCCTACAAATCAGTGTTACTAAGCGATATCAGAAACAACATTAGGAAAGTATACCCTGAAAAAGTTTTCTGTAGCACCATTTGATTTAGCACCGAAACGTAATCCTTTCTCTTCGGCATTCTCGACAAGACTATTCACGTCTGTGAACAATTTGAGCGGATTTTCGGTAGCTAAGAACGCAGCTAAACTAGCTGTATATGAAGCAATGATGATAAGTACAAAAAACCACCACATGCCAGCAACCATTCTAGTAGAAATGGCTCTATAAAAATCGAAACAGTAAATTTATTTTTTTATCATGATAGCACTTAACATACTCTTCCATAAAAGTATCATGTTCAAAGATTTTTGTAGTTAATTTTTCACTGCTACGTTGTAGCGAAACAGTCGCATATTGTTTTTCAAGAGAACTTTGTTTGATTCATAATTTATCATTCATTAGACATGTTAATTGTTAATAAATGAATTTGATATGTACATCCTTGTTGAATTAGATGAATTAAGTATAATGGTGTTAATTGTATAGGCTTACATGGGTGCAATTTCAGTTCCTTGCTGCATGAGACTTCCAGTGGAGAACCAGAAAGAGTTCGATAAACTAAACTGATTTACCAAAAATTCTGGTTCTTCAATGCATGGGTATGGATTTGTCCACTCACTTGGGCTTATTCTTCCCATAATATATAATGAAATAGATACCACAACGAAAGCTATAGCTAAACTAATCCAAGTATCAATAGCGAATGGATCAGCAAATGAGAAGAAGTTTGGAGGTGCTTGGCCAGGTTTTTGAAACAGTATACATATTCCTAGAAGAAAATTGTTATTTCATTAGCTGTGATAGAAAAAATTATGTATACGTCTCATATATCTATTTTATGAGTTTACTCTATGGCAAATTTTGATAGTTCATGTGACAGCAGGTGTCAGTATAGAATAAGGTTATACTCAATGTGAGTGTGAGAACTGTAGTCGATAGTGTCGTTCCTATTGGTCGTACAGAATAAAAATTATCAAATCGCTCTCAAATGAAGAAAATAAGAGCTGTATTGGTTTTGGGGGTGGTAGTCAAGTTTCAAGTGGTTATTTGACATCCGTCTTCTGTTGTTTAAGCCATCTTATGACATAAAATTTTTATTTATGACGTCATGTGTTTTTGCATAATAACGTCAGCCATTGGTTTTTTTCCGATGACAACCATAATTTTTTTGCTGTTTTTTATAAAGTTCAATTACTTGAATGATGGTATAAAAAGATTAGCACCTTAGATAACTTTTTCTCTTGAGAAAATGACACACTTACTGTAACAAATAAAAAAGTAACTTCAAAGGAAAAAATCTCAAGTACATATCTAATCTGGTTTCTTCGTTTACTGGAGGTCAACCTTGTCGAGGCAAATCATGGACGGATCCCGTTTCAGTAAATCTGGCAACCAATTATTTGGCTTTTTCTAAATCATTTATAATATGGAGTGTCCGAAACATCCATAATTCCGATAAAGTAAACTAGCTATTTGTAGATTTACTCATGAAATCAGTTACATAGTATTATATTACATGCAAATTTGGCAATATTGAATGATTCTTAGGGGGAATTTTTTCGATTAAATCTGAATTATATTTAGTTTTATTCATTAATCTCCATATTGATGGTTGTTTGTCATCCGCGTTTTTAATTTTTTTGTCATTAGCACATTTTTTGCATTTTTAAGATTGTCGTTCATGATATCATTTAGACTTATTCAACTCGTCTCTTGTGACAGCCCGTTTTCGAAATATTTCTGCCATAAACTATTATTGGTCATGCCTCTTTAGGTCATTTTGTATTTTTGACTTTGAAAACTTTGTGATATACCTGAAATTATTATATTATCAAATTTATTGCATGTTTCATCAACATTTAGGTCAAATTACATCAATAAAATTTAATAGATTCTATCACCTCTTCGTATTTCTAGTAGAAGAACGACTGCAGGTGTCTTGAAATTGGAAAATAGTCAATAGGCAGAGTGAATTGTCAATTATTTGGGAAAATTTTTTGAAATCTCTATTCTGGAGTTGATATTTTATATTTATTGCTACTACTTATGTCAGGTAATATATAGGGTTTTGGCAACGTCTTCAGAAGTATATTTTAAACTTACCTAAATTCATGAAGGGAACTGTGAAATCCACAGCCCCGGCCCTTTCGGAATTAATTGTTAGATCTGCTATCGCTAAGTCTGCTTTCTGAAAAATACTCATATTCAGCTCCAATAGCATGATCAAAATTACATAATAATATTACAAACAGTCGGTAAAATACTGTAAAAGATTCAGTACATTTATAAAATTTGATAAGTAACTATTTGGTCAATATTTTAAATTCAACTATCGACTATTGTGAATATAATGGGCAGCAAAAATTAATAAAATCTCAGTATGGATTAGCTGGTAATAGA
Source organism: Endomychus coccineus (assembly GCA_958510875.1). Classification (NCBI taxonomy): domain Eukaryota; kingdom Metazoa; phylum Arthropoda; class Insecta; order Coleoptera; family Endomychidae; genus Endomychus; species Endomychus coccineus. The sequence goes on along the minus strand of OY294067.1, from coordinate 62,491,400 downwards.
TTTGCAAATGAAGGCTTCCATGTCCATGCTCCGGATCACCACCAACAGCACCCTCTAATGGGACGATCATGTGAGGTGCATTGCGAAAACCCCTTCACAAACACGGGGTGTTCTATTCCGTGTCAAGAGCTACTTTACATCCTAGCACCTCCTCATAATCTACGAAGCACATATTCGACCTGTCCTGGAGTACTGTTCAGTTCACATGTTTAGAATTCGGCTCCCAAACATACGCCGAGGCTCTTGGATTCTATCCAGAAGAGAGTCACACACACTTTTACAGGCTGGGCTATAATCGTTGATGCCGTAAAAACTTTGAATTCGGCTCATTAATTCGTACTGACCGATAATTAATCTTATTGTCACTTTATTATTTTACGGACGGCTTATCAATTATACGGACCGATTATTAATTTTATCCACCATTTCATATTTTAATGATATTTATATTAAACTAACTTATCTAACCGTTTATTATTTTTACCGACTATATATTATCATATTGACCATTTGAAATAAAATACTGGGAATGTGTAATATCCATAATATCAATATTTAATTGTACCATAATTGACAAACAACTCATAAATTGATAGCTCATCACAGCTCAGACTGTTCGCATCAGATCGCAGATAACCCCATCACAATACATCAGGTAACATTTCACAAACACCTCTTATGACAGCTCATATACTTTAACAGCAACACATGTCCTTGTTAGAACACCCCATATCATAGATATCTTGACAATTCAAATAAACTATTTCTAATCATTTACAATATGCATGACTATTGCTTGAAATTGAGGAAGCCGACACCACAACCTGTACCTATGAGCTTCTACGGGCATTGTCCTCGTGTAACAGCTACTTATAATATGAACTAGTATTTCTGCTTGAAGAATAGATGAATAGTGTGCGCAGCAAAGTTAAAGATTCGCAAATCATTAGATTTGGATACTGATTTTTACATAATTGATTTATTTCATTATCATTTCACAACTATGCAAAATAACATTCAAATTAATAATGTTTTTAAGAAACAAATTTTACGTTTCTGGGAATCGAACTCGAGCCTACTAGTTGGAAGACGAGTATCCTAGCCTCATATCTTTGGTTCATCGCTGTTTGTTTCAAACAGTTAAAGTACGGTATGAATCTAGGTTTACGTTTTTGTTGTTGTTGAAATTTTTGTGAAAACAGTTTTAAATTGGCTCAAATTTATTATAAAACGTTTTGAATCGATTCAATGATGTATATTTTAGGAGTTACGATTTTTTTAAATTTTTAAGTCTTCAGAAAATCGTGAGTATTATACGATTCCCCAGAAAAACCATAGGGCTCGTCACCGAACAGCTAAACAATTTTTTGTCAAAATTTGAATATGATAGCACCTTCGTGACGGACATCCAGTCAGACAGACAGACCGACATACAAATGGTGTTTCCACAGCTGCTTAAAATTCGATGAAAAATATTATGGTGAAGGAATTTTTACTGTAGAACTTTTTTAAAGCTTTTAGAAATAGCACTTGTAAAAGCAATATAAAAATTCAATTGTGGAAGCCGTTACTTTTTGATAGTTTAGCATTTTAACGAAATAATAAATAAAACTACTTTGTTTTACTATCATTGATATTTAATATAGTCGTTACTATAGTTTCAACACTAAACGTGTCATCTTCAGACGAAAAATGAATTTAACAAATATTATATCTACTATATACATGTTAAAGAAGGATTACAAACGATTTTTATGGCTGTAGGAAATAGTTCTAGGAAAAACCAGAGAGGGGTAAGGTGATTGGGTAATTCCGTGAGGACCTTAGTGGTGCGGGTATATTTACTAACGGACTTTAAATACTAAAATCAGGTTATTAATACATTGAAGAGATTACTGTAGTATAAATCTAGTTGATCGTTTAGGATCTTATTATCATACATCTTCATTCCTTTAAAAATTTCCATTGACTCTAATATATTTAGTTTAGAAATTTGCAAATCATATTTTAGAAACAGGCCATACCTTTCCTAATTTGAATAATGTCCAAATTTTACATAGTCAAGATAAAATTTCAAAACTAAATATATTAGAGTCAATAGAAATGAAGATGTATGATAATAAGATCCTAAACGATCAACTAGATTTATATTACAGTAATATCTTCAATGTATTAATAACCTGATTTTAGTATTTAAAGTCCGTTAGTAAATATACCCGCACCACTAAGGTCCTCACGGAATTACCTAATCACCTTACCCCTCTCTGGTTTTTCCCAAAACTATTCCCTATAGCCATAAAATTTGTTTGTAATCCTTCTTTAACCTATATATAGTAGATATAATATTTATTAAATTCATTTTTAGTCTGAAGATGACACGTTTAGTGTTGAAACTATAGTAACGACTATATTAAATATCAGTGATAGTAAAACAAAGTAGTTTTATTTATTATTTCGTTAAAAAGCAATATACTCTTCCAACTTCGTCTGCGAAGAGTATAATAGGATGAATAACATTTACATATGCTCCTATAGATACTGGTATACTATTATATCATTACTTTTCTAATTAACTAAGATGATTCTAAGCCATATTTCCAAATGAAATATTACTGATCCTGAACATTATGATGGATGAAAATCTACCTCTATGAGGAAACTACAGAAAAATAACGAATAAAGATATAATGACAATTATGTTCTGAATTTTTCGAATTAGTTACTGCAAATATACTTACATGTTTGATCAAATCTCCGATCATCCCTGACCATTCCCCAGTTTTTGGGTTCTTTGCTCCATTACTATTGTTTGCACACAGAGTGAAATTGTAATTGAATTTTTCAACCTTTGCTATTTCTTCTATAAGGTCAATTCCAAAGCCTTCATACCTGTCGTTTCCTACCAAATTTGTAGGGGATTCTTTTAGATATGCATGAGGCTCAACCTAAAACCCAAAGACCTGAAATCGCTAACAATTCCTCACTCATTCAACAGTCAAGTGCTAATTATGACCATGGATTCAGGTAGTTCAAATATAACTAATCAGATATTGATGGAATGTGGAATGAAATGGTAACATATGGGATATTTTCGAAGTTAAATTTCACAACAATCTTTCCTAGTTAGAAAGTGTGGGTTGGAAACTCACCAAACATATTTGTACAATCAAGGTCTTATTCTGCAAAGTTTCTGTATCTTCTTCTATCGAATCATCCTTGTTTCTTTTTTTGGCGGTAAGACCATTTGATGTACTCCAAGTACCAATATCTGCTAATCCATCTTCATGAAGTTCTATAATTTTCAATGAGAAATCGCTTCTGAATCCTTCATTGTCAAACTTAATCAAACCTGTCAGTCCACTGAATTGCCTCTTAAATCAAAATAAAATGAAACAGAATGAATGAATGAAAACTCATAAAGTTCACATGATCGTGAGGCCATTAAATCAAACGAACTATCTCCTCCTAAATGAAACCATCTACAATAATAGGAAACAAGTGAAAACCTATGTGGATGATTCCATCTTCTGTAAACTAATAAAACTTTCCATCGTATTCATTGTATTTAGGAGGTAACGTGAGTCAATGTTTCTTCAAGAAATCTATCAATAATATAAGGATTAAAGGATGAATAAATAATAAGAACCTGAATTGTTTCGAAATTCAATATGTATTTATTCTTGGCATTATTCGTCATCGTTTAATGATGCACTTTACATCATATATACATATTACTGAATAATCAAGTTCACATTATTGCTGAAGCTTTTGATGAAATATGAAAGTCAAAAATTAAATCAGCACCTGGAAGTAATGGTCAATTAATTTCTAAAAAAATGAAATATGTTTTTGACAAGATGCAGATTTCTCGTTTTTATCTGATGTTGGGAAAGTTTTCAATGGGACATTTTCCGAAGAACTACAAATTAAGTCAGATTTATTATTTATTATCGTTCATTTTCAATGTACAAATTAGTTTTAAGTGATAGAAGACAGAGTTTTAAAACAGAAAATATATAAAAGCACTTAGTTGTAGCTATTAATGATAAAATTATAAGTGGTTTCAATTATGTTTGATTATTAATTAACAATTATTAAGTTATTATGTTATCAAATATTATGCTGTGCAATATATTTGTGTTAAATTAATGTTAAGTTAATTCACTTTGTATAATAAATAATAAATTATTATTACTGATTAATTAATTATGGTGTTGAAGGCATTTTGCCTATATTGCCTATATGTTGCCTATATATCAAGATTTCTGCCTTTTTCAATAAAAATCTTTGCCTATAGAAGCGCCTTTATCTTCAATTGTTGTTGCCTATAAATCCGAGGTTTAGTCATAACAATTTTTGAATGTGTTAATTGACGTAGCACACATAACACCACAAGGGACTATTCCACTCAGAAAAAAATCTGTTCATAAGGAACCTTTGACGTGACTTCGATTTGAAGTGTTCCTTTTTAAGTTTCCATCAATGGCCTCTCAAAGGTTGATCCTTGTTAAGCCTAAATAGATTTTCTAAATCTACACAGACATTCTACAGAAAATCATATATTGTGTTATTTTCTTTTATATAATAAAAATTGTCACTTGTTTTTCAACACTTTCCACCGGATAAAACTGAAAATTAAAGCATAGCATGTTCATCATAAAAATGTCTGTCATATGGATAGAAGAATAGTATATTGTGCAACTAGTGCAGAAAATAGGATTAGATAACCAGTTTTCGTACAACGTGTACCGGGATATCAAAAATTATCTTGGTCAAGGGTGGTTGTGGAATCTAAAACGTGTGTCTTACTTTACGTTTGAAATAATTATGTCGTGATTAATTTGAAGTTTCTAAAAGTGCGAAATTTCGCAATTTTATACGAATATTGTAACACTCAGAAGTCTTTAGCGCTTTGGACTCCGAGATTTTCACATGGCCTATCGAAATTAGGAGGTTCGAATTATCTAAAAACATAATTGCATGAACTTCAAACGTCCTATGTAATTAGCTACGAAGGAAATCATTTTGACATATGCCTCGAGGAGCTCGCTGCGCGTAAGTTAGTGTTTATACATTTTACCTCGGTCTTGTTAATTTGGGGCCTTTTCTTGCCCCGTGCGACCGGCGCCAGTTGTATTAAAGTGTTTTGGCTATGGGCTGCTAGCTGTTACCCGCTTCGTGTATATTTTAGTCGCGAGAAAATTCCCTTTGGTACGTCGCACGTTAGACGCGCGTAGCTGAGATCTGAGAATAGCTCAAACTGTTTTAATTAAAGTTTCCTATTTAATGGACATTTATCGGAAAAAGAAGGGCCGTCAGGCACGGTCCGATACTAAATCTAACTACATGGAGCGAAAACGGCACGCGAAAAGTCGTCGTAAAGCCGTATTTGGTACAACCAGTTTGCACTTTTCTAACTCGCGTGCTACAGGCTTCTCACGTGATCGTCATTCGATTTACGAAAGATTAACTATTTCAAAACAGATTTTGACCCGGATTGTGGCTATCACGACCTCTGAAAACGATCAAAGTTCACATAATTATTTCATAATTTGTAGTTCATTATTGTTTTACAACTGAAATAAATATGTATGAAATCTGTAGGTTATTGATGATGTCAGTGTGACAGTGACAATTATTTCAAACGTAAAGTAAGACACACGTTTTAGATTCCACAACCACCCTTGACCAAGATAATTTTTGATATTCCGGTATATTCACCATACTTTTGCGAGACCTACCTGAAAAAAACAAAATACGGCGAAATTCAATTGTAACTTACATATCAGCGACGGGAAATGACTTATTAAAAGTGCTAATTCAGATGTTTACGGACTAGGCGACGAAATAGCCGTAACTGAAACGAGTACTAGATATAATAGTATTTTACGACCATGTATCGTAATAATAGTTTACGTAACAAATCCCGAAAGTGGTCTTTCACTGGACGAGTGGGCAAATTGCAGGGCGAGCCGCAGGCGAGTCCTGCAAGCCTGCGAGTCCAGTAAAAGCACTTTTGGGACGTATTACGTACAATATTTTTTTTAAAACGGGCATTGTTGTACCATAAGCTTCAGTTTACATTTTTATAACAAGAACTCTTTATTAACTAATTTTAACAATTTTTTTTAACAATCGTTAATTTTTAGTTTACAAATATAAACATTATTTTTGAATAGTTATATTAAACGTACAATTATTAGCATTACTTATCTGTAAGCACGGTTTTTCAAAATTATTCGTTGACGTGAGATTTTTTGAACTGCTTACATTATAATGAGTTTTTGAGACAATTTCTGTGTTTGAGTTACCTGCTTTTTGAATTTTGTTAGCTATATCAATCTTATTCTGAACTGAATCCTCAATGTAACCTTCGGCAACTTGAGATGAACTCCAACCACCATGTCGTTTTAAGTTTATGATGTCAGCACCTCCGTTAGATATCCATTTTATAATAAATGTCACGTTTTCAACTAAACGTCAAAATATGTCAAGTTATTTTATAGTTTTAAATAATACAAAACTCGGTTACTATAGAAACCAATTGACCGCTATCTTAGACTGACTATTTCATTATTTTTTGCATTAAAGATAGGCCGGAAAGTAAATAAAAATGAGTCCGTTAAAAGCTTTTACCGGACTATCACAATAATTTTCTAGCTCGGTCCGACAAAATGAGATTTCCTGACCTAAAAATAAACCGGAAAGTACTAATTTCTGGCCGGTTTTAAAAAAATGTGTTATTCCATACTCTACTAAAATAATGGATTTCATGTTTTAATCTGTGTTGTCATATTGACAGTTGCAATAGTCTTTATCAAGAAAATTGATATTGCATCTTGTTCGGGCGACGTAAACAAAAGAAGACATTTAATTTAAAAGCACCGAAGAAATGTGAAAAATGATTCCAAGCAGATCCACAAATGTATACGACAAAAAATATCAATGAGTTGACATTATGAAAATTAGTGAGATACCTTGTAACAAATGGCAGGAGTGCTAGGCAACATATCCGGCCTAGTGATGTAATGTACTTTCTGGCCGCAAAATAACGTTAAGTTTAATTTTCCGTATGGTATGAAAAAAACTTACGGTCTTGATAGAAGCGATCAAGCTAGATCCATAATCCCAGCTGCTAGTCGTATCGCAGGACAGTTCCTTTTTCTCGAAAGTAGGCATTCGTTCTATTTCACTTAAAGCCAGATCCAACATGAACATGGCATCGATGATTAAAGCAGAACTGGTATCGAGATTACATTCATCGCTAATTTCGTTTTCATTATTATTGGTATCGTTGCACATTTCTTTCTTTATTCTCTCCATAAGTTTATCTCCCATATTAACTAATTGAACCTAAACTCCGAAGTAATAGATACACATTAGAAGCTAACAGTTGTTATTCGAAAGCTGTAGCTTATTGTTTTTTGACTCACCCCTGTTATATCGATTTCACTGTATTGAAACGCTGATAGATCCACAGTATGTAAGTCCAAGTTAGTTATGAAAAAGCTATACTGACTATTCATTATTCCGATTTGTTGAGCTTGAATTAATACGTCGGTTAAATGGTCTATTCTACAATCGAGTATAATGTTGGTTAAATCGGATTTGGAAATTTCCTTCAGGATAGTTCTGAAAATTTAAATGAAATCCCATTATATTAAAATATTAGGTATTTAAGAGTAATATTAAATCATCTAAAATGGACTATTATTGTGCATTGAAACTATTATTCAACCAGGAAATAACGATATCCTTTGATCAGGTCCAGTATGTTCGGGTAATGCCTTCTGACAGTTTCGTATCAGAGTATGCAAATTCTTCAGATGGTAATTTAGAATTCTTTTTGCTGAATTAAGTTGTGGTTTCATCGATTTGACTCTCGAGCCAGCTATAGCAGTTGATATTTTGTTGGTATTCTGAGTTTGGTATGCTCTTACCTATCGTGAGGTTCATGGCATTTGGCATTATCCCATTATTCACTCCTAAACTATACCTTTGAGTTCGCATAAAACGCTAGCGCAGGCTTTGTATATGATTGCTGATTCCCATCTTTGCCACTCCGTTTCCTGTAGATTGCTTGCATCCTAGATCCCAATGAACTATAATTCACTTTAGATTTGGTGTTGTGTGCTCCATTGCTGGCTCAAATCATTCTGAATTTAATCAAAAACAAAACAGTTCAGTGCCAAGATGGTAGTCTGGTTGAATTTTAGTTTCTGTATAACCTCTTCTGATATCCTCCTACATCCATGTAAAAATTTTGCCAGGCATAGTCGAATGAGGCACCTTTCCTGTTTGACATACACCTCAGTCAAACCGGATGTTGAACGAATGCTCAACCAATATTCTTTGTTGGTGAATCCATTACCATCTCCTGGTTCTTATTTATATCAGGGTCGGATTTGTTCTCTGTTTATGTACCTAATTATCTCTAGTTATAGCACAGCAAGGTCAAATTGAAAAATTTTCAGTTAGTTATGCGTCAACCTACCTGGTTAATTTAAATTTTCAGCAAATTTGCAATGAAACACATTCAAATTCGATAATCATAACAACAAAATGTCAAAAGCATCATTACTAGGTAATACAATGTATAATCATAAGATAAAATCTTTTTGATAACAACTGATTGAACCTCAACGTCTCAGAGAGCCGGAAAATAAACTATACCTACACAAATTTGGTGAAGTTAGGGAAGCCTTAATGGATTTAATTAGTTCGATTACGCGTTACGGCAATATTCGATTAGCATGAAATGGAAAGCCCCATTATCAGTTGCTGCAATGTATCACATAAACCATATTATAATGTAAGATATTTGATGAAGTTGGCTTCCACATTATGTGAATCCATAACATCACATACAGTCCAGTCAACGTAGCTAAAAATACTATGAACTATCGGAATATCTTTGAACAGGTGACAGGTACTCTACAGAAAAGATTAGTATTTATTAAGTGTGTCGTTTATTTTAAATTGTTCTTCAACAAAAGAGAACATTGAACATAATATTGAGTCCCTCTTTCTATTCCAATAAGGTTTTGTGAGAGCGTTTGCTGTTAAATTGCAAACTTTGGGAGAAATTTAATGATTGTCAAAAAAAAAGGTTTCTTATTATATATTTTTGGCAAAGCAACCCTCGAAGAATAGGGGTTGAAACTATCAAGCAGAGGAGTTCAAAATAAGATTTTCCTATTGAGAAAATTATTTTACTCAGATTTTGATATGTATAATTTTTCTGAGAAATTCATATTTCAGCTGTAAATCGCACTTTTTTCAATTTTGGTGCATTTTCGGTCCAAAAAGACGACTATGTTGGATTCGCCATTTTCAAATTTTTAATCGGAATCGTTATCAACTAAGGGTAATCCCTCATATATCCTAGTAGTTCGAAATCTTATTTAAGCAGGCACATTTCGATATATTAAATTGATTTCCTCAGTACTTTGGTGGATAAGGGTGAGTTTTTCTCATTCACCGTGTTATAGTGTATCAACAACGTAAACTCTTCTATAGTTTATAAGTGTATATATTGAATTACCTGTAAATGCCTGTATTGAATTCATCTAACTTTCTAGTAACAACCTTGAGGGAATTGTCCTGTGATAGTTTGATTACATTGCTCAGACGTAGAAGACTTTCATCATCATCGTAAAGTACAACGAACTGTTTCCACTCCCATTTTTTTATGATATCGATGTACGCTTGTGAGAGTACAGTTGGATGTGGATAAAAGTTCAATATGATAGTATCCCTCATAGGTCTGTAATTCCATCTATTTTGAATAACTGGCACGTCCTTATAATCACAAACGGATTGCACTGCATCGAAATTCTGTTGATTATCTGGACCAAATATCGTCAAGGCTCCAGTTTCAAAAAGATTACATGTTTTTAATAAAGCTTGGAACGGATCTCGGGGAGCCACATTGATTATTGCAGGTTCTAGATGTTGTTCTTCCTGTTGTTTATTTTGATTCACCAATATTATAGCTGTCCGAAGAGCCCTCTCGTCGTTCCTACCATTCCCCTCGTTATCGAAAATGCCTCCTGGAATATGATCAAAATAATATCCAATTTCTATTTTAGGACGCTGGGATCCTAGAGAGCATATACTAAATGAGAAACGAATATTATAAGTCAGCGCCCAAAAATATGTCCTAAAAAATGTATATTTCTAGTTTGTGTCAGAAAAATTATAGAAGGCAAGATCTTGGGCGTCATGAAATGCGTCACCATGGGAACGATTTGAAATTATCTTTCAAGATTCAATTCATTCCGGTTTTCGATAAGATGGTACTCCAAGTTCATCAAATATGTCCTTGAGAAGTTACAAGTTCTCACATCCTGATTACCTCACAAGAGAAAACATGCTAAATGTTTTAAAAATGGATGCAAAATTCAAATATTTAACTCCACAAAAAATCAGGGATTTCAAGTTGGTTGAAAATGACGAGGACGCCGAATGTAGTGTGAGAAATATAGTTGAACCTTCATGGAAAGAGATGTAGCAAGAAGAATTCGTAATGAATTCAACTCATTGCAGATGCTCAATCATTCAACCGTTAGGCTAATATTTCGATTTCATAAAATATGTAACATTCAGTAAATATTCATTCTGTACAACGAACACAATTGAAGATATGTCATTGCATTTGGTGTCTAAAACCCGTTCAAGTATATCGGATACTGTTTCCGCATATGTATCATTGGTACGTACGGTGGGTTCTTGTCCAACTGCAGCAATGGAACTTATTTTCAACCTTTGCTCCTTCCATATAATCAGATGAAAAGATCATGGTCAATGCTCTCAAGCTGCGATGACCGGCAGACTTCATTTCACAAATACCTAAATACTTATCTTAAAAAAATACTCATTGGAGAGAATTGAGTGACTCACATGCTTTGTCACATATAGCGGCAAAGTTGTAGAAATTTAAAAGGCAATTGAAGTGGTCAACTAGACAGAATCTGTGTATCGTCTGATCTACAGACGACACGGAAGTCGATAGAAAGGTAAAGTTGGCTTAATTGTACAATCCTTCCCTTAAGGTATGGAATTTCCATAGAAAAAATTGTGGAGAACTTTTGAAGGGCCAAGAATATATATCCTGTGAGACAATTAGGTCCTCATTATACAATATGCCGGTAGAATACACCCGAATACACTAGAGGAGCTCAAAGTACTGGCAGTGGCAAAGTAACCTCAATACGTGTTACATCCAGAAGTCATCTGGGGGATCAGAAGTATATCACGCTGATGAGCAGCTGATAAGAAATTAGACATATCTTAGGAATATTTCTGTCTTCGTATAAGAAAACAAAGATGTGTAGATGATGGGGACAGCCGCTAGAGGAGTAGAGGGCCTCAGAAGAAGGAAAGGGTCACCAATATAAAAACTCTTATAATTAAAAAGCTAAGCCGTTCAGCCAGGATGGGCCATTGAAGTTCTAGGTTACGAACTGAGACAGAACACTAATGTATGATGGGTTGTAGACCGCCAGGTCACCGTATGTCAAATGTCACTAAGCGAAGAGAAAGGATGATTAGTACTGAATACTAACGCATAGTGTAAAGGGGTGTCAGGGAGTAGAGCACAGAGGGTACTGTGGTGGTAGATGTATCGTTCGAGAGGGGCTATACTGTACACTTGCCAAAAACTCTAGCAATCGAAAAAAGTTATGTCTTTGGCCCGAATGGTCCACTGAAGCTCGAGGTTATGAATTGAGATAAAACACTTCAATGTATAGCGGGTGGTAGACTGTCAGGTCGCCGTAAGTCAACTGTCACTGGGTGAATAGAAAGGACGGTAAGGTACTGAATATTATCGGGTAGTATAAAGGGGTGTCGGAGAGGAAAGTACAGAAGGTAAGTTGGTGCTTGAGGTGTCGTTCAAATGGAGCCCCATTAGATTAGCCAAAAACTCCAACAATTAAATAATGTAATTCGACCGGGATTTCTATGGCAAAAAACTAACGTAAAGTATAAGTATAGCCTATGTCATGTGAAAGTTTCCAGGGTGTATTTATCATGAGGTGCCATGATTTGATGACAGTGTTATTATTCTGTTATTTCAACGCTTGTACAAGTATAAACATTGAGCCATATACAATAGAGCAGTGTGTTTACATCGTTAAAATCTATTATGAAAGTGCATCTTCTGTAATTAATACATTTAGCAGAATTCGTGATTACTTCGGTCCACATAATCGCCAAACGGAAAAAAACTATTCGTAAATTTGAAACTATATTATCTGATCGTGATTACACCACTACGTACTTGGTCGAGTCGTTCCGCTGAAAATATTGCGGCACTTCGGAAAAGTGTAGCTGAAATTCCATGAATGTCCATTCCGCGCCGTTCCCAGCAACTGGGTCTTCTTCAGACCACTAAAAGACGAATATTAAGAAAAAGTTTGGGTCTTCATGCGTATAAGATCCAACTTACACAGGAATTGAGGCCAACTGATAACCATAGGCAACGTCGTAATTTTGTTAATGACATTCTTCAAAATAAAGCAATTGATAATGACTTTTGCAAAAAAATCTTTTTTAGCGATGAAGCCCATTTCCACGTAAGTGGCTACGTAAACAAGCAGAACTGCCGTGTATGGGGCAGTAAAAATCCAAGAGAACTCAACGAAAAGTCGATGCATTCACAACGTGTTTGGTGAGTACTATGGGCTGAAGGTATAAAAAGGTGAAAATGGTCAAGCACTAACGATGGATGGTGGTACCATAGCACCAAGATGGTGCCACATATCACACAGCTAAGGAAACGATGCGCTTATTGCGTACACAGTTCGAAGGGAGAATTCTTTCACGAAATGGCGATGTCATCAATTGGCCACCTATATCGTACGATCTTACTCCACTCTATTATTTTATGTGAGGCCAGGTGAAAAGCAAGGCATACGTCAACAACTCGGCGAACTAAAGAACGAGATCCGACGCATAATGTTGGATCGCAAATGTGCTCAAACGTAATCGAAAATTTCTCCAAAAGAAGTTTGTCATGTCAGGGAAACCCAGGTGAACATTTGGCATATATTGTTCTTCACGTATGATTGTAAGTCATTGTTTCACAGATTAGAAAGAAGGTATTGAGATTTTCTCACATAATGTGTATTTTATTCAATAATAAAATCCGGTAGCTCTTAATGGAAAACCCTTAATATATATTCGTTACAATGTCCGTTGCATCCATTTTGGTGCATAATGTTAGTGTACCAGATAACTAGGTTTAGTATGGAATATTTGAAATTTTGAAAATTTCCACATGGAACGAATTTAAGGGTTTACTACAGCTACTTGCACTATCCAATTATTCAGCGCCTGCCGGCATCCGAATCAGTTAGAAAGTTCAATAGGTCTTTAAGAATGAAAGAATCAAGGTAGCAGTTTCGACCAGAATAATTGAGTTGTGTTAGTACCTCATTAATTCCGCTTACTTGTATTATTACGACTACGGTCCTGAACATACCACAAGCGAGAAAACTGTCATTAATATGCGTTATATTTATATGAAATCATTCGATTCTTATTATTAAGAATTCAGTTTTCAAACATCTGCAATCATTTGGGAGAATAATAGAATAATATTAAAATATAACACCTACCTATTGTAATTTCTGCGAATCCAAAGGAGCTTGTTAAAATTATCAACGTGAATAAAGTAATAATTTGCATTTTGATCTTTTAACATGTAGAACTGATTCGCTACATAGTCTCACGAATTCTATTTCAAGCGACTTGGCAGACTATTCTCATAGCAACTATCTCCCTCGGGCTAATTATTCGTGAATAATTAAGACTCCTTATTCTTGGGAAGCCGGGAATATTTTGTCACACATAATTAAATCAAGAGGAAACATAAACTGTGAAAGAGTTCACACTGTGGATACACTACAACACTTTAAATAAAAAATAATCAGTCTTATCAACTAAAAATACTGTAAACTACTGAGGACCTTTCGACTATTAAGTAGCTATTGTCAGAGTAAACCAAATTATAGATCAAAATGTGCCTGTTTACATACTATTTGGAGATAATAATGCAAACAAGGGGCTACCTTCAACTGGAAATAAATCGGGATTTAATAAGTTGCTTTTTCGTTTATACATTTCTATTCCTTCTAAATTACCTAGATATCTGACCCATACTGTGCTTCAAGAGTGATAAACTTTTCTGAGGAATGGTGTGAAATGTATTGAAAATATTTTCACTAACGCTGATTTTTCACCATTATTTTTTTTATATGGGAAAAATCTTCTTCATACCGAGTTAAAATGCTTCTTCTAGTTTAACCCAGTTAGAATTTTGAACACGATTTATGTAACAACGCTGTCTTATTAATTATCATTAGAATTCAGATAGATATCAAAGAAATTGCTAAGATTCGAGCTCATGTTAAGAACACCCATAAACTTAAATAGGAATGGTTTCTTTTATATAATTATGAACAAGTATATAACTTGATTTCCAAGTACAGCCATCTTGCCATAAATTATCACAGTTGTTTTTTGTATCTGGGCAACGAAAACAAGATGTAAAGTCTCTGAATCCTTGTGAAGAAAGGGTCATTATAATTTAGCAGAAAAGGTTCTAAAGAAAGCAAATGCTTTCCAGAATACTGTTAGTTAAGAAATATTTTATGATCAGATTCGAAACGGCTTGCAATGTTTTTTTCCTTTGAAACTACAAATCTATTCACGTAACCATAACATAAGACCCGCAGGAAGCGGTCGTTTCTTATCAAACATGTAATTAGAATATTACCTTGATATAATTGTCATTCATACCTAAATTCAAGGAAGTCTAAATAAGGTCATAAAATTAAGATCCACGTCAACAAAAATAGAATATTTCTGTTGTATCCAGCTTACTAGATGGAGGCAAGCCTCTCTCTCTCTCTTTTTATCTCTCTCTCTATCTCTCTTTCCCACTCATTGGGTAGAAGTAACTATCCCCAAACATATTGGGCAAAGAGGAGTTATGAATGATAAATGCGTAAACTGTGACGATTTTAAGTTCAAATCACCTAGTATGTGCTGTAACGCTGGTAAAGTGCAGCTACCGGCTTTTTTTTTCGCTCTATAGTTTATAGTTTGATCATGAGTCTACATCTTGAGTACAAACCTTTCAAGAGTAGCACTGAAAAATGAAATGGCTGCTTCCAAATAACTCTTTTTGGAGCCAAACAAATTATGGAAGATGAATTTATACACACTTTCAAAGTGCAGGGTGAGTCTTATCATTTATTTAATATAATCAGCCATTACGTGATGAAAATTCATTCTAAACTTGAATAAAAGAACTATTAAAAGTTTGATTTCCACGAATTTAATAAATAAATGTAACGGTAACACCGTAGCTTCTTCAAACAAATATTACAAAGTACTAACTTACTACAAAGTAAGTAGCAAGTTAGTGAAAATTGAACTTTCAATAGTTATTTCATTCAACTTTGATTGGTTGTCTGCAACATTTACTTCAATAAATCTGATACCGCTGGTATCTTGGAGATTAGATGAGTTCCACGTTTGAGCGCCAACTATGATGTCGCTGGGTGTCTTGAGAATGGGCACGCCACTATAATATCGAAGGTGGGTGTTGGTTATGAATGGTGAGATGTGGTGATGTGGGCCCCGTCAAGGGGCCCTTTGAGTTGTTGCGTCCAATAGCTAGTTCTGGAACAGAATATAAACACAGACGTTTATTTCCTACAGAGTTATTTTGTAGAAGATAAGATATACACACGCTTAAGATGAAACAACTCTCCTGATGTAAAGGTAGGCGTGGTAAAACAGTTGCAAGCGATGTTGCACCATATTAACCCGTAAGTAAAGGATTTAGGAACTGTTCTAGAGAGCGTACCTCAAAATTGTCAAACTTTGAAGTAATACACGCTGACAATCAATGTTGATAGAGGACGCTTCAAGGCACCGACACCAAGCGAAGTAGCATTGGTCATAGTTGGAAAGTTGTTTTAAAAACGAGATATTGTATTACAAAGTCAATGATAACAACGTATCAATGAAATGCACCGTTCCCGCTACTTACTTAATCGACATCTCGAAGAGTGACCCAAAAACGGAATTACCCCTTCAAAAAAACAATTTCTGTAACGAATTTTCATTCGTACCGCATCACGATCACAGAAACACAAACCAACCATTTCCTGCAAAGCTCTTTATTCTGTCATAACACTCTTATACACGGTTATTCACAGGTAAAATCACGTTCCTATCATACAATGACACCTAAGAAATATATAATTTTCAATGTAAGAGAATTAAAATATACTCATTTATTTCATGTTGGCTTTTGCCAGATAACAATGATAGGGTTTTTCTAGTCCAGATCGATCAGTTCTTTTACATTGATTTGATCTGGTAGCTCACACAGGTTGTCTCACATTCCCCGTGACTTTTGTAAAGTTCGAGAAATCTATCAATCAATGTGGTACATTTTTTGATGTCTTAGTGGAACATCTATCCATAGATGGCGTGAGATACTTTTGGTCTTTTTACCATGTTGTGGCTGGCTATGACTACCTTCAACAGAGATGGTTCAGTAAAGTTGCAAACTTGCTCGTTCCCCTGATGAGCTCTATGAGAAGAGCGAAAGGGCTTTCTGGAACTATAAGTCTGTGACGTTACTGATCAATCTAAGCTAGAAAGACTTATCACATATCAATTATGATGCGTCAGTAACAACGGTACTGTCGTAAGCTACCTCCTCTACTCCAGGCCTTTTGTTGACGACTCACACTTGCGTTTGTAGCCAGTCCTCTGGCTTTCTCTATCTAGACCAACGAGGTCTAGTATAGAGTAGACAAGTAGTGTGTTAAGCATAGGGAGCCGCTGGTAACCTGTCGGACATTCTGTCCTTCTCGCACATGTAGTACGCTCGTAGTGCGCTCTCAATCGCACGGTCTCCCCTTCTACACCGAATTTTTAACTTCCAGGAAGTTGTTAAAATCAAATAGGCGCGCTTTTTAAAGTTGTGGAGCAGAAGAAGTAATATAGGGATCCGAAATGATAATTAGGTATCTGCTTTACCATTCCAGTATGCCGGACGAGTTGTCAGATTATTTGCTTACGTACATATAAAGCAATGCGGAATGCGTATATCTTGATTTTGTTTCTAATTTAAGTGGTGATCTGTGAGGAGAGTAGATTTAATTTCATAGGAAATATCGTATAACAAGTTTTAGAGTTTATGAAATATAAACTTATGCCTCTAATAAAAATGCCAGGTGGAATCGAAAAAGTAATACGTACTTCAATCCCCAAGAGTGATAACTGTGTTAAGTTATAAAACATAATATAATTTTATTATGTTAAATAAATATATTGGAAATGTGTATAAGTGTGTAACACAATAAAAAAAGTTGTCAGGTTGTCGTAACAACATCAGTCATATTATCAATTGAAGTATCAGGCAAAGTCTTATTTGTATTAAAATTAAGTCTAAAACAAGAAATATAATAATAAATAATAGTAACATTGCTTGCAAATTGATTGTGTATATATATATATCAGTACCTCTTTACAGCTTTATTAATAGTGGGCTTAGCATCTGACGTTAATACATATCTATTACCAGTATTGGTTATATATTTATCTTCAAAATGATCACTACAAACTGTAGAAGACTTCGATATTTGACTTTCTTGCAAATCAAAAAATTCACACCACTCTTTTTTAAATCTACAAAAAAAAATAAACAAACACGTAGGTTATGTATAGATTCTATTATATTATACGTATTTTATTATAAAAAAAACTTACTTAAAAAAACTCCTATTTGGACTTAGCGGGTTTTTATTTTTCTTACAAGATTTGCGAATGCCAACCATTTTTATTAGTATCACAATATAACAGAACTTTGAAATATAACATAACGCGCGCATACCGTCATAGTTGAGGAGAATTAAGGGGAAATCGTGCGAGTGAGAGCGCAGTACATGTGTGCGAGGACAGAATGTCCGACAAATTACCCGTGAAAGGCTTAGTTGTCTACTCTAGTATAAGACCTCGTTGATCTAGACTAGAGGGTATTGGAATAGCCGAGTCGATATCGTGATATCAACTACTGCAATTGAAAATTTTAACCCAATATTGTATATTTCACTTTATGATTCCAATTTTCAAACGCAGCTATAAGAATCATTTTGTTGTGTAATCGACATATTTCAATAATTTACTAATTTGGACGTTATAAATAAGTAGTAGTATTCTTGCTTTCTAAGTTTGGAATTTGGATATCTACATTAAGTATTCATCTTTTAGAAGTGTAGATAAAACATTTCTACTAATTTTCTACCACTATTTTTTCAATACACGGGTTCATTGGCTTCACATGTGGCACTCACAAGGCAAGTAACAATCATTGTATTTGATTGCAGGTCTACATTTTTTCTTTTGTCGCGCCATGATTTATGACTTGTTATCTCGATATTGACTATCATCCGCCTATCGTCAAACCCACTTTTATTATTTCGACGTACTTGATCGTATTTTGAATTCTTCATGTTATATCCAGACAATAGTTTGTTTTGTTTTGTTTGCCAAATTTGTTCAAACCTTGAGATTGAACAATACTGAAATCTACATACAATAACATAATGAGGGATTTGCAGCGACTACACTTTTTATGGTAATTTTTTACACTGTACCTGGAAAAATAAGTATCGGACTACAATTCTGATATGAACTGTTATTTTTATCAAAACAGCTTGATCAATACGAATACGAACATTGTGCATTTTCTTTTTCTAAAATCGCATAAGTTTGAAGTTGCCATAGCTTATCTCATAATAAAAATAAAATAAATAATAGTGTATTAATAATAATAATGAGAGTTTATTCAGCGATAAAAGTTACATAATACTGCAATAAATTAAACATCTTTAGGAATTTGGAACAAATGTACTAAAACAATTACAGGGTGATTTGTAACGTACGGAGGAGATAGATGGGCTCAAAATAAACCAGTTTCATCGATAAGCTTTTCACAAAAGCTCTATAATTATGAAATTACATTAATACAAAGTTGAATTGTACAATGGCTATTTCAAAAAAAAATTATATTGCAGATATTTCAAGTGACTGAACTGTTAATTAGTTCACGAAACTATAGGAAGAAATTAATAGCAGTTTAAAAAAAATTGACGTAATTTAAATTTTATATTCCTGATATCTGAATTGACTGAACTGTCACTATAGAAACAACTTAATAGCTCTCTAAAAAAATAATTAGGTGTAATTTAAGTTTATACAGCGAATTGACTGAACTGTTATTTGATTCACGAAACTACAGAAAAAATGTACAATAAAAATAACAATTTTTTTATGTCCTTCTCTGTTAATATTGTTGTGAACGAGATCGCTAGAAAGCAAACAAAATAGAACTGCCGTAGAAATGTGAGTAATTGTCCAACTGACTTTCAAGTAAATTGCAATATTATAAAGTTATTATTACTATTATATATAGGCCGAGGCCCACTCAATAGTGTTCAAGCTCCAGATGTGGATGAACAGCCAAGACCGGGTGTCCGGTTAGGTATGGTTAATGCCCTCCACGAAAACTGCTCTACGTCGTTGAGGAATCAGTGTTACGCATCTGCACAGATTGTGCATTGTCTTTTCGTTTGCACCACCTGCACAAGGATGAATTGGAGAGATTCATTTTGTGGAGATGGCTGTTAACGGTCCATGCCCCTTAGAATCTGTGTCATCAATTTCAACCATCTTCCTCACTTATGAGACCAGTCTTCCATAATGTGCTTTAGACTGCAACCGTTCACTTGTTGCCATTATTTCGTATGTTGTGATCTAACCTTTTATAGTGGATCGTCTCTTGAATGTTACTATTCGAGACGCCCACCTCTGGTTCAGGGCGTATTAGGGGTTCTTTGGCCTCTAGGTTTGAAAGCTCATCGGCTATTTTGTTTCCTCTTATTCCGTATCTGGAGACCCAGAAAAGGGTGAGTCTGCTTTTGTCTCCGCTAAGATTAATGCAATCCCACAGAAGATTTGTTGTTATTTCCATGCTACCCAGAGTAGCAAGAGCTGCTTTGCTCTCTGTGCATATGCTGATATGGTTTTGGGTATTTTTTCCACAAGCGCTGTTTGGGTACAACGCATTATCCATTATAGCAATACCCTGTACAGTAGAAGGCCTAACAGCTGAATTCAAATGTAAGTGTGATCAACCCAAGACCTGCGCCGACTATTGATGAAAGACGAATCTTGTGGTTGTACATGTTTGTCCTGTATCAAAAATAAACCACGAATTAATGTTTAATTTCAGTCAATTATTATGAAATTGGCACTAATTGTATACAAAATATTATAAGTGACAATAATGCACTGAACAGCAACGAACAATTTTTCAAAACATAACAAGTTTAGTATCGTGTATCCTCATCCGGTAGATAATTCAAGAATATTTTAATAAATTACTAAAAAATCAGGAAGAACGGTTTCTTATAATTTTAAATAAGCGTTATGTTTCTTTGTAACTATCTTCAGAATTTTGTTAGTTGTGAAAGTTACACCCAGTAGGATATTCCTTACTTCATTATTAAAAGCACATTGTTGAATAACTAACGATCAGTTAAAATCTTCAAGTAAAAGCTAAAAATTAAGTACATACAGGCAGTAGTTGGTAATCATCATTATACAGAGTAGAAATTTTTAGAATAACAACTTGTATATTATATGCATGGTTTTTGTTTTGAAATTTTGTTTTTACTGGTAAAAAAAGCAGCTGGGGTGTAACTAGGGACTTAGTTCACGTCCTGCAACCCCGTTTAAATGGGGAGTCCTTATATATGTCCTAAAAAATAAAATAAAAGTATTGTATCATAACGTAAGGGTGACTAGCTGCAACATAGCCTCTGGCTTGTGACATCACGATCGAGTCGGTAGGCCTTCTATTCTAGAGGGTATTGGTTATAGGCGGTATTTCCGCTTGAAGGATAGTGTCGTGTTTACCGAAAGGTATAAAATACCTTTGCCTAGACGTTTGCGGTATGTCCGGTAAGGCAGAGTTGTTTACTTAGAAAACAATTCTCCGTAGACAACAATACAATTTAATTTCAGCGGTACTCAAAATAGGTGAAAACTTTTAACTACTGTACCTTTTGTTTTATTGGCTTTCCGTCAACAAATCATTATGCAAAAATGTTTACGTTAGTTAGTCCTTACTGACAATTGCCCTTCAATCTTCTCCGTACATCTTAGATTATCATGTATATTCCTACAATACTTTCACTACATCCTGATATTCACATATTACTTAAAAAAAATGTATGCCTACTTATACAGAGTGTGGTACACTGACAGAAATCTCTAATTTTAGTCCCTAATCTTTATTTTTCAAACATGATAGTAGTTTGCCAAAACGAATTTGTACTGAAAACTTGAACCTTTTTTCACAAATAATACCTTCTTACTTCATGTATGATTGAAGTGTCACAATGAAGGAAATACTTCATGGTAGCTAACATTTAACAAAATGTTCAATAAGTCTTCTGGTCATAATATAGTTCCATACTGAATGGTAAGTTGATTTCAAGTTGATTACAATTCCTGAAAAAACTCTTTCGTTCCTTGTACCTATGTGATGTTTAAAATTGAATAAAACAATACTCAAGTATCACCATTCAAATTTTGTTCATTAACTTTTTGATCGAATTCCAAATGTTCGAATCTATCCATTGATACATTTCCATTTTCTTCTCCTTCTTCTGCTTCTTCTTCTTCAGCAGTTATGACCGGCTTAACGTTACTTTCGAAATTATAATAAAATTTCAATTCCTTCTTTAATGTATTACAGAAGGATATTCGGGCTTTTCGGCTCGTTGTTACAATATTGAATAATTTTTCAATGAAAACAACCAATATTCCTAGTATCATTCCTCCAATAGTCACGTAAAATACTCCTTCAACATTTTTCATGCCCAGGGCTGCTGTTCCTTGACTCGCATCATGCTTGAAAATGAATCATTAATTAATTATTAAAAGAATATGTACTATTTTGTTAGTGCATTACACACCATCCAGATAAATCTTCATATGCTAATAAAGTGTTACACGCTTACTAATTTTCAATTCAAGAGTTTATAATTTCAGTATCAGAGGTTTATATTTTGTATTGATACGTTGAAGACATCAGCATGTTTTATTGGATTTAATAGACAACTGAATATATTCCTAGAATCCATAAATACAATTCATCCAAATATTGAATTGACAATTGAAATGGAAGAGTTGTTGGCCCTAAATATCAAGAAAATCAATAACAAACTTGATTTTTCATTATTTCGTAAGCCCAACTATACCAATCAGACAATTCACAATACATCAATTTCAACATAAAATAGCCTACAATATTTTCATATACTTACTACTTAACGTACCGATGTCAAACAATCATTTTGATAAAGAATTGAATATCATTAAGCAAATCGTGATTAATAATGGTTACGGAATAATAGATCATATTATGCTATCTATAAAACTATATGATTTCCTACAATAAAACAAAACTATTCTTATAATCGTTTAAGCTATATGGGGCCAAACACTACTAAAATTTCAATGTTTTTAGTGATGTGGGTATTGCCGTGAATTACAAAAAAAATTGAATTATTTATGTAGGTTTATCAAAGTAATAAAGATAATAAGATTCTTGACCCAGTATGAATTATATATAAAAATTCTCGGGAAATAGGTCACAATAACACTTTGTTTTAACTATTCGTCTTTACGTACGTTTCGGTCTCACGACCATCATCAGAAGACTCACTATGTCTAAAAAGGGGGTTTATTAAAACTATTTATAGCACAAGCGTCCAAATCGCACAATTAAACTTCAATTAAAAGAGCCCACGCCGTCGAAACGAACAGAACCACGAATAATCGAATTGTATCGTCAGAATTAATGTATAAAAAATTATTTTTTTGTAGTAAGAATCCGCTATTCAGTAATATTATTAAAATATATGAGTGCATATTGATTGGTATTCTCACAACAAATGAGAAGAACGAAGTTATTTGTCAAGTATCTACTTTCGAAACCAGATGTGTAGGATTTATGACAAGGCCCTTAAGAACGGTTTCAGGCCTGTATTGGGAAATAACTATTACGAATTCTTCCTAAAAACATTTTCTACACTTATAAAGACGTATGTAAGAATTTGCAAGAGATTATTTAATCAAATTAGTATAAATATGACTTAGATTTTGTGTGTCTACCCTATGATTTACAGATTTGGGGTCCCGTTTTATGTGAATCATCTCCAGGATAGATCTTTTATAATAATTGGTTTCCTTAGTTAAGATATTAACATTTTTGTAATCAAATTGATGGTTATAATCAAAGCAATGCTTAGCAAGGGCGGTGGAATTTTCTAAGTTGTTATTTCTTGTGCTATATTTATGGCCGTACATTCTTTTTTGTAAATATTGTTTAGAGATTCCAGTATAGGTTCCATCACAATCTAAACAATTCAATTTATACACTGTGTGGGTTTGTTTATCTTTGGGTATTAACGGTTTTAGATTTGAGAAATATTTCCCAACACAGTTAGTCGGTTTATGCGCAACATTTATATCATACTTTTTCAAACATTTTTTGATTTTCTCTGAGGTCTCCGGAATGTAAGGTAGAGTTATAAAATTGTCTGTATTACCTTTTATGTTATTTTTATTAGACGAACCATTATAGATTTTGTTTATTCTTTCTTTAATGATAGGATTGAAAAAAGTTTTTGGGTAGCCATTCAATTCTAGTGTAGTACGAACAATTTTTAAATTTTTGGGGCGGTCATCTGCGTGGGACAATTTTATCGCGCGATCTGTAAGGCTGTTTATGACACTTTTTTTATAACAAGCTGGTGCAACGGAATTGAAGTGAAGATAACGTTGAGACCATACTTCTTTAGTAAACCAAGAGGTTTTTATTCTTCCATCAGCATCCTACTTTATCAGTACAAAACAACATGAATAAATTGATAAATAAATGGCATAAGAATAAGATAATCCCTATTGAATTAAAAAATAAATTAATTTGCCATAATGGGCTAGCACCTTATATCTATGGGCTTCCCAAACTGCATAAAAATGATATACCTCTAAGACCCATTGTTAGTAATATTGGAGCGCCCACTTACAATTTATCAAAATTTCTATCAAAATCTATCAATAATATAATAGGAAAAAATGAATTCTATGTAAAAGATTCATGGCACTTTAATGAATTTATAAAAAATCAATCCGTACCCGTAAACCATCAACTGATTTCCTTGGACGTTGTTTCTTTATTTACAAATATACCTGTTGTTTTGGCATTGAACAGCATCAAAAAACGTTGGGCAGAGATTAAAAACCACACACCTCTAGATCAATCGGAATTTATAAATGCTGTAAAATTTTGTTTAGAATGCACATACTTTCAGTATGGTGAGCAATTTTTTGGACAAATATTCGGCACAGCAATGGGATCTCCTATTTCAGCTACCATTGCTAACCTCGTTATGGAGTGCCTAGAGGAATCTGTTATGAGTTCATTAGATTTTCGGCCTGTATTCTTTAAACGGTATGTAGACGATTGCCTTATGTGTTTTCCCAACGATAAAATTCAATATGTAATTGATAAATTTAACAATTTTCACTGTAAACTTCAATTCACTTGTGAAATAGAATTAAACAATAACATAAATTTCCTAGATATGAACATTAGGCATGATGCTGAGGGAAGAATAAAAACCTCTTGGTTTACTAAAGAAGTATGGTCTCAACGTTATCTTCACTTCAATTCCGTTGCACCAGCTTGTTATAAAAAAAGTGTCATAAACAGCCTTACAGATCGCGCGATAAAATTGTCCCACGCAGATGACCGCCCCAAAAATTTAAAAATTGTTCGTACTACACTAGAATTGAATGGCTACCCAAAAACTTTTTTCAATCCTATCATTAAAGAAAGAATAAACAAAATCTATAATGGTTCGTCTAATAAAAATAACATAAAAGGTAATACAGACAATTTTATAACTCTACCTTACATTCCGGAGACCTCAGAGAAAATCAAAAAATGTTTGAAAAAGTATGATATAAATGTTGCGCATAAACCGACTAACTGTGTTGGGAAATATTTCTCAAATCTAAAACCGTTAATACCCAAAGATAAACAAACCCACACAGTGTATAAATTGAATTGTTTAGATTGTGATGGAACCTATACTGGAATCTCTAAACAATATTTACAAAAAAGAATGTACGGCCATAAATATAGCACAAGAAATAACAACTTAGAAAATTCCACCGCCCTTGCTAAGCATTGCTTTGATTATAACCATCAATTTGATTACAAAAATGTTAATATCTTAACTAAGGAAACCAATTATTATAAAAGATCTATCCTGGAGATGATTCACATAAAACGGGACCCCAAATCTGTAAATCATAGGGTAGACACACAAAATCTAAGTCATATTTATACTAATTTGATTAAATAATCTCTTGCAAATTCTTACATACGTCTTTATAAGTGTAGAAAATGTTTTTAGGAAGAATTCGTAATAGTTATTTCCCAATACAGGCCTGAAACCGTTCTTAAGGGCCTTGTCATAAATCCTACACATCTGGTTTCGAAAGTAGATACTTGACAAATAACTTCGTTCTTCTCATTTGTTGTGAGAATACCAATCAATATGCACTCATATATTTTAATAATATTACTGAATAGCGGATTCTTACTACAAAAAAATAATTTTTTATACATTAATTCTGACGATACAATTCGATTATTCGTGGTTCTGTTCGTTTCGACGGCGTGGGCTCTTTTAATTGAAGTTTAATTGTGCGATTTGGACGCTTGTGCTATAAATAGTTTTAATAAACCCCCTTTTTAGACATAGTGAGTCTTCTGATGATGGTCGTGAGACCGAAACGTACGTAAAGACGAATAGTTAAAACAAAGTGTTATTGTGACCTATTTCCCGAGAATTTTTATATGTAATAAAGATAAATCATCCGATGAAGACTTGAAGACAAATGTAGGTTTTACAAGCTGATATCTGGGTTTTGCCCTAATATATACATTGATCAGACTGGGAGAATTATTGATAAATGGATGGAAGAACTCAGGGCTAGTTTCATTAATAATAAAATTGATTCAACCTTTGCCGAACAGTCATTATGTAAACTGTAATTTACATAATAATTTTGATTTTACACATTCAGAATAAAAGTAATTGAATAAATTTGTTGAAATTTTTAGAAGTTCAAGGGTAAACAGTCTAATAACCTGCTGAACGATTAACAAGTACTAATTATTTTCCCCTGTTTTGTTTACTTAAATTTTCCATTTGCTGCCAGTTGCCAGCTTATCGTTTAATCCCTCCATGGCTCAAACCGAAATTTGATAAAATTCCACTTATCATCTATCCTTAGATTATCATCAGTATTATATATCAGATAATCTCTTATGTTGTAAACTAGCACACGTAATGGCTGCTTCTATTCAACTCAACAAAATGTATGTTTTGTGTTTATTTGTGAATGTGTATTCAATCTGCTACTTATCAATATATTTGGCAGATTGACCGATGAATACTTTATCACTATCTATTCATGAGATGGCTTACACAGAATGGATTATTTTATTAGACGGTATTTTACTTTTCAATTTTCCAAAAAGACCTTTCTAATTGAAAAAGCTTTTGTGGCACATATTTGAAACATAAGATTCTATCGGGTTGTTCAATTTCTTCGAGAGATGAAAATACTAAGATCGAAACGGGAAACCCAAGATTAGTTTTATTCCTAGCAATGCAATAGTATGAATTCAAAGTCACAATAAATGAGTGCTCCAAAAAAAAATCCGCTCATGCAAACAACATGATTTTGATGGTGTGCGCATGTCGCCGTCGACAGGGAATTATTTAGCGATAATAAATAAATTATCCACAATTAATCATGATGAATTTCCAGCGTAATAATAGTCTATTATTTTTATGTTTCTTCAAGTTCTAGTATGATGTTTAGGATATTATGTATGCTTACCACAAAAGTGAAATGTGCTAATTATCGCTAGATAAGGTACTGACAACAGGCGCATTACAAATCAATAAATCCCACTATAAATCATAAATAATAAAAACAAAAAAAAATTACAATAACAAAGCCGCTACTTAATAGATATTGCTAATATTTTTCTCCATTCAGGAATATATTCTTTGTAATGCAATATCCGTAAAGGTGCTATCCTGGAAAGTAGTTGGTTAAACCCGTATCCTATATTAGACGAAACGTTAATATTCGATATTTATTTCATCGAGGATGCATGTGTGAACGTCATCCTAACACGACTAGTTGAATAAGGAGAAGTAAAATTAATCAATCACAAAACCTACTAACCTGATATTCTTAAGAATATCAACAAATCTAACAAACTAACATGTGAAAAATCTTATAATCTGTACTGTGATAACATTGCAGCTTGGAGTTCCGAACCTACGCTATTGGGCGGAGAGTCTGGGGTCTTATCAGATCAGCCAGCATCGCTGATGCAAGTTCAACATTGAATTCGGTATATCCATATGACGTCACAAATTCATTATATTAACATTAGGAAGCAATATAAAATGTTGAAACGACCATTATGTTTACCGGTTCAACAAATGAATTGGGAAGAGTTGACTCAAAAGTCAAAAGTTACAAAATCTTCATATCAGGAATATTTTTTCATGTTTACCTAATATGTTTCTTAGGTTCGGCAATGTTATAGTCTAGGAGCCAGAGCGATATTGATGGTCTGAACATTAACCCGATGGCACTATGGTTTATCGTTAGAGGACGGTTTAATGAACAATTCATCTCACAGACCGAATTTTCCCCGGCTGCTAGATCTCGAGATACAGCATCCGCATTTTTTCTTTTTTTTGACTGGAGGTTGACCCTTTCCAAGTTGCGGTTACTTGAGAAGCATGCCATTCATATACACTCCCACCATGTGCCATCATTTTTTATCGTGTCCGTTTATCAGGCCGACTAGTTAAAATTGAACCGAAAATGGACTGCAAGTTAATCCCCCCAAACCTGATGGTGGAAAATGTTCATTGGTATTAGCAATTGTTAACATACCCTATGTCATCAAAATTTATCGATCCGTTTCCGAGTAATTGGCAATTATTTGGACCAAAAATGTTTCTCTTTTTCATTTTATGGACAAAACTTGCGGGTTACAAGGTAACATGATGGCAACATGTTAAATAACTTTATTGGAGGTCAAATAAAGATTTAAAATTATTGCCATCACTCCTTGCCTATTTCAATCCCCCAAAATTCCCTAAAATCATCCGGCAGAATAAAAAAAAATTTAAGAAGAGCTCTTTCGATTTCAAACCCAACCAGAGTCTCAATAACTGACTAATTTATCATAAAATTGGTCATATTATCATATGATTAATATTATTTGAGGGGTAGTATAGAGGGTTTTGGGGGTTGAAATAGGCAAGGAGTGATGGCAATAATTTTAAATCTTTATTTGACCTCCAATAAAGTTATTTAACATGGTGCCATCATGTTACCTTGTAACCCGCAAGTTTTATCCTTAAATGAAAAAAAGAAACATTTTTGGTCCAAATAATGGCTAATTACTCGGAAATGGATCGATAACTTTTGATGACATAGGGTATGTTAACAATTGTCAATACCAATGAACATTTTCCACCAGGTTTGGGGGGGTTAACTTGCAGTCCATTTTCGGTTCAATTTTAACTAGTCGGCCTGATAAACGGACACGATAAAATATGATGGCACATGGTGGAAGTGTATAAGAATGGCATGCTTCTCAAGTAATCGCAACTTGGAAAGGGTTAACCTCCAGTCAAAAAAAAAAATGCGGATGCTGTATCTCGAGATCTAGCAGCCGGGGAAAATTCGGTCTGTGAGATGAATTGTTCATTGAACCGTCCTCTAACGATAAACCATAGTGCCATCGGGTTAATGTTCAGACCATCAATATCACTCTGGCTCCTAGACTATTATGATAATATGAATATTAAATTACCAGGCATTGGCCTCCACCTCTTTTTTCTTCCCACCATTTCCTTCGCAATGTATCTATAACTCCGGTAGATTGCAATTTGAGAACAGCTGTGCTGAGTCTAGTTCTATAAGGTGAATCTGGAATCAATATCATTTATTTGAGCGTATGTATGTGTATGTATGTCCCCACAATATTTAAACTTTGATTGCCAATTTGTTTTCACTCGAGTTAAAGATCTAATGACAATGTTTAACGAAATTGTGGAGAACGGTAACTTGAAATGAAATAGGACGAAATATAGAAATTACAAATTATAGATAGTCCAGGCAACGAACCGGAAAAAAAAAATATGGTAAGCTAGAATTTAAAAATTTTCTTGCATTTTGTTCCTAATACCCCATAGATCATTCATGACTATCAAGACCGCGGGGGTCGAACTTTCTACCCCCCAAAACGGGTTTTCAACCCCTCAGAGGAGCATTCCTATAAAAACAATCAAAAATCTTAGAAAATTAATGAATTAAGAGCCGAAAATGACCCCCAGTATGTTTTTTGGGTCGCTGATCACGATTCCGCAGTTAGTTTTCTCGGAAAACGCCCTCCTGATGGGAAATTTGGAAAATTTATATATAATATATAATTTATAATTTTAATGCAAAAATGACCTCTATTAGGTTTTTTGGGTCGCTGATCACGATTCCGCTATTGTTTTTCACAAAAAATTCTCTCCAGAGGGAAAATTCGGGAAATTTAAGATTTTCCTGAGACGGTTATAATGAAGTATAATTTTGTTGCAAAAATGACTAGAGGCCATACTATACTTCATTATTCATAACCGTCTCAGGACAATCTCAAATTTCCCGAATTTTCCATCTGGAGAGAGTTTTTTGGGGAAAATAACCATGGAATCGTTATCAGCAACCCAAAAAACCTACTATTGATGATTTTTGCAACAAAATTATACTTTAGTATTCATAACCTTCTCAGTAAAATCTCAAGTTTCCCGAATTTCCCATCTGGAGAGAGTTCTTTGGGAAAAATAACCATGGAATCGTGATCAGCGACCCAAAAAACCTACTAGAGGTCATTTTTGCAACAAAATTATATTTTATTATTCATAACCGTCTCAGAAAAATCTCAAATTTCCCGAATTTCCCATCTGGAGAGGGTTTTTTGGGGAAAATGAAAGCGGAATCGTGATCAGCGACCCAAAATACCTACTAGAGGTCATTTTTGCATCAAAATTATAAATTATATATTATATATAAATTTTCCAAATTTCCCATTCGGAGGGAGTTTTCCTAGAAAACTAACTGCGAAATCGTGATCAGCAAACCAAAAAACATACCAGGGGTCATTTTCGGCTCTTAATTCATTAATTTTCTAAACTTTTGGATTGTTTTTATAAGAATGCTCCTCTGAGGGGTTGAAACCCCGTTTTGGTGGGGTAGAAAGGTCGACCCCCGCGGTCTTGATAGTCATGAATGGTCCATGGGGTATTAGGAACAAGATGCAAAAAAAAATTTTGGAATTCTAGCTTACTGCATTTTTTTTTATTATGGCCTTTTTCCAGGCTTAGGTATTGCCTGGACTGAGAGTTCCATTCATTATTTCGGAAAGCAAATGAGTTATGAAAATAAAGGGGATATATTCAATGAATTTGTGAAAATTTCCAGTTACCGGAATTGAATTCAAAAGCCAATGAAAATATTACTATTAATTGAAATCACCAGTAGGTACCCTCACTAGCATCCACTAAATATATCAAAAACATTGAACTTCCCTTTTTAAAAGAAAGAGACCAAATTCTATAATTTACCAAGAACATAAAGTTTTGAACCTATCGAATAAGTTATTAATTCGAAATAATTCCAGTTTTATTCGATGTGGCTTCATGGATTACAAATACTCTTGTAGACAAATTTATTATCATATTGAAGTAAAAGTGCAAGATTTCTAATGCAGATGCTGAATTTCAATTTCTTCCTCAATTATCTCACATTTTTTAATCGTCCCTTATGTATCAACTGGTCCAAATACATGCTAACGCAGCATGTTTCTAATGTGAAAGCTTTCCGTAATATTATGGCTCATGATGATATTTTATCAAACTTATCCAGCAGGAATCATCAGTCTATGAGTCGTCGTTTGTGTTATAATTATTACTTAAAGCGACTTGGGCGACGGCCCTAGAACAAGTTTTATTGAACCATCGTTCACCAGATGACGGTGATTTGTTGGTATGGGGTATGTAAATGTCTATTCCTAGCCTGATAATATTCGAGATCTCTGTGGCTCATTGCGTTGGGTCATCAGATTCAAAACATACGATTCTCCAAGGAAACTCGGAGAAAAATATGCGAAGACGATCCCAGTCGGCTGAGTTGTAATGTCTTACAGTGTTGTATTGGTTTGTATAGTGATATAGGGACAGGTCGTAGTGATGAGAGAATCATCGTAGGATCTGAACTGTTAGGGACGAATAAGTCAAGCGTATTGGTATAATCATAGTTGTTATCAGGGATCCGTGTTGGTTCATTAATTAACTTCTCGAGACCGTATAGGTAATGGCGAAGGCTCTAGCCTGTCGCTCTGCGTCACCCGTCTTGTTTGAGAATTTGAGCCAGGCGGAGTTGTGAACGTTGAAGTCCCACATGACGAAAATTTCAGCTGCTGGATAGTTCTACTGAATTAGGTCAAGTTTCAGAGAAAAAAAATCAAAGAGTTCACCATGAGCTGGTTCATTTGGTGATAAATAAAGGCAACAGAGAAATTTTGTCTGCTTATGATTATCAAGCTTGAACCACATTGCATCGAATTCTTGTAGTTCTAGATCTCCTCTCGGTGCCATGAGAGATAATTTCTGGAATAGAGACAGATACCTCCTTTGAATCTGAACGAGTGTAGAGCTCGTAGCCAGAGCAGAGCATATAGGTCATGTTGGTGGATTGACCTGCGTCTCAGTCAAGGCCAGAATGTCTGGTTTGTCTATCTGCAGGTAGCAATGGACATCGTTTATGTTTTCACTAAGACCTTGCTAAATGTATAAAAACAACATAGAATATGCTTTTCTGTAGGCTGTCTTAGGTGGACACAGTCACGTTTAGTTCGGGACATTGGAGATCGCCTACCAGAAGAATGTGGTTCGAGTTCATATAATATCTTAATATCTGTCTAGTGGTAAACATTCTTTCAACAACTCTGTCAGCTGAAATCATGTATCGATACGACTACTACAATTTTGTAATATTCTGAAATGGGACCAGATACCTCCTTTGAATCTGAAACGAGAGTAGAGCTCGTAGCCAGAGCAGAGCATATAGGTCATGTTCGTGGATTGACCTGCGTCTCAGTCAAGGCCAGTATGTCTGGTTTGTCTGTCTGCAGGTGGCAACGAACATCGTTTATGTTTTCACTAAGACCTTGCTAAGTGTATAAAAACAACATAGAATATGCTTTTCTGTAGGCTGTCTTAGGTGGACACAGTCACGTTTAGTTCGGGACATTGGAGATCGCCTACCAGAAGAATGTGATTCGAGTTCATATAATATCTTAATATCTGTCTAGTGGTAAACATTATTTCAACAACTCTGTCAGCTGAAATCATGTATCAATACGACTAGTACAATTTTGTAATATTCTGAAACGGGACCAGATACCTCCTTTGAATCTGAAACGAGAGTAGAGCTCGTAGCCAGAGCAGAGCATATAGGTCATGTTCGTGGATTGACCTGCGTCTCAGTCAAGGCCAGTATGTCTGGTTTGTCTGTCTGCAGGTGGCAACGGACATCGTTTATGTTTTCACTAAGACCTTGCTAAGTGTATAAAAACAACATAGAATATGCTTTTCTGTAGGCTGTCTTTGGTGGACACAGTCACATTTAGTTCGGGACATTGGAGATCGCCTACCAGAAGAATGTGATTCGAGTTCATATAATATCTTAATATCTGTCTAGTGGTAAACATTATTTCAACAACTCTGTCAGCTGAAATCATGTATCAATACGACTACTACAATTTTGTAATATTCTGATACGGGACCAGATACCTCCTTTGAATCTGAAACGAGTGAAGAGCTCGTAGCCAGAGCAGAGCATATAGGTCATGTTCGTGGATTGACCTGCGTCTCAGTCAAGGCCAGTATGTCTGGTTTGTCTGTGTGCAGGTGGCAACGGACATCGTTAATGTTTTCACTAAGACCTTGCTAAGTGTATAAAAACAACATAGAATATGCTTTTCTGTAGGCTGTCTTAGGTGGACACAGTCACGTTTAGTTCGGGACATTGGAGATCGCCTACCAGAAGAATGTGATTCGAGTTCATATAATATCTTAATATCTGTCTAGTGGTAAACATTCTTTCAACAACTCAGTCAGCTGAAATCATGTATCAATACGACTACTACAATTTTGTAATATTCTGATACGGGACCAGATACCTCCTTTGAATCTGAAACGAGTGAAGAGCTCGTAGCCAGAGCAGAGCAAAGAGGTCATGTTGGTGGATTGACCTGCGTCTCAGTCAAGGCCAGTATGTCTGGTTTGTCTGTCTGCAGGTGGCAACGGACATCGTTTATGTTTTCACTAAGACCTTGCTAAGTGTATAAAAACAACATAGAATATGCTTTTCTGTAGGCTGTCTTAGGTGGACACAGTCACGTTTAGTTCGGGACATTGGAGATCGCCTACCAGAAGAATGTGATTCGAGTTCATATAAATCTTAATATCTGTCTAGTGGTAAACATTATTTCAACAACTCTGTCAGCTGAAATCATGTATCAATACGACTACTACAATTTTGTAATATTCTGAAACGGGACCAGATACCTCCTTTGAATCTGAAACGAGAGTAGACCTCGTAGCCAGAGCAGAGCATATAGGTCATGTTCGTGGATTGACCTGCGTCTCAGTCAAGGCCAGTATGTCTGGTTTGTCTGTCTGCAGGTGGCAACGGACATCGTTTATGTTTTCACTAAGACCTTGCTAAGTGTATAAAAACAACATAGAATACGCTTTTCTGTAAGCTTTCTTAGGTGGACACAGTCACGTTTAGTTCGGGACATTGGAGATCGCCTACCAGAAGAATGTGATTCGAGTTCATATAATATCTTAATATCTGTCTAGTGAGTAGGTATTCCGGCACTTGGGGCAGACTTTCCAGAGGCTTAGCCTCCGGCCACTTCCGATCTGAGCAGACGGCTTGGGACATTAGCGCATGCGCGGGTAGGCGGTCGGGATATGGTCTCTGACCCCTGTATTATCGGCCTCGTGGTGTCGCCTCTAGGTGACCTTCTGATCGCTAGGTGTCGCCTCAGCTTGCATGTAAATACCCATAACGGCCCCTTCAAGGTCATCACGCATGCGTGGTCGATGGGGTAGGTAGTCTATGGTTCTGAACAATCTGAAGTCTGTAAACTAGTCATCTATGGTTCTTCCCTAACTATAGCCTAGACAACCTGAAGTCTGTGAACTAGGCATCTGTGTACTCACATTCTACTGGATTGTTTTCTACACACCGAGATTCGAACCCGCTCTAAAGTTAACCGCGGAGGACTTGAAACAATTTAATGTAGAACACTTCTACTAAAATGAAATATTTTTCTACACACGGGAGTCGAACCCGAGACATGAAATCCAAAGCCGATTCCTTAACCGCTCAGCTATGGAGGACTTGAGAACAAGTGATTTTAATGTTGTAGATATAACCGCGGGGTATCCGTGACTCGCAAGCGAGGTGAAAGCGTGTTGACCGTGAGTCATACGAAACAGTCGTAGAAATTCCAGGAGCAAGGTTAAATCTATTTACATATAAGTAGTTACAATATATCTATTTCACATTAGCGGGGTATCCGGCCTGAGTGTGAGGTTAGGGAGAGTTTCAATGTAAAGCTACATATAACCACGAGAGCAAATAGTTGAGAGGTTTCAGTCTGTGAATATTCACGAAAAATAAACTACAATCTTAATAAGAATAAAATAATATTAATAAACCTTATCATTATATATTAACAAGTAGTAATCGCAGTTGAACGGACGGATAAATCATATCTGTTTGAAACACTACGCTAACGTTTTACGATGCGTGCTAGAATATTTATATGACTTGGATAAGCAATACTTGTTAATATTTACCAGGCTCGGACTGCCCCCGATATACTGGACTACTTCTACGATCAAGAACCAAGATGGCGGCCATAGGGGGGTCGGTGATAAGGAATGGATGTGTGTGATAAGGTGTGAGATAAGGATATGTTGTTTGTATACAGGGTGCGTACAAAAAGTGTGTCACATGTACAGGGTCACGTGACTATCACGAGGCAGCTGCCATCGAGTATACAGGGTGTGTACAAAAAGTGTCACATGTACAGGGGTCATGTGACTATCACATGACAGCTGTCATGGCGGACCTAAGGTACAGCTGTCATGGCGGACCTAAGGTACAGCTGTCATGGCGACCATAAGATCCAACTGTCATGGCGGCCCTAAGGTACAGCTGTCATGGCGACCATAAGATCCAACTGTCATGGCGACCATAAGGTACAGCTGTCATGGCGACCATAAGGTTCAACTGTCATGGCGACCATAAGGTACAGCTGTCATGGCGACCATAAGATCCAACTGTCATGGCGACCATAAGGTCCAAATGTCATGGCGACCATAAGGTTCAACTGTCATGGCGACCATAAGGTCCAACTGTCATGATTGCGTTGTAGAGGTGTCGCCACCACGTGACAGCTGTCATGGTGGACCTATGGTACAGATTGCTTCGTAGAGGTGTCGCCACCAAGTGACAGCTGTCATGGCGAACCTAAGGTACAGATTGCTTCGTAGAGATGTCGCAACCACATGACAGCTGTCATGGTGGACCTAAGGTACAGATTGCTTTGTAGAGGTGTCGCCACCATATGACAGCTGTCATGACGAACCTAAGGTACAGATTGCTTCGTGGAGGTGTCGCCACCACGTGACAGCTGTCATGGTGGACCTAAGGTACAGATTGCTTCGTAGAGGTGTCACCACCAAGTGACAGCTGTCATGACGAACCTAAGGTACAGATTGCTTCGTGGAGGTGCGAAGCACCTCTACGAAGCATTCTGTACCTTTGGTTCAAAAGGTATAGACTGATACGTGGAGATGGCGCCACCAGTTCGACTCGACCGACTCATGCGGCTCGCAAGCGACTTCGATAAATGAAAGGTCGGAGATCATCGGCTACAACGTTTCGTGCGACTTCGCAGACTCGTTCTAGTTTGCGGGTGTTAATATCGATGAGGACAGTATAGCTCAAGATGAAGTGTGTGGCGGTCGACATTCAGAGCTTCCAAATCTCATACCATGGTTCAACTAGGTGTCCGTGGAGGCTCTGCCATCTTTGAATGAACTAGTGTGACGGCACATGCCACATGTGTTTTTCATCGGCTTAAGCATCAGAGTGAAGGGGTCTACACCGGAAGTCGTTATTTTATTGCTTATTTTGAATCTACATGATGAGCTGAACAAGATTTTCATCGACTCGATGAATTTTATGATTTACATGGGGAAAAATCTAATATCGGGCATATAAACAGGAAAAACTGTAAATTTTGTTGCAACTATAGCTTCATGGGTATCAAATGAAAGGTCTTGATGTGTAGAATGTGAATTTCCAACATTTTCGTGAAAAAATGCCATATCGTACATGTAGATGAGGAAAAACCTCTGAATATAGCTTTATGGAGGGTGTCACGTGTGTTACATCGATGAGGTGGTCAACGAGGTGTTTCTCACGCAGGTCTTCAGTGTGGTGTCATGGCATACCGTAGTCATAGAAACCATAGAGCTACAGAGCACAACCAGTCACAACCATAGAGCTAAAGGTTATAGAGCTAACCTGAGTCGCAGACTGGAAGAGGTGTCATGGTGTCTGTCATGTGGGTCTTCAACGAGGTGTCTTGGTGTCTACCGTGTGAACTGTCATGGAGGATCTTTCATAGCGTGTGTTTCCATATTTTTGATATGAGGAAAATCAATATGATGCATACAAATTGGGGTGGGGAGAACATCAAGCTATAGCTTCATGTGTATCAACATACACAATGATTTTGACGAGTGAGTGGTGTTTTATTGAATTGAAGATCCGGCGACCATCGTTCACGAACGATGATGACGTCACTGCTCCAAGCCAATGACAGTAACTGATTCAATCCGGCAACCATAGTTTACGAACGATGATGGGTAGATGTGAATAATTATAATGATTGTAATGCATTCATGCACATGTTTTATCGCGTGATTCAACACGTGCTTCAACATGCAGACACGTGTTTCAGACACGTGCTTCAATATCCAGACACGTGCTTCAACATTCAGACACGTGTTTCAGACACGTGCTTCAGTATCCAGACACGTGCTTCAACATTCAGACACGTGTTTCAGACACGTGTTAAGCACGTGACATAATGGATACCTGCTAGCAGTCTGTGAACAACTATGAACGCTGAATAATTACAGCACTGCCACCCTGTTTGAGAAATAAAATGCCAAAAATAATAATGATAACATTTATTGGGAAGAATACATTTTGATAGTACATCATTTGTAATTAAAATAATAACATTATGATTCATGACCTGGCTCTTCACACTAAACTCCGAACTGATCCTGTAATCGGGGAATACTCCATTATACGGTCGTTAATGATGATGCAATAAGCCCTGGTGTTTTTGGGGAAATTCAGGAAACTTTCCATCTCTAGTTTGACGTCAACTGTTGATGACTTTATAGCATCGTTCTGTTTTGAACAATCAATAACAAAAATTGCTCTATTCTTGAATGCTATATAATCCAACATGGGCTCGCTTATTATTTTATTTGAAAATGATTTCTGGAAATCATAGTACATCTGGTATGCTTCCATGTATTGCTGGTCGGTGAAATTCAATTTCATTGCTTCATAGGGATAACACTCTGAATTCAAGTATAATTTTACATTTAGCAAGTTTATATTATCGAAATATGCACTGTGCTTCACAGGATTATTTTTTCGATCAGTTTGGAAAGCTAGAATCACATATCTGGGGCGTTCCAAATTCATTGATGTTTTAACAGCCCAAATGTCGCGAGTGCTCTCCTTCATCAACGGATTTTCATGCAGATCCCAACTACGGAATGGAATCAAAATAGGCTTCTCAGCACTCAAATTCTCCAACATTTGAAATTTAACTTGATCACTTGGAAACACATGTCGCACTTTCAATGCTATCGTCTTCACATTTATTTTAGCCCTCTTCGTGCCTGTGCTATTAGTATAGCAATTGTTATCGGTTCGAGACCTTATCAAGCGCAACTTATGTTTTCCACTCAAAACTTTGTTATAGTCAATGAATAGGCCTAGTAGAAAATTCAACGGTATCCATAAATTGATTTTATTATTGTAGACTGAACTCAGTGCATCCTTAAATGACCATCCAGAAATAGCTAGAGGTATAGATTCATGTTTGGAATATGTTAGATAAGCTCTGATGGTGCTGACAATACCAGGATCACGTACTTTGTCTATCTCTTTCCCATTCAATTCATAACTGATATATTCGAAGAGAAACGCTCCGAAATTATTCGTTAGTTTACATTCACCATCACCACTTGCTTCTGGCTGGAATTCTGCCTCGATGAATAAAGCAGACGATGCCAAATCTACCAACACGTCTTGTTGATTGATTAATATCTCAACTTCATCGCTGTTGCCAAAAGATGTTGTGTGTGGATAGTAGGTGTGAGTTTCTTCTCGGATGATGTCTTCAATGAAGTTTGGCTCGTTGAATATTTGAAGTTTTTCCGACATTGTAACCAAGGGACTTCAAAAAATTTATATTCTCCAATGATAATGCTGCAGTAGCAACCTTCTCCTTCGAGCTCGTTGTAGATAATGACTGATGACCACTATGGGGATGTCTTTTATTTCTGAAATCTAAACCCATGTTCTCAAGTGATGTGTACTGCAACAACAACCTTCCCAGATGAAGTCTTTCTATATAATGAATGATGATGAGTATTGGATTATTATTTATTGTTGGAAGCCATAATCTCTTGCGGACTTTTTCAACTCCAACCGTATAATAATTTCTTCTCCACGAAAATTTACCCGTTTCCAATTCTGATCCAAAATATTCAGAGTGATGTTATCGAAGGATGTCTTGTTGATGACCGGTAGATAAATAAGATTTTTCGGCTCTATATCAATGGAAAACCCAGGGGGTACAAGAGGTGAAAACTCATATATCGTATGAGCTAACTTATTATTATAATATGCTCCAGCGGTTAAGTTACACTCCACTCTAATAGATTGAACTTTGATTATGTTTATAGGGCGATCAGATACGTGTAGTTCACGAGATGTCAATTTCTTTTTGCTGAACCCCAACAGTTCGCTTATACTATCTTGAGGAATAAAATTCACTTTAAAATCACTCTTCAGCTCTGTGTGTAGAGTGTTGTTGTTAGATTTTATTGATAATTTCCGGTCACGTTCTTCTTGCTTCACTCCTATCCCACAAACTGTACTTTGTATGAAATTCTCGATGTCTGTCAGCTCGTAGGACCCCGTAGGTATAGTAACTACTTTTTCCTCACCCTTCACATCTTCATAATAGAATTTATTAAAACCTTCTTCAATGTTTGGGATGCTATTGTACGTATGCAAACCAACAAGTGCGATGGAATAATATGAATGAGGATCTAGTTCTATAGGAGGGTGAAAATCTACAGATAAGCGGGAGCTCTTACCCGTGATAGTGAACGTCTGAGACATGATTGATAAAAACTTTATCAACAATCTATTTATATACTAATAAAATGCAATGTTAGTCGACCACAGTTGAAGAGTTAGAGAGGAATTCCAAACATAACTGACCACAGTTATAAGTGTTATATTACATGAAATATCGCGTTGACGGCAGACTTTATCGAGTGGATTGATACCTAGATCTGCTCTTCTCATCCGTTCTTCGAATTTTACACCTGGGATTGATAACCAGGAATATGAAGTTCAAACGGAAGCTTGTTTATAAGCGTATTGAAAACACCTTCTTCCTCGTACGCTTCCATACAGACTGATGAGAATGCAAGATTGCAGTGTTATTTTAAGAGGGGAAGAAGAAAGACCAAAGATCTCAAAATAATATTTTTTATTAATTTTCTCAATACAAAAAATGTTAGTATAACCTCAAAATAGATTTTAAATATCTCAATCTTGACTCTTGGTTCATCGTCCTAGTCGTATTGCATATTCCTACCCCTTCCACCTATATTGAAGGTCCTTTATGTATGTTCGATGCTGGTAAAAATTCTTTCTTCTCTGCTTATGAAACTCATGCATAACTTGTTCTCTACTCATCTTATCAATGAGGAAATCTAGTGCAGAATTAATTTTTTGGGTATATTCACAGGATTTGGGGTTATACGTTTCACAGAGGTCTGCTTTGTTGTTGTTGTAGATGATGAGGGTCTCTTCTTAGAAAGCTCCACAGATGTCATCCGTCGTTCTAACGCCTCCACTTTACTAGTAATGTCATTCAGACGCATGTTCACACTGTTAAATGTGTTATTGATCTCTTTCAATTCATTTCTGTTTTCCCTCACACTATCACTGATTGTTTGATACTCTGATTTTATATAGGCCTCCATTCCGTTATATTTATTCTGAATGTCCGTCAGATGTTTATCAATGTTGAGAATAACCTTCTCATTCGTTAATTTATGTTCATCCAGATCCTTGTTGATATCTTTGATCAAATTATCAACCCTAACATTGAGGCTGGTTTCCGTTCTCAGATTCAGTTTGTGTGTTAATTTATCAACATATACTTTATTTGCAACATCTCCATCATCATTCGGTGATTTTACGTTGCACAATCTACGATTTTCCATATCATAACTTCCATCGCCCGTTAGGAATAATCCTTGTCCGTGAACTTGTTTGAAATTATTATTAAATATATTTGTATCATATATCCACATGGAAGAGGAGGCTCTGCCAAACTTATCCATTGAAACCATCTTTATAACTGTGAAGAATTCGTCTTACACCTGGTTTTTGTTCAATTACACCAGCCTCCATCAATTCTTCTATTATAGAGACTATCTCGTTGTGATGGTTATTGTTACCAGCGTACGAGGATGCAACAAGAAGTCTCAGTCTATCCACAATCTCGTTAACGTCATCCCAATAAACATATTCGATAGGTTTCTCGTTATATTCAAGCATATCATTTTTGATATATGCACTCCCAGTGTATGTTTTGGACCTTGGTCTTTTCATGGAATTAATCAAAGGTTTCAGTACATTTTTGTATTTTACAATGTTTCTTATTCGATCAGTTGGATCGTTATTACGTCTATGGGCACTAGTCATTTCCATCATTTGACTATAATTTTTCCCATCTTCTACAGTGTAAGTATCCGGTAGAACATCTCTGTAAAATATTAAATTATACAGTCCTGTGGTACCCTTGAACGGAGTACCCTTGATAATTATATTACTCTCACTATCAATTTCTATAGGTTGATTACCCATGAACCATTTGTCTAAAGTTGAATTATATTGCAAGCCCATTCTATCATCGTATTTCTTGACATCATCATCCAATAGGAATCCCTCCAAGTAATAACGTGCTAATGTGGGGTATTGTTGCAGAAACTCCTCTGTAGCCTCTGCATTATCTTTCTTATGTTTTCTGAATTCTTCACGAATCTGATCGATATTAGGTTCGGGGATAAACACATCCTCCTCAGTATCTTGGGGGTTATATACGAATTCTTCTCCTTCAGTTACAATATTTGGGATTGGTATGTTCTCCATTTGTGTTGCTGTAGAAACACTACTTTTAGGTTTAACCAACGAATTTTGTTTGATTATTTCAGCATTTTTCGCAATTTCCTCTAGGGGTTTAGATACATTCCTGAACATATTATCTAGAATCTCATTATTTTCAGCTTTACCCAATTTTACAGCCATATATTTTTTCCTCACAACGTTTGCTAACTCCCAAATTTTTCTCTTCAATTGTTGCTTTTCTTCTAACATGTTACTCACACCCACATCCATGCTGAACGGTTTGTCTATTCCAAATGAAAGTATATATGCATGTTAGATGTATATATAACTATCAAAACCTTTGCGATAACGTCCTTTGTTCATGTCACAGTCTTTGTTTATCATAAGGAATTCATATTTATCTTTCCAACATGCGCTACATATTTCTTTGAATTTCTCTAGCGACATGTCGGTACTTACATGATCGGTAAATATATGTTTCAAATTGAGTTCATCCTGTTTGAAAATAATCAAGCAATTGGCATTGTCGCGCAATCCATGTTTTGGACATTTGGCAAAAGACTGGCAAAGATAGAAACTATCAATTGAGTTGTGTCTCCCTCTTGAAAAATAAGCACGAATTTTCTCCTGTTTCTCAAACATCACGTCATCAAATATCATTATC
Organism: Endomychus coccineus; assembly: GCA_958510875.1. NCBI lineage: Eukaryota > Metazoa > Arthropoda > Insecta > Coleoptera > Endomychidae > Endomychus > Endomychus coccineus. The sequence continues at coordinate 62,448,856 of OY294067.1, read as the reverse complement.
GAATTAGGCCTCGCTTCTGTGGGGTCTATGACCTCATCACTTTCGGTACAAGGGAAATATCCAAGCCCCTCAATTTTCTTCAATGTTTCCTTTAGTAACTGGTATTTTGGTTGGTGTAAAGACTTTGAGTATATGTACACGTTCTCAAATTTCAGGCCGTTTGCATCTAACAATAGAGATAGCATTACATTTGTTTTCCCACAATCACTCGGACCACAGATTATTGTTCGTAGAGTATTAGGCAGCAAAGAGCTGTGACGTTGTGATTGTTCTACATTCTCAATGCTTGACCCTAAATTCATAATATTCAACGAGTCTTTTTGCTTAACAATCTTCATCATGCCTGAAGGCGAATCGAAATCATAATGAAACATATGTTAATAAGCATTTGATTATATACTAGTTGATGATGTTATATTGTGTATGTTCGAGCACCCGGTTAAACACTTCTACACTCCTGTCAAAAGTAAGTATCAAACACGTGTCTGGATACTGAAGCACGTGTCTGAAACACGTGTCTGAATGTTGAAGCACGTGTCTGTATACTGAAGCACTTGTCTGAAACACGTGTCTGAATCTTGAAGCACGTGTCTGGATACTGAAGCACGTGTCTGAAACACGTGTCTGAATGTTGAAGCACGTGTCTGGATATTGAAGCACGTGTCTGAAACACGTGTCTGAATGTTGAAGCACGTGTTGAATCACGCGATAAAACATGTGCATGAATGCATTACAATCATTATAATTATTCACATCTACCCATCATCGTTCGTAAACTATGGTCGCCGGATTGAATCAGTTACTGTCATTGGCTTGGAGCAGTGACGTCATCATCGTTCGTGAACGATGGTCGCCGGATCTTCAATTCAATAAAACACCACTCACTCGTCAAAATCATTGTGTATTTTGATACACATGAAGCTATAGCTTGATGTTCTCCCCACCCCAATTTGTATGCATCATTTTGATTTTCCTCATATCAAAAATATGGAAACACACGCTATGAAAGATCCTCCATGACAGTTCACACGGTAGACACCAAGACACCTCGTTGAAGACCCACATGACAGACACCATGACACCTCTTCCAGTCTGCGACTCAGGTTAGCTCTATAACCTTTAGCTCTATGGTTGTGACTGGTTGTGCTCTGTAGCTCTATGGTTTCTATGACTACGGTATGCCATGACACCACACTGAAGACCTGCGTGAGAAACACCTCGTTGACCACCTCATCGATGTAACACACGTGACACCCTCCATAAAGCTATATTCAGAGGTTTTTCCTCATCTACATGTACGATATGGCATTTTTTCACGAAAATGTTGGAAATTCACATTCTACACATCAAGACCTTTCATTTGATACCCATGAAGCTATAGTTGCAACAAAATTTACAGTTTTTCCTGTTTATATGCCCGATATTAGATTTTTCCCCATGTAAATCATAAAATTCATCGAGTCGATGAAAATATTGTTCAGCTCATCATGTAGATTCAAAATAAGCAATAAAATAACGACTTCCGGTGTAGACCCCTTCACTCTGATGCTTAAGCCGATGAAAAACACATGTGGCATGTGCCGTCACACTAGTTCATTCAAAGATGGCAGAGCCTCCACGGACACCTAGTTGAACCATGGTATGAGATTTGGAAGCTCTGAATGTCGACCGCCACACACTTCATCTTGAGCTATAATGTCCTCATCGATATTAACACCCGCAAACTAGAACGAGTCTGCGAAGTCGCACGAAACGTTGTAGCCGATGATCTCCGACCTTTCATTTATCGAAGTCGCTTGCGAGCCGCATGAGTCGGTCGAGTCGAACTGGTGGCGCCATCTCCACGTATCAGTCTATACCTTTTGAACCAAAGGTACAGAATGCTTCGTAGAGGTGCTTCGCACCTCCACGAAGCAATCTGTACCTTAGGTTCGTCATGACAGCTGTCACTTGGTGGTGACACCTCTACGAAGCAATCTGTACCTTAGGTCCACCATGACAGCTGTCACGTGGTGGCGACACCTCCACGAAGCAATCTGTACCTTAGGTTCGTCATGACAGCTGTCATATGGTGCCGACACCTCTACAAAGCAATCTGACCTTAGGTCCGCCATGACAGCTGTCATGTGATAGTCACATGACCCCTGTACATGTGACACACTTTTTGTACACACCCTGTATACTCGATGGCAGCTGCCTCGTGATAGTCACGTGACCCTGTACATGTGACACACTTTTTGTACGCACCCTGTATACTCTTTACAAACAACATATCCTTATCTCACACCTTATCACACACATCCATTCCTTATCACCGACCCCCCTATGGCCGCCATCTTGGTTCTTGATCGTAGAAGTAGTCCAGTATATCGGGGGCAGTCCGAGCCTGGTAAATATTAACAAGTATTGCTTATCCAAGTCATATAAATATTCTAGCACGCATCGTAAAACGTTAGCGTAGTGTTTCAAACAGATATGATTTATCCGTCCGTTCAACTGCGATTACTACTTGTTAATATATAATGATAAGGTTTATTAATATTATTTTATTCTTATTAAGATTGTAGTTTATTTTTCGTGAATATTCACAGACTGAAACCTCTCAACTATTTGCTCTCGTGGTTATATGTAGCTTTACATTGAAACTCTCCCTAACCTCACACTCAGGCCGGATACCCCGCTAATGTGAAAGAGATATATTGTAACTATATGTAAATAGATTTAACCTTGCTCCTGGAATTTCTACGACTGTTTCGTATGACTCACGGTCAACACGCTTCCACCTCGCTTGCGAGTCACGGATACCCCGCGGTTATATCTACAACATTAAAATCACTTGTTCTCAAGTCCTCCATAGCTGAGCGGTTAAGGAATCGGCTTTGGATTTCATGTCTCGGGTTCGACTCCCGTGTGTAGAAAAATATTTCATTTTAGTAGAAGTGTTCTACATTAAATTGTTTCAAGTCCTCCGCGGTTAACTTTAGAGCGGGTTCGAATCTCGGTGTGTAGAAAACAATCCAGTAGAATGTGAGTACACAGATGCCTAGTTCACAGACTTCAGGTTGTCTAGGCTATAGTTAGGGAAGAACCATAGATGACTAGTTTACAGACTTCAGATTGTTCAGAGCCATACACTACCTACCCCATCGACCACGCATGCGTGATGACCTTGAAGGGGCCCTTTCGAAATGGGTATTTACATGTAAGCTGAGGCGACACCTAGCGATCAGAAGGTCACCTAGAGGCGACACCACAAGGCCGATAATACAGGGGTCAGAGACCATATCCCGACCGTCTACCCGCGCATCCGCGAATGTCCCAAGCCGTCTGCTCAGATCGGAAGTGGCCGGAGGCTAAGCCTCTGGAAAGTCTGCCCCAAGTGCCGGAATACCTACTCTAGTGGTAAACATTATTTCAACAACTCTGTCAGCTGAAATCATGTATCAATACGACTACTACAATTTTGTAATATTCTGAAACGGGACCAGATACCTCCTTTGAATCTGAAACGAGAGTACAGCTCGTAGCCAGAGCAGAGCATATAGGTCATGTTGGTGGATTGACCTGCGTCTCAGTCAAGGCCAGTATGTCTGGTTTGTCTGTGTGCAGGTGGCAACGGACATCGTTAATGTTTTCACTAAGACCTTGCTAAGTGTATAAAAACAACATAGAATATGCTTTTCTGTAGGCTGTCTTAGGTGGACACAGTCACGTTTAGTTCGGGACATTGGAGATCGCCTACCAGAAGAATGTGATTCGAGTTCATATAATATCTTAATATCTGTCTAGTGGTAAACATTCTTTCAACAACTCAGTCAGCTGAAATCATGTATCAATACGACTACTACAATTTTGTAATATTCTGATACGGGACCAGATACCTCCTTTGAATCTGAAACGAGTGAAGAGCTCGTAGCCAGAGCAGAGCAAATAGGTCATGTTGGTGGATTGACCTGCGTCTCAGTCGAGGCCAGTATGTCTGGTTTGTCTGTCTGCAGGTGGCAACGGACATCGTTTATGTTTTCACTAAGACCTTGCTAAGTGTATGAAAACAACATAGAATATGCTTTTCTGTAGGCTGTCTTAGGTGGACACAGTCACGTTTAGTTCGGGACATTGGAGATCGCCTACCAGAAGAATGTGATTCGAGTTCATATAAATCTTAATATCTGTCTAGTGGTAAACATTATTTCAACAACTCTGTCAGCTGAAATCATGTATCAATACGACTACTACAATTTTGTAATATTCTGAAACGGGACCAGATACCTCCTTTGAATCTGAAACGAGAGTAGAGCTCGTAGCCAGAGCAGAGCATATAGGTCATGTTCGTGGATTGACCTGCGTCTCAGTCAAGGCCAGTATGTCTGGTTTGTCTGTCTGCAGGTGGCAACGGACATCGTTTATGTTTTCACTAAGACCTTGCTAAGTGTATAAAAACAACATAGAATACGCTTTTCTGTAAGCTGTCTTAGGTGGACACAGTCACGTTTAGTTCGGGACATTGGAGATCGCCTACCAGAAGAATGTGATTCGAGTTCATATAATATCTTAATATCTGTCTAGTGGTAAACATTATTTCAACAACTCTGTCAGCTGAAATCATGTATCAATACGACTACTACAATTTTGTAATATTCTGAGACGGGACCAGATACCTCCTTTGAATCTGAAACGAGAGTAGAGCTCGTAGCCAGAGCAGAGCATATAGGTCATGTTGGTGGATTGACCTGAGTCTCAGTCAAGGCCAGAATGTCTGGTTTGTCTATCTGCAGGTAGCAATGGACATCGTTTATGTTTTCACTAAGGCCTTGCTAAGTGTATAAAAACAACATAGAATATGCTTTTCTGTAGGCTGTCTTAGGTGGACACAGTCACGTTTAGTTCGGGACATTGGAGATCGCCTACCAGTAGAATGTGATTCGAGTTCATATAATATCTTAATATCTGTCTAGTGGTAAACATTATTTCAACAACTCTGTCAGCTGAAATCATGTATCAATACGACTACTACAATTTTGTAATATTCTGAAACGGGACCAGATACCTCCTTTGAATCTGAAACGAGAGTAGAGCTCGTAGCCAGAGCAGAGCATATAGGTCATGTTCGTGGATTGACCTGCGTCTCAGTCAAGGCCAGTATGTCTGGTTTGTCTGTCTGCAGGTGGTAACGGACATCGTTTATGTTTTCACTAAGACCTTGCTAAGTGTATAAAAACAACATAGAATATGCTTTTCTGTAGGCTGTCTTAGGTGGACACAGTCACGTTTAGTTCGGTACATTGGAGATCGCCTACCAGAAGAATGTGATTCGAGTTCATATAATATCTTAATATCTGTCTAGTGGTAAACTGTCAGCTGAAATCATGTATCAATACGACTACTACAATTTTGTAATATTCTGAAACGGGACCAGATACCTCCTTTGAATCTGAAACGAGAGTAGAGCTCGTAGCCAGAGCAGAGCATATAGGTCATGTTCGTGGATTGACCTGCGTCTCAGTCAAGGCCAGTATGTCTGGTTTGTCTGTCTGCAGGTGGCAACGGACATCGTTTATGTTTTCACTAAGACCTTGCTAAGTGTATAAAAACAACATAGAATATGCTTTTCTGTAGGCTGTCTTAGGTGGACACAGTCACGTTTAGTTCGGGACATTGGAGATCGCCCACCAGAAGAATGTGATTCGAGTTCATATAATATCTTAATATCTGTCTAGTGGTAAACATTATTTCAACAACTCTGTCAGCTGAAATCATGTATCAATACGACTAGTACAATTTTGTAATATTCTGAAACGGGACCAGATACCTCCTTTGAATCTGAAACGAGAGTAGAGCTCGTAGCCAGAGCAGAGCATATAGGTCATGTTCGTGGATTGACCTGCGTCTCAGTCAAGGCCAGTATGTCTGGTTTGTCTGTCTGCAGGTGGCAACGGACATCGTTTATCTTTTCACTAAGACCTTGCTAAGTGTATAAAAACAACATAGAATATGCTTTTCTGTAGGCTGTCTTTGGTGGACACAGTCACGTTTAGTTCGGGACATTGGAGATCGCCTACCAGAAGAATGTGATTCGAGTTCATATAATATCTTAATATCTGTCTAGTGGTAAACATTATTTCAACAACTCTGTCAGCTGAAATCATGTATCAATACGACTACTACAATTTTGTAATATTCTGAAACGGGACCAGATACCTCCTTTGAATCTGAAACGAGAGTAGAGCTCGTAGCCAGAGCAGAGCATATAGGTCATGTTGGTGGATTGACCTGCGTCTCAGTCAAGACCAGTATGTCTGGTTTGTCTGTCTGCAGGTGGCAACGGACATCGTTTATGTTTTCACTAAGACCTTGCTAAGTGTATAAAAATAACATAGAATATCCTTTTCTGTAGGCTATCTTAGGTGGACACAGTCACGTTTAGTTCGGGACATTGGAGATCGCCTAGCAGAAGAATGTGATTCGAGTTCATATAATATCTTAATATCTGTGTAGTGGTGAACATTCTTCCAACAACTCTGTCAGCTGGAATCATGTATCAATACGACTACTACAATTTTGCAATATTCTGATACGGGACTAAAACCTCTTCTTTGCCGCAACTGGCATACTCTCATGCTTAGCACATTATAGACTTATCTACGTTCCCTCGACGCTGGTACTATATGTATAACAAGGATTGCTTCAGATTCAGTAGTCCGTTCACCGTCTGGTGTTTTGACCCAGAAATGAATGTTCTACAGTTTCCGTCAAAAGTCCATTCCTCCGACATTTTCGAAACTGAAAAGCACCCAGAGAATTTCTCTTCTCTAAATTCCCATTCGAATTGTCGTCTCGGTTTTTTCAATCTCAAAAAATATACATGCCGAAAAAAATACTCGCCATTTTCCGATTCTAGCCAATTTCAATAGGGTTCGGAAGATTATTAAGGGAACCTGTGCAAAAAATTTCATCAAAATTAATAAATTTTTCCGACAGTTATCGTATAATAAAGCAAAATTTTCAAAAATCGTACATTTGAGCTACTAACTTGGAAACGGAAAATCGGATCAACAAAAACAAATGACCCTTGGCTGCTCCCGTATTGTCTAAAAATGTGCGAAATTACAAATTTTTACTCCAAACCTTTTTTTAGGAATAAATAATTAAAATAAAAAATACGTTTCGGAACATCGCGGCATTGCAGCGAAAAATTGTCGATAACCCGCGTTTTTGTTAGCAAGTACTGGAGAAGAACATATTAGTTGTCATGACATTACGACCAATCAGGCTTGTTAAGGTCTTCATTCAGCGTTTCCGTGTAACGTCTCCGGGTCACGGTTTTTATCATAGTCAAAGTATACCAGGTCTGCCGGAGCCTCCCTTCCATCGTTTCTCGCGCTGGGTGACGTCACCCAGCTCCTCCAATCACAGCCTTGCTCTCATCAGCTCGTCGTCGGCACGTAACAACATCATATTATGTCGTCGTCTATGACATTAATGACATTAAATAAACGAAATAAACGACCAATCAGATTGCACTAAAATTTTAAAAAGAGTAGAAGGGAGGCTCCGGCAGACCTGGTATATTTTGACTATGGTTTTTATCCATTACGTCTCCCGTAAAAACATATTCTGTGTTGATAAAATATCAAGCATGCTACTTACGTTTCCTCATGGCTATCCCATAACCCTTGTTGTCTAACATTTCACCATACATCTCCAGATTGCAATGTCTTTGAGTTGTATAATCAATTGATGTACTCTCCATAAAAAAGGCATACCTAGAATTTTTAGCTAAAGTAACACCATCACTATTTTCTTTTACCATATCTTTAGGATGAGTTTTCATATATTCTGCAATTCGTTGATACACAGGTTTTTTGGAATACTGAAATGTTAAGAATATTTCTGTGTTAAAGACCGTTTTTCAGTTCGCAATTTTTGTTGCAATACGTAATACTCTTGATCAAAAGCATGCGCAGTACAGAAATTGCGATTCCAAGAGATTGCACAAGATCGGTTCGGTTCGATATTAATCGCGATTTGGGTGCAATAATGGGGGAAGATTTTGGGGACTTTTTAATTACCAACTGAACAAGGACGCTTATTGACGTTGACAGAACAACAACAAGATTTTTACCTATTGATTTATTGATTCTTGTTTCGGTTATTTTTTTGCTTCCGATTTGGACTGTAGCTGTAAATTGTAAATTTTGTTGTATTGTAGTTTATAACCAGAAAAAGCATTCTACATTGTTTTAAATTTCCTAGCAATATCTAACCATTTTGCAGCCAGATATATTAATATTATTATTGTGTGAGCAATTTTGGACAACAGTTTTTTAAATGTGTCTGTATCCATCCTTATCCTTCGAAAATTTGAGAACTTTTCTATATCTTAATCAATGAGCTCTTCAGTTAAACCAATATATCCTCTATTTTGGTTTAACCAAGGCCTTTCCTTCGTTGACTTTTTCTCCAGTCCCTCTCACCAAGAGAGCAGCGGCAGCAATAATTATAGTAATTCTAGCAGCAACATTTGTCTTTTGTTTGCTTCGATACATTTTTACACAAAACAGAATAAATTTAAAACACATTTTTATTTTCCACCTTGTTGTTTTAATTATTTTACTATAAAAGAAAACAATACCGAGAAATTATTTTTTTCATTAATTTACTTCCTGTGATCCATCATATTTTTATAACATGAACAATTGAATGCACGATTTAGTTTGCCCTTATTAATCAAAGTTTTACTCGAATCTGGACTTTCTAATTATTACTATTATACAAACCCTAGTAGTACCCGTCTCTTCACATAATTCTTTTCTAATTGAAGCCGATTCAATCTTTACACCGTCACGTCACTCATTCATCATTCAAGTTCAATTTTTATTTGTGTAATGCTTTTTCAGCACAGCAAAAGCTATACTTGATTCGTGTTCGTGTCGTAAACTACCTATTTGCTATCGTGCTATCTTTTCCCAACTCGCACAGTCTTATGGTGATAAAAGTGATGGCCATTCCTAAATTATAGGATTATCAGTTATCGCTATTGCTAGACTCGAATGATAAAGAACTACCAATACAATGAAGTGCAGCCAACTGAACAACATGTAACGGTCGCTCTCTCTAACGGTGTGAACCCCGTTGCTGGGTTTAATTTCAGTATTGTTTGAATTGATAATTAATTTAAATAAATAAGTCCGGATGAGTCAGGCCCTGACACCTATGTTATAATAGCAGCAACTGTATAGTCATCACGGTATGTTATCATTCTACATAAATTCACGGAAGGTGTCGTTCTGTCGGAATTGATGATTTTCAGGCAGGGAGATCGATTCGGTATTGTGTGTGGGAACGTTGAAGCTGGTATTTCGTATTTAATAATTTTCTGCTATTTTGGGCATCCTTATGTATCACTAAAAGTCTAGTCAACGACAACTTTACAGTCTTTCAAATATTATCATGATTACGTTTGGTATGATGTAAAGTTGCCGATTGACTAGATATTTTTGCAAATTCTGTTAATAGACGACATGCCTGCGGATAGTCCCACCACAATCATTCATCTCATTTCCATTCCTTGCTTTAGCTTAAAGTCATAATTTAGTTCCATTCTCTTTGGATTAATTATACTTTAACAGATATCAAACCAGTTTCGTAATTTTGTAATATCTTTCCCAACCTGGAATTTGTACTCCCCTTGGTCGAGGAAGGATATTCCTTGTAGCCAGAGATACGGGTTGAGAAAGCAAGTTTTTCAAGGTGAACTGGTAAATCTTGACTTTGATCCCGATTAATTGTCGAGTTACAAAATAAGTAAAAATTGTTCAAATCCTTTTTACAGCCTACAGGATTGAGGTTCTGATTATTAGATTAAACGAGTAATTTATCTTAACTTAATCTTTCTTAATCGAATTTCATTTGTTCCATATAACTTCTTCAGAATATTTGATTTGTAACTAGTAATATTTGATAATATCTGATTTCCAATTACCTATTACCGATTATTATCTGATCTTAGATTAGTTATTTCCTAGTTGAACAATGCAATTGTATCTGATTTTATTAATGTTGTCTTTTGCATTTATTAATCTGTTCAGTTGTTATTTTATTATAATGTTGCATTATGCCTATATGAATCAATTTAATTGTTCAACTGTTTTTAAAATTACATTCTGTTATAATTATCTATTATCGTAATTAATACATGAATCTGTTATCTAAATTTCAAATTATCTATTTCGTAATTGTTCAATACTATCATCTGAATTTAAATCATACATTTCGTAATTGCCAATATTTGTATCTGAATTTAAATGGTCTATTCAATTCTTTAATAATTATCTGACTATATTATATTATAACTATTTTAACTATAACGAATTGATATATTATTTTTCACAGCTAGTTGGAATTCGATTGTTTGTCTCGAATTCTACTTGCTGACTTTCTGCCTATAATTAGTAACTCCTTGTCATTCGTTATGGTTGATTTTTTCTCATTGAATTTGTCGAAGTTAACGCATACAGTGACGATGTTGATTTGTTGTTTTGCTTTGTGTGTTTCCCTCGCTTTGCATTTGGGTCATGTCTGTTTTATATTGTATTATTTTCAGGGTTAAACGGTTGAGACGTTTAATCCCTTTTTCCCGACCTTGTAGCATGCAGTTCACAAGGTGGGTGTTCTGCTGATTCTCACAAATTTTTGTATTTCAATTATTAATTTATCTAAATTCAATTTCTTGAAGTCAAATTCAACTCTTGTCATTATTGCTTATCTCAACTTCAAATTTTATTTGTAACTAGTTAATTCTGTTATTATTTATTTAATTGGTGAATAAAACAATTTTTTGTTAGGTTAAACTATTTCTTTTATTTTCTCTATTTAACAACATCTATCTAACACCATTGTGATGCCGGAGATTCTTGATTGAGGATGTTTTTCTTATCTTATAATAAATAAAGCTGTTGACGCTTCGGATACAACTGTCAATCAGGAATCGAATGTTAAGTTTCATTACGATAGACCTTGAGGCATTTCCATAATGAGCTAGTTGGGCAACTAAAGGATTGAATCTGACTAGTTAATGTCATTTTAACTGGGAACCTTACATTTCGCTGGAATTACTTGTTTCGCGATTTAATGCAAATATTTTTACGACTGATTATTTTCTCATGCAATATTCTACTCGAGATGCTCCTTCACAGTATTTCGAATTCATCAATTTAGATATCCAGATATTTGCTGCAAAGTCTGGAGACACACTAGATGATTACATTATTTTCTACATAGAACGAAATATTAATAAAGATTCTTGACCCAGTATGAATTACATATAAAATTCTCGGGAAATAAGTCACATTAACATTTTGTTATGAATTTTCGTATTTACGTACGTTTCGGTCTCACGATCATCATCAGAAGACTTATTATGTCAAAAAGGGTTTATTAAACCTAATTATAGCAAAAGCGTCCATATCGCACGAATTTCAATCAAAAAAAGGCCCACGCCGTCGAAACGGACAGATCTCTTATAATAATTGGTTTCCTTAGTTAAAATATTAACTAATGTGTTAATGTGACCTATTTCCCGAGAATTTTTATATGTAGAACGAAATATTGCCAAACAAATTGACTTGACTACTAAAATTCAATTATTCACTGAGCGAAGAGCAAGACCAAGATTAAACATTTCTTGAAAATTGTCATTGCCGTCTTGTAGACAAAAAAAATAAAAACCTTGTTTTTTAAATCAATGAAATAAATGTATTTTAGAATCAAAAATATATTATCTTCCACGTCATGTATGAAGACTTATAAAATTAATTCAAATCTTATGTCTTTTAGAATAAGTGCTGGACCCTGGAGAGCTTTTGCTGACCGAGCCTTTCTCCTCAAATCCGCCCCTGAGGAGACATCTGACAAAAAAATGACATGCTAGTCTATTTTTGAATAGCTTTTATAGTCTATAATTAGGACACACGTCATTGAGCTCTTCACCAATCGATGAAATTACATTACGTCGCTCAATCTCAAGTATCAATCTGTCAGCAAAATTGATGATTCAAATTTGTGTTCGGATGATAAAAAAGTTTTTTCTAAAATACATCATAAACAAGATTCAAACACGGGACAGATTCCTAGAATATGGTTGTGCTATTCACATAGATTAACTGAAAATGGCGTAATGTGAACCTTGCTGGCAAAATAGTGGACTTATTTGCCAAATCAAAGACGAGAAAAAAGATTTTCATTAATAATTATTGACAATTGATGTTACTGTTAAATATACTTTTGTTTCTGATGTTTGATTCATTTCATATATTTATGATATTTGAAGATCTATTGTGTATGCCCTCATGTTATGTTAGAGTCTCCTGTCTAGACCCGTCTTTATTACTACACTCCATTGACCAGACCTTAGGTCCTCCATATATTGGGAGAGTTGTGGCTTTTCCTCTCCTATCGTTGAAAACCTTAGCCTTGTTAGACCTTCGCAGTAGCACAATTGTATGTGCTGAGGTTTCCTCATTTTCTTAACAGAACCTACATATGATTTTATCTACCAGTCTGACGTACAATGGCCTGTCACGAGCCCAACCATAATTCTAGTTGATCTCTTTTTCTGGCAATGGTTCTTTAATCAACTTTTTGGCATGTCTTATAGTCGGCGGCTTGTTCCACCATTCTCGAGCTTGATTTTTCATCTTTATACTGTTATATGATTTAGGCAGCGCTGTTGCACAGAAAGGTTCTGGACCAATCAGAGCCCAACGTGCTCTTTCCCGGGCTAGTGAATCAGCCTCTTTGTTGCCTTTTGTAACCTGTGTGGTCTGATACCCAGGCTAAAGACAGTCTATTTTGACCGTCCAACTGTTGTAGCACATAACTGAATGTTTTTATAGCCTTTTTAACCCTGAAACTCTTGCCTTAATAGATCTTCGGCACGGTGATGTATTGCAGCGTCGGCTTAGAATATCGTCACGTATTCACCTTCAATAAATACAGGAATGGCCAGCTACACAGACGGCTCAAAGACCGAGGATTTTGAGCCGCCTGTGTAACTGGTCGTTCCTGCATTTATTGAAGGTTTTCCCTTCCATACCTCTCTGCCTGTTGAGTTGACTATTTTGAAGTTTTTCTCGAAGCTATATTTGGGTAACATCTCATCCTCTGACATTCCCTTACTGGGATCGGTTTAAAACTGGTTGTATAGCTCGTTCTACATCTTAACGTGCAATTTGCTTATGTGCTCTTGCCCTCAGGCCAGTCTACTGGTGATTAACCTGGTTTCGCCTTGTATGTAAATGACGGTAGGTTCAGCAATATTTCTAAGGCGACTGTTGGGGTTGTTCCCATACCTCCCTTGGCAGCCAGGTAATCTTTCCTTCGAATGCACCTTAGCGTTCGGATCGCCCCAGCTGGCTGAGTCTTTGGCCACCATACCACCGAGCCATATGCTATCATGAGTGTCTAATGTCCCTGGTGTATAGCCATGTGATCAGTTTTGGTTGTGGCCCCCAATTTTTTTCACACATTCTTCTGCATAAGTTGAGGGATATCGTACTATTTTGAATTGTTTTCGGTATGTTGTTGATGCCATGTCAGCTTGTGATCAAAAATGACTCCCAAGTATTGTGCCTCCTGTTCAATTGGGATATTAATCCCATTCAGAGCTGGTGACGTCAGTCCTCTCAGTATTTTATTTCTAGCAAGAATAACTATTGTGGTTTTATTTAGAACAGTTTGTGTGAGTAACGATATTATCCCTGCAAATTTGCCTATTGCAATTCTCGCAAGATCATCGGCATACCCTAGGCAGTGAATGCCTTTGAATGATAGCCTTTTCAACACCCCTCCTTGCGGGCATCCTACACTAGCTCTATTTGTTACTGTGGTTTCGCCAATTGATGATATGATTATCCTTTTCTCCAAACTGGCGTTTATCCACTGACTCAAGAGGGACGGAACCCCTTTTCTTTCTATAGCTTTGTTATTGACTTTGTTGATGCGTTGTTAAAGGCACTCTTGATGTCGACAAACGTCGTCATGGCTATCTTTTTGTCCTCAAGGGATTTTGATAGTAGTTAAGATCATCCAAATCTGTTGACTTGCCTGACTGATACGTGCATTGGCGTTCGTGATAAAACCTCTTCTCTTATGAGTCTCTCTATAAGTATTTCTAGTGTTTTGAGCAGGAAAAGAACTAGACTAATTGGACGGTATGACTTGGGCGTCGTGTCATTTAGTCTGGCCACCTTGGGTAGATAAATGACTCTTCCTTTTTGGCACTCAGTATGTGTCGAATAGCTATCCAGGCCTTAAATATTCTAATCATAGGAGTACAATAGTATGAATTGAAATTTTTGGGATATCCCCCTACATCAAAAGTGGAATTATACATATCTAAGCATATTTCGAGAGTAACTTGTGAGGTGATTAACCTCATCAACAAGTTTAGTTTACGTGGCATCTGAGCTTGCATTGGAATAGATTTTCATTCAGCATCATAAACATTTTCTTCGACGTATAATCAAAACTCTTTCTGAAATTTAACTCATTTACTAAAGGAGATGGAACTATAAAATGCAGTCTGAAACTATTGCATAAATTGCCAATATTGATAATTTTCTTCAAATTTGCAAATTGTTACCATATTGATTTTATAAAAGCTTGTTTTTTCTATTCCATATAACGTATAGTAGAAATCGCGTTTCTATATCCACCTACCTTAAAAAAATCGAGTGTGGCACCTCCAGCTTTAGCTCCATATCTGATGCCTTTGTTTCCTGCATTTTCTACTAAGCTGTTTACGTCGGTGAATAGCTTCTGTGCATTTTCTGTAGCTAAAAAAGCAGCTAAGTTTGCAGTATAAGAAGCTACAAGTATGAGAATTAGGAACCACCACATTCCTGCTACCATTCTTGTGGAAATGGCTCTGTAGAAGGAGAAATATTCTTCAAGAATAATTATTACCTGTTTCTGTGATGTATGTAAAATGATCATATTTTCGTAGATTCTGTTAAAATGGTTTTTTAGAATCGATATTGTCCAAATTTTATACAGAGTATACTCATTAGAGTTCGAAAGTCAAAAATCTGAATAATACAACAAAAATTCTCTGTGATACCGAATTCGAAGTCAGCATTTTATGATATTATCCACTTGAACGTAGAAATGTCATAAATGGAATTTGAGGAAGAAATCGATTCGTGAATCAGAGACCTTATATAGCAAAATGTTATGAAAAAGACTGATTGTAATTTTGTTTACAACTTACATAGGTGCGATTTCGGTTCCTTGCTGCATAAGACTCCCAGTGGAAAACCAAAAGGAATTCTGCAAACTGAACTGATTTACTAGATATTCTGGTTCATCAATACATGGATAAGGATTAGTCCATTCACTCGGGCATAATCTTCCCATGACATATAGCGAGAAGGATACCACCAGAAATGCTAAAGCCAAACTTAGCCATGTATCAATTGCAAAAGGATCAGCAAACGAGAAAAAGTTTGGTGGAGCTTCTTCAGACTTTTGAAATAAAATAGCTATTCCTGGAAAACAATATTTAGTTATATAATGGGTATGCAAAATACAAAGTGCAAAAGTGCCCTACTTCCATTATTTTGGCCACTGCCGAGTTGAGAGATTAGATATTGTATTTAATTCGGAAAAATAGTGAAATTTTACTATATTGCTCACTTCCTGAGTAGATTCACACGTTAATGGTGAAGCTATAGTTTTTCTTTCATACGTAGATCGCATGGGTTAGTCACATAGACTTTGTAGTCCGTACTTCAAAAAACTGTAGACTTGAATAAGCTGAGCTTTGAATTGCTGTAACTAAATCCGCAGAAGTATACATATTTGTTTGAGTGAGTTTTTTGTATATGTGGAATTCCAAGTGATTACCATCCTTTTCTTTACTGTAAATGAGAAATAATCACTCTAATCCACTAAAAATACTGTCAAAGTACTGAGGACTTTACGGCTACCAAGTAGCCATCATCAGATTGAGAACGATTATTTCTTAGTTATAGTGTATTCACAGTGTTAACTATTTTATATCTCTTATAATATTAATATCAATGGAAGGAAGCTGCTTATGTGTTTCTATTTCGACAGTGAATCAAATTGTCTGTTAATCGTGTTCCGAAAGCCAAGTAAATCAAAATTTTCGCTTATAATTTCCAAAATATCATCGATATATCATCTATTATACCAAATTTTTTGGAAACTGATTTAATTTTGATTTTAAGGAGGTGTTTCAAGTTCTCTTAGAACTATATAGGTCGAAAAATGAGAAACTGGATTGCCCAATGCACATCCGTTTGTTTGTTTATAGTGTTTTTGTTAAAAGTGAAATAATTTGTTTCATAGATAAAGACATAAGGATCGCTTATTCTGTGGACTTTGTATAGGAGTATTAATATTATATATAAAAATTCTCGGGAAATAAGTCACATTAACACTTTGTTATAAATTTTCGTCTTTACGTACGTTTCGGTCTCACGACCGTCATCAGACGACTTATTACGTCAAAAAGGGTTTATTAAATTTAATTTAGCACAAGCGTCCATATCGCACAAATTTCAATCAAAAAAAATCCACTATTCAGTAATATTCTTATAATATACAAGCGCATGTTGGTATAGTCTCATAACAACTGAAGTTCGAAGTTATTATGTTGAGTATCTACTTTCGAACCAGATGTAAGATTTATGAGGTACTTGAAAAAGGTTTCAGACCTGTATTGGAATATTACTTTTAAGCATTCTTCCTAAAATATACTTTTAACATTATAAAGACGCATGTAGGAATTTGCAAGAGTTTTAATTGATTAAATTAGTATAAATCTGATTTAATCCCTGAAGATGATTCCTATGATTTACAGATTTGGAGTCACGTTTTATGTGAATCATCTCCAGGATAGATCTCTTATAATAATTGGTTTCCTTAGTTGAAATATTAACATTTTGTAATCAAATTGATGGTTATAATCAAAGCAGTGCTTAGCAAGGGCGGTGGAATTTTCTAAGTTTTTATTTCTTGTGCTATACTTATGGCCATACATTCTTTTTTGTAAATATTGTTTAGAGATTCCAGTATAAGTCCCATCATAATCTAAACAATTCTATTTATATACTGTGTGGGTTTGTTTATCTTTAGGTATTACAGGTTTTAGATTTGAGAAATATTTCCCAACACAGTTGGCTTATGCGCAACATTTATATCATACTTTTTCAAACATTTCTTAATTTTCTCTGAGATCTCCGTTTGGTAAAGTTATATAATTTTCTGTATTACCTTTTATGTTATTTTTATATGACGAACCATTTTAGATTTTGTTTATTCTCTCTTTAATGATATGATTCAAGAAAGTTTTTGGGTAGCCATTCCAGTGTATTTACGAACAATTTTTAAATTTTTGGGACGGTCCTCTGCGTGGGACAATTTTACCGCGCGGTCTGTAAGGCTGTTTATGACACTTTTTTTTATAACAAGCTTGTGCAACGGAATTGAAATGAAGATAACGTTCAGACCAAACTTCTTTAGTAAACCAAGAAGTTTTTATTTTTCCATCTGCATCATGCCTAATGTTCATATCTAGGAAATTTATATTTTTGTTTACTTCTATTTCACAAGTGAATTGAAGTTTACAGTGGAAATTGTTAAATTCATTAATCACATATTGAATTTTATCGTTGGAACACACATAAGGCAATCATCTACATACCGTTTAAAGAATACAGGCTGAAAATCTAATGAACTTATAACAGATTCCTCTAGGCATTCCATAACGAGGTTAGCAATGGTAGCTGAATTAGGAGATCCCATTGCTGTGCCGAATATTGGTCCAAAATATTGCTCACCGTACTGAAAATAAGTGCATTCTAAACAAAACTTTACAGCGTTTATAAATTCTGATTGTAGTTTCTTATTATTATTAGGCAATGCAAATTCCGGACCTGAGCTTAACGTGTGCTGCACCTCATCCGGAAATTTTGTGTCAGTTAGATTTTTCAACCATTGTTCATTGAGGTATTAATATTTGAAAACCATTTCTCCAGAATGTTTATTGGCTCAGGGATTGTAGATTTGTAAATAATGAAAAAACATCAAATGAAAGGGAAGTATCACCAAGTTCAAAGTTGAAATGTTCCAATTTCAATTTTCTACGTAAAACAGCAAAAAGGAATTTAGTAACTTCCAAGCAGCACATTTTGACTGTGGAAAATAATGAAAATTAAAATTAAATCAATTTCCAAAAGTTTGGTATAGATATGTCTATGATATTTCAGCGATTACAAGCAAACGTTTTGATTTACATGGCTTTTTGAACACGCATAATAGCCAATTTGGTTCACTGAAATTCACTGTTAGAATAGAAACAGACAAGTAGCTTCCTTTCCTTGATATTAACGTTATAGAAGATGGTAATCACTTGGAATTCGACATAATTATACAGAAAACCCAATCGAACAAATAGGTTCTCCTGCGGATTCAGTTACACGAATTAAATATAACATAGCACCATTTAATAGCCTTATTCATAGATTATCAAACGTTCCTTTGAGCCAGCAAAATTATAACAACGAAGTTGAAAAACTTCAGCAAAGAGCGCTGGATAACGGTTATAACAAATCTTTGATTAATAATTCAATTTCCAAACAAAAAAGGAAATTGGAATGCAACCAATTAACATAATTGTAGCCACTACTCTCAAATAGTTCAATAATTTCATTTATCATCCTTCAGTAATTAATAAATTCCATAATTTGTTTTCTAAATTTGCAATTCAACCTGTTTATAGATGTAAGAACAAGCTAACGAACAGATTAGGCAACACCTTTGATGAAGTTTCCGACTACGAAAAATCTGGGATTTACAAAATTGATTGTAAATAATGTTCAAAAAGCTATGTGGCTCAAACTGGAAGAAACATTTTAACAAGGTATAATGAAAATATAAAGAAAAATGATGGTGGAAAATCAGCGTTAGCTGAACATATTTTAAATACAGGTCACACTATTTCTGAAGAAAGTTTATCATTTTTAAAACACAGTTTGAACAAATATAAATGTAATTTAGAAAGGATGGAAATGCATAAAGGAAAAAGCAATTCAGATTTATCTCCCACTGAGGGTAACCCCTTGTTTGCATTATTAACCCCAAATAGTATTCAAACAGGTTCATTTTGATTTCTAATTTAGTTTGCCCTAAAGATTACTGAAAGGTTCTCAATACTTTAACAGTATTTTCAATGGATAATGGTCATGTTTTCTTATTTATAGAACAATAATTCAATATACGAGTATCAGTAGAAATTTTAGAAAATATTAAACAGAATAGTTACGTAGTTTTGAATAAAAAAAATCGATGGTTGAAGCCGTTCCTTTTTGGTAATTTATCATTATAATTAAATGAAAGAATTTTATACCACTTCCACTAATAATATGAAATCCATTATCAAACAGATACGATATTTTGTAATTGTTCTTTTATTTAATCATAATGATAAATTATCATAATGTAACAGCCATCGATTTTTTGTAAATTTAGGTTTTATCCATGATGTTTTCTTCGATTAATAAGTTGTTTTGAGCTGTGTGAAATAAATATTTTCATTCAATTGCTTACCTAAATTCATAAACGGAGCTGTGAAATCGACAGCCTCTTGCCTTTGGGAATTAATAGTCATATCGGCAATTGCCAAATCACAAGTCTGAAAAAAAGTCACACCACAGTTTATATATACTGGAGAGTATTCAGGTTCCTACATATTATTATGATCTTTGGGTTCAGCAGTGGCGGCTCGTGAACTTTTTAAGAAAGGAGGCTGAACATAAAACGTTTTTTTTTAAATATACTCTACTCAGCCAATTAATTTAACTTTTGCACAGAGACCGTACCAGCTACTTCAGTGACAAAATTAATTGTTGCCCAGCAAGAACCAACGTGGAGGTGTAGTTTCTCTTGGCAAACAATTTTTTTGTTCGTTTTTTGTTTTTTAATTTTTTTTGGAATTTTTGATATTTTTTCTTTTTTTTGGAATTTTTCATATTTTGTTTTTTTATTAATTTTATTAACTTTTTTTTTATATTAACGGGCACTGTTGCCAGATTAAAAATAACTACTGAAAACGGGGAATTAATTGTAAAATTCAAAATAATTATTAGCGAAACAGGAAATAAAATGGAGAATGATCATTAAGATAAATTGGTGAGGAGGCTGTGTCTCCTTAGCCTCCTTCGAGGAGCCGCCACTGGGGTTCAGCCGTGCCTAGGAGAATTTATGGTTTATAAAGCAACTCTTTTACTTCGGAATACTTCAAATATATAAAAATATATCAAAATATATCAACATTAACTTACAAATGCATTGGTTATTAGAACATTTCTTTCTACTATTGAAAACAAAGGTTTTCACTAAATTAAAACTCACATGATTTAATAGATCTCCTATCATTCCAGACCATTTCTGGGTTGATTGGTTTTTTGCTCCATTGTCCTTATCATCCCTCAATGTGAATGTGTAAATAAATTTCTCCATATCGGCTAGCTCTCTGATTAAATCAACTGCAAATCCTTCAAATCTATCATTTCCTATTAATGGTGAAGGTGATTCTATCAAAAACCCAAAGGGCTCGGTCTGTAAAAGCAATGATATGAAAACAGTTTCAGTAGTTACTTTTAAAAACTCGATAAATGTACGACGCAACTATAGATTATTTGCAAAATAAGTGTGTGTACCATTATTAATGAATCAGCGTGTATATATTCCACTTGTTATTGCAATCTTGAAATCCCGTTCTCCTTCAAACAAAATGTAGTTGATAACTGTACTGACGAAGCCACTTTATGTTGGTGAAACAATTGTTAAAGGTCATAAATAAATTTCACTGTCGAAGAGGGTGAATTGTATTTTTATAAACTAAATTAGTCCAGTCTATAAGGTCTCATTCTTACACCACCTTTGGAATTTTCAGTAGAATCCCAAGAACTACGAACTCTAAATTCAGATATTCATCCACCGTTATTTAGTTTTTGGCTACGAATAATGACCAAAAGGTAATAATGAGTGTTAGCATCACTATGAGTAGTCAGTGAACCATTCCAGGTTTGAGTATCTATTTCTTCACAACAATTCTCTAGCTTAATATGAAAACTTCGTTGGTGATTATCTGCTTACAGAGTTTCTATATCAATTTTGCATCCAAGCTGAGTCTTTGATAGGATTGGAAGTTTATTACCAGCAGCATTTCTCACATTCTGGTTAAAGTGCACGAGCGCAGCGAATAAGCAGTTTGATATCCACTAAAATGGGACAATGCTAGGCGGTTTTTCTCGACCGTCTTTCAACGATCAACTACAGATCGCGACGAATTATGAAATTTAACCTGTGATCTGATTTTATACTTCTTTTCAATAAAACTTCTAATTTACTTAATTTTCTTATTATATTCGTTCATTTTAACACAGGTGTGCTAAATATCAGGCTGAATAATTGAACCTGGTTAGGATGGTTGAGCGCTGTGACAGCACCTTTGTCCCTGGAAGAAGAACACCTTTAGCGACGGAAATTTTATATTGCGGAGATTTATCTACCGAGTCTTCTTTAACATGGTAGCTTAAATTGCTCCCTAGTAGACTTTGTTGCTACTGCGCTTGATTTTTGGGTTTTATGACCAGCCTAGTAATTATACGATCTCAATATTTGAATCATGTTACATTTGATAGAGGAAAACATATGGTCCGAGAAATTCCGTCATTGCTTTTTTTTTAATTTTCTGAATTATAAAGATAACTTAGATAACCCACATTCCTGGATGTCTAGTCTAGCGTGTTTACCGATTACACCACGTTGGTCCCGTCAGAGTGTCATATTATTGTAAATATAAACCTGGCGAAGGATAGTAGATCATTGATGAACACAATGCGATTGGATGCAATTGGTAAGCACGCTGGACTAGACATCCAGGAATGTGGGTTCGTTGAAACGATAATGGCGAAGTTAATGTGATTGTTTGAAAATAGAACTCACCAAACACATTTCTACAACTAGCATTTTATTTTGTAGATCATCATTCTCTAATAGGTTCGTATCATTCTCTTGGATCCTCGACATTTTTAAGCCGTTACTTTGATTCCATGTACCAACTTGGGTGATGCCAGTTTCCTGCAATTCTACAACTTCCAACATGAAATTACTTCGGTAGCCTTCGTTATCGAACTTGTTCAACCCAGTGATACCATAAAACTGGTTCTGGTAAATGGTAAAGATAATTATTGGAATAATAAATATATTTCATCGAAATAATCAATAAACAAAAATTCGGACTATTTGCGGTTAAGACGCTATTCTCATTTACTTTGGTTAATCATACTTACGGTTTTTAGAAGATTTGTAAGGGTAGAACCATATTCCCAACTCTGAGCTGAATTGCAATCAAGTTTTCTGGTTCTAAAGTTTGAAGTTTGCTGGATGCTGTTAAGGGCATAACTGAGCATTCTCACACCATCAATTATTAACGCGGAACGTGTGTCCAATTTGCAATTTTTCTGATCTTCATTGCAAATGCTGTTAGTAGCATTTTCTATCTTGGGATTATTCGGATTAATGAGTCTGATCTGGAGGGGGAATATCCCATAGATTATGTAAGTAGTTGCACATTAGACAAGTTATAACCAGGGCCGGATTTAGGGGTGAGTCGGGTGGGCCATGGCCCAGAGGCCTCCACCACCTAGGGGCCCCAACCAAAGATCAAGTGAAGAAAAATTTTTTTGCTTATTACAGAAATCATATGACAATTATTTAATATAGTAATCAATAGTATCGTTATCAATAGTATTGATGTGAATATTGATAATCAATAATGAATAGTATCGTCTTTTTGCGTCATTTGGTGCAACATTTGCATGTACAGATTTCTTACGACAACGCGTCTGCCATGAGTGGGAAATACAACGGTCTTCAAGCTCTTGTGAAGGCGGACAACGGATTGGCTGATTGGATTCCTTGTGCTGCACATTCCCTGAACCTCGTCGGCA
Organism: Endomychus coccineus; assembly: GCA_958510875.1. Lineage (NCBI taxonomy): Eukaryota > Metazoa > Arthropoda > Insecta > Coleoptera > Endomychidae > Endomychus > Endomychus coccineus. Next base: position 62,425,814 of record OY294067.1, on the reverse strand, counting down.
AAGATGCTGCAGAATGTTGTGTTGAGGCAGTGCGGTTTTTCAACTTTTTGGAAGAAGTTTACGTATTTTTCACGAGCTCTACAAGTCGTTACAAGAAACTTACAGAGCAACTCCAAACATCTCAGTCCGAAACAGAGAAACGTCACATACATGTCCCAACTCGAGTGAATAGTACCCGCTGGTCTTGTCGTGCAGATGCTACTAAAGCTTTGGTGCTCGGATATGCAGACATAAAACAAACACTCTTGTTAATGTCCAAAGATGATGACCAACATTCGAAAACCCGAGTCGAGTGTCAAGGCTTGCATGAGCAAATGTGCAAATTGGAAACTGGCATCTATGCTGTCTTCTGGAATGACATTTTAAACATAGTTAACGCGACAAGCAAACTGCTTCAAAATTCCAAGCTCGACTTGAATTCGGCAGTTGCAGCTCTGAAGTCACTGAAAGTTTTCATTGAGAAAGAACGCGACAACTTTGCATTCTACGAAGAAGCAGGAAAAGAACGAACTGGAACGTCAGAGTACGAGACCTCGAGGACACGGCGCCGAAATCTCTGCTTGATTCCACTGGACTACGGGCACGCGCCAGAAGTGGCCTTGTCACCATCGCGGAAATTTGTCGTCGAAAGCTACCTCCCTGTAATCGACCAGTTGTTGACATCATTGGACCAACGGCTTGCGGCGTATGAACTAGTGTCTACGCTTTTCGGATTTCTGGCTGAACTCGAGGATTTGAGTTCCGATGATTTGCGTAAACAACCACGGCTTTTGGCTGGGATTTACAAAAATGAAAATCTTGGGGTCGAGCTAATACAGTTTGCCGAATTTTACAGACAGTTTGCTGGGAACAAAGACCAATACTTAAGTCGCGAACATTGTATGTATTCGTTAATCATTGAAAAACAGCTGCAAGATGCTTTTCCTAATGTTGAAACTATATTAAAAATGTATCACGTTCTAATGATCACGAATTGTTCAGCGGAAAGATCATTTTCAAAATTGAAATTGTTGAAAAACAGATTGCGAACTCAACAACGTCTTAACGATCTCGCGATTTTTAGCAGCAACAGAAATATTTTGAAATCCTTGAATTTTGACGATGTCATTGACGATTTCGCGGCGAGGAAAACTCGAAAAATACTTGTGTAAAGTTATTGATATTTATGTACATTAAATAATATGGATATATTGTCCAAATTTTTTTTTACAAGAACATTTTAAAATGCATTAAAATTGCATTCAGTATACATTCGGTGTATACTGAATAAAAAAATTTTAGCCTCTGACATATAGGGGCCCCCACCAAACTTGGGCCCAGGGGCCTCCACCACCTTAAATCCGGCCCTGGTTATAACTCACTCAATCAATCAGGTGACTTTGTGAAACATTAAGAGCCATCAAACGCTACCTTATTTACATAAATTGAATCAACTAACAAAAAAGAATGCGTTCATTTGAATGAAATTTTGAAAGAACGTGGTTTTGTGCTTTTAATGTGTGACATAAATATATTATGGAAACGTGGTGGTATTTACTCACCCCAGTTATATTTGTCTGACTGTACTGTAAGATTGTTAGATCCAAGATATGTAAGTCAAGATTAGTGATAAAATAGCTATATCTCTTATTCATGAGTCCAATTTGTTGCGCTTGAGTCAAAACTTCGAGCAAATATTCTAGTCTGCAATCGATGACGAAGTTCCTGATATCAGATTCAGCAATTTCCTTCAAAATTGTCCTTGAACGAAAACAAAATGTGGAAGTATTTTTTAGCTCGATATACGTGACAGGAACCATAAAATAGATAAATTAGATAATGTCGTCATATTAAGCGAATTCTTTTACGTCTTTCGTGCTTTCACACTGACTTAATAGGATCAACCAACTACGGAAGATTATATGGTATGTTATTAGTGACTTGCGAAATTTAGCCTCGAAACAAAACACAAGAAATAGCCCAGTGTAAATTAATGAGTTACATTTTCAATTATTCGTGTTTCGTTCGTTGATGCGCCCTACACATTTTCAATTGAAAGCGATAAAGACGCTCACAGCTCAGTACAATTAAATCAAGGAATCCCGCGCTTTATTGACTTGAATTAGTTTTCAGACATCTTCTGATGATGATCGAGGAACTGAAAAGTACGTAAAGACTAGAATATAGTTGACATATGAGTTAATGAGACCTATTTCCCAAGAATTTACATATTATTATACTACGAATAATAAAGTGTCATCAGTAAATAGTTGAACATTGCATTTAATCATGTTTTTCATAATGTCATTAAGATATTCCCTAATGGAACACCAAAAAGAAATTTGAACCGATGTAACAAAACTCTAAAACCGTTTAATCATAGTGTCCCTTACTTCACCATATGACTTCAATTTTTCTATGAGCAATTTACGTTCGATGGTTTTAAATGCTCTACGAAAGTCTAGAAAAACATCTGCTATAACCATTTTATGGTTTAAGGCACTTTTCCAATTCATATGTACTGATTATAATGCATTCTCACAAGAATTATTTTCATAGACCCTGCTTGGTGAATACTCAAAAGGTTAAGTTTTCAAAATTGTCTATAAACTGACAGTTTACTACTGTTTCCAATAATTTTTCGTTTACAGGTAGCGTATTTATAGGTCGAAACTCTTCACAATTATTTGTGTTTGCTTTTTTTGTATTGGCACGATTGTAGATTTATTCCAGTTCCTTGAAAATGCTCCAAGACGCGAGCACGGTCGTACATACAGGTCTGGGAACTCGTATGTTTGACATGGGTTTCTCACGCGTCGCCAAACTCATAGTCCCTCGCTCAGCCACTAGCTAGCGCTTGGATCGAAGTGATAAAACGATTTCTTTCCGGAATCGCAAGCAGTGGTACTAAGTATTCTGATTTGGGAGAGGAATAGAACTGTTACTCTTGTCAAAATTTATTACTCACCTTAAAAATAACTTCCCCTTTTTCGTTATACATGCTCGCACATATAAAAGACCTCGTTAAAACGATTTCTATCCGGAATCGCAAGCATCCACTTTTTTCGCATTTCCGCATCTTTCGGTCTTTAAAAACAGAAGTTTCTTGCTTTACACTTTTGTACCCTGTTTTGCATTTCGGCACGATGCGTAATTTGTTTCTAAAAACGCAGGTATTCCTTGTATTTACAAGTCAATAATGACAGTTGTCAGAGAACACTCTTCGACTACTGCGCCATCCTTTTTGGTACTATGCGACAGTCGACGCTTAGCGGAGTCACTTCTCACATAGGAAACAGCATCGAGTTCCCAGACCTGTATGTACGACCGTGGACGCGAGATAGTGTTTGAAAGATCTACAATTATATACCCAATCACTTCAAATGACTTTTCTACAAAGACACTACCATATTTCTTCTTAAGGTTGTTCACAGTGATTCTTAATTCAGCCAATGACAGCAGTTTAAATTTAGAAATCTTTACGAAGCTGTTATCCCTCTGTCCTACTATTTCTGTATTCTCTGATCTTGGGAGTTAGCATTCCAATGCTTCGTAGAAAGTATTCGTAAATTTTTCTTGTATTAAAATTTCTTCTCTCTCCATTTTGCCATAAAAGTATATATACCCTTCTGTTTTACTTTTTTATTGTTCTCCATAATTCTGTTGAGTGTACTTATATCGATGATGTAGGTATTTTTTTGTGTTAATTGGAAACTTTGAGATATATAATAATTTTGAATAATATTGCATTATGCTTTTATTGAAACTGGTGGTCCATGTATCATGATTAAATAAATGTACGTATTTAAGAATTCCCTATGTAGTAGAGTGAGCTGCGCTTTCCAGGGCTACTTCGGCCACACAGGCAAAATTAATGATAGATTCGGAGGAGATATAAATAGAGAGAGGGCTTACTGACCCCAGATTCCCCTGCCAAAATAAAATGTATTGTGTATTCGATTTGACGTGACAAAACCTTCTGAAAAAAACTCAAAATAAGTTTGTCATGGCTGGGATTCGAACCAAAGTTCTTTCCAAAAGCTATAAAGTGTGTGTATACTGAAATATCGTTAAGCAAGTTACCTGTATATACCAGTTTTATATTGGTCCAGTTTCCTGACAATAATTTGATACGAGCTATCCAATGTCAACTTTAGTAATTCATTTACCCTCCAAAGACTTTCATTATCATCATAAAGAATTGTGAAAGCCTTCCATCCCCATTTGTTGATAATATCTACATAAGCATTGGAAAGAACTGCAGGATGAGGATAATTGTTTACAATTGTAGTATCCCTTAGAGGTCGATGATTCCATCTAGTTTGGATGATGGGAACTTCATTCGCATCACAAACAGATTGCGCCGCGTCAAAATTGTTTGGGCTATGAGGACCAAATATAGCCAAAACTCCTGTTTCCAATAGTGCACATGTTCTTTTCAATACTTGAAACGGATTATTTTGCTGAACGGTCAATATTTCAGGTGTTAATTTCTCTTCATCTGCATTTCGTTCACTATTTATTGTATTTATAGCATATATCAATGATTTCTCCAGATATAGATTGGTTTCATCACTCTCATCAAAGATACCACCTGCAATAGAACTTTAAGTCACGCTTTATCATAATAATAATGCAATCACAAAAAGATTAACATATTGAGTAACACATTCACACGTTTTGGTCAATGCTATGAGGTAATATTGGCATCATCGAGCATGAACGCATTTTTTGCCTTGATAATGGTGGTAATTTTCACCGGCCATACCTTAGTCACTATGGATTATGAATTGAAGTTGGATGTTTTAAACACCCACTCCGTAACCCTTTTCCAGAACTAGTATGTATTATTGTTTCTTCACCTATTAGCTGTTGTTCGGGGGATAGCCCAGCCCACGATATAGTATAATGGTAATGCGTCTCTTATATTAAACGCGTAGCCCAAGTCTGTGAACTTACAACTCTTGCCGCAGGGTCGCTACCGTCGAATGTAGGAGGAGTTATCCGGCGCACAGTGGGTAAGTTCACGAATTTAAGTGGACAATATTCAAGACAAAAATTTTGAATTTCTGAGTGTTAGATGTTATTACTATTATTTGGAAAGTTGCATAATAGTAGTAGACTGTCTACAGGAGAGAGCGGTCCAAAGTTATAACGTGTGGTTGTAGAGTGAATAAATAAATAATAATAAATAGTTCATTAATGAACAATGAGTGCGTGTAGTAAGTGCAAGGAAAATCTACCACCGGAGGAGGATTTTATACAATGTGAAGGATGTAAGGCTAAGTTACATTACATGTGTGCGGGTGTACGTGAAATAAATTGGCGTAAGTTTAATCTGGAGTATAAAACTGCCTGGCGATGTATCACCTGTAAGGATAAAAACAATCCAGATAACGCGAAAATAAAAAGTTACGTAAATCTAAACAAACCAACAGCTGATCCCAACAATGAAAATACCGCTTGCGAATCTACAAGTAAACAAGAAATTACACTCTCATCGGAAGTTATCACAGCTATTCGAAAAATTATTCAACATACGGTAAAAGAAACCATTGCTGCTGAAAATAAGGAATTGAAAACACTTATTGGGAGTTTCCAAGAAGCAATCAATTTCTATAGTACCCAACTCGACGAATTTACCCAAAAAATTTCAAAAATGTCATCTGACAACCAAAAATTACAAAAAGAACACGAAAAACTTAATGATAAATACAATTACCTACAAGAAGAAATGAAAAAATTACAAATTAACTCTGAAGCAGACAAACAAAATTTAAGAATTCGAAATATACAGATTGAGGGAGTGCCGGAAAAGAAAGACGAGCAATTACTGGAAATAGTAACGCGTGTAGGTGAAATCATAAACGTTAACATATCATCTTCAGATGTAGCGTCAATCTACCGTATCAACTCAATTAATGTAAATAAACGTCCAATAGTAGTGGAATTCACTACCCAGTCAATAAAAGATAAATATCTCACAAATTCTAAAATAAATCGACCAAACTCAACCTCATATAAAGAACTTCCAAACCAACAAATATATGTCAATGAATATCTAACACCATTCTACAAGAAATTAATATATGAAACCAAATCAAAAATGGAAAACGGTGTGAAAAAGTTTAAATATGTGTGGTTTAAGCATTCAAAAGTGTTGGTAAGGAAAACTGATACTAGCAAAGTCCTTCATATTCAGTGCACACAGGATTTATGAATATAATATAAGTATATTATATATGAACCATACTAATAACTAATGATGAATAGAACAGACTTTGATAAAACATTTGATGAATACGATAATTATAAAACTCATGTAATATATAATAAGTCTGAATGTAATAGAATTTTAAAATTATATAAATTTAACATCTTTCATATGAATATCAGAAGTCTCAATAAAAACTATGATGAACTAAAAATCCTATTACATTCTTTTGATGTAGGTACATTCGATATAATTGTAATTACTGAAACATGGCAACTGAAATCAGTAGATAATTTCAACATAGAAGGATATAATGTATATTATAATCTTAGTGCAATAAACAAATCAGACGGAATTGTTATTGGTATAATTGGCTGGGGTGGTGTCTACAAAACTAACTTACATAATCTATTTGTGGCTCAAAACATAATATTAAAAATAATGTACAATATAACTAAACTATATACTTATCATGAATTTCAATACGACACAAGAGCAGCAATTCACAACCCCATATCGGTAGAAAGAGCACATAAAAGAATTGGCCAAAGATCATCGAAATACCTAGGACCTCGTTTCCATAACCTCTTACCTCCAAAATTAAAATCTATACAAAACCGTAAAATCTTTCGAAAACGCCTCACGAATTATTTGATAAATTGTAACATGAAACCTTTCTATACTTATTTTGATTAGTACAAGTCCTGCAAATTAATAGAAACGGAAATTAAAAACATAAATTACACAATAAAGCAACATGAAACTCTTGTAATCCCAATTTCTTATAAATAGATTATTATAGAAAAAAATTCTATTCAGACTGTAAAACGCATTTAGATTCCCAAATTATATCACTAAACCATACTCTCCTTTGTAATCCAGTATTATTACAGTAACGAAATGAAAATCTAAAATTATAATTCTTCTCCAATTATGTAAAATTGTAGTTTAGTATTAAATTATTTTATATTGATGTTTCTCTCTTGTGATGAATGCATGGAGTAAAGTGCTCATGCACGGGCTATGCCCATATGAACACATTTACTTTATATGCAATTAAGATTATTGGCGTACTTTAAAGATAAAGATTAACTATTGTACTATTATATTATATAATTTAATGTATACACAATAAAGCTTCTTTCTTTCTTTCTTTCTTTCTTTCTTTCATTAATATTAACTATTTACTGTGTTTACAAATACATGGTAAAATGAGTGAAGGACTCCTGTTTACACTGCCCAATTCCTTACAGTTAGAATATCTTACATCGCTGTCTGATTATTATGTACAAGTTGCTTCTGCCGTATACAAGTATAGTATTTCCTTAACAATGAATATTACTGAGATAGATAAGACCATATATTTCCATATTTATATTGGATCTACATTGTAATATATATGTAGAGTTAATTTAACAATTTGTAAATTTATGCCCATATTCAATAAAGAAATCCTGGTCAGAGCTCAGGTTGATAATGATTTTGTTAACATCACATATCGGTAAGAAATTAAAAAAATTATCAGCTTATCATCGTTTTCGCCATTTAGCTCCTCTTACATCCGACGGTAGCGACCCTGCGGTAAGAGTTGTAAGTTCACAGACGTGGGCTACGCTTTCGTCATGTATAACAATATACTAGACGCATTACCATTATATTATACCGTGGCCCAGCCTTACCGATTACTGGTTGTTTTTTTCTATCTAATGCCTCTCCTTATGACAGTATGTGTTTGTCAATTTCCGTCATTTTTCCGCATTGTACTTTAATAAATGATTTCCCGCGGGATATGCAAGGAGCTTAATTTCAGTGCTTTTCTTTTGTGTTGTTTGATCCAGTTCCGTTTGACTTTCTGTCACTCCGAGTAGGTATCTAAAAATTCTTGAGCAATATTTGGAGTTGATGAGTCAATTCCAAACGTCTATGATTTTGTGTTTAGGAGATAGAAGTTACGTCTATGCTTACGCATGAAACCTTCCATCAAGCTTGAAAATATAAATCCAAAATATCTCAGACAGTAGGTTTTGATTTTGAATAAACACCACATTAAACGTTGTGTTCTTCGATACCTTCGAAATGGAATATTACTAATCGAAATAGTTAACAAAATACACTAGAATTTTTGATCGGCAGAGCAATAGCAGTCGTATTTTCGCGTCCTCAGTATGAAACAGTAGTGGTAAAAATCGGTTAAAAACTTCAAAAAAATTACCTTAAAAGAAATTTCAAACATATAGGAAGAACATATCTTCTAAACCGTTTTCGGGCGATAGATTTGACTCAAGTCTTTGAAATTCAAGTGAACTTTCTAATTATCAATCAGTATTCAAAAACCTAGAATTGGAAAATATTTTGCTTCCTACTAGTATTGCGTTAGCCGTGTTAAGAAATAGATCCAATGTTTGATAAATCATTGTCTCTATTGCCAATTTCATGTGCAGTTGAATAAAAAAGTTATTCGCTGTTAATTGATATTGTTAACCACATACATATCATACACATTAATAGTTTCAATATATTCCGAAGATTTCCATAAGTATAATTACTGCTATCATTTATTCTGATGTAATACAAAATTGGTCCATACTAAAAAAGTTTTTGGATGGTTTTGGTGCTTACTTGTTGAAAATTCATATCTATAGTTTTAAAAAAATACACTTGTAATAAATTTTCACAAACTTCGTTTTTATTAAACGAAACGTGACATATTTCACTACACGGTGGCTTTATCAAACAATGGTTTTACAAACTATGGTTTATTCCTTAAATATTAAAATTAAGATTAAGAAGGAGGATATTTTTTCTTAAGAAACCAATCATATTTTTTTTTATTTTAATAACGGCTATAACGAATAAATTGTGATTGATTTACTTAACAAAAAAGATTATAATGGAGCAATGAAGTTAGTTTACCCTAGTACAGTTAAGACTCATAATTATAGATCGATAATGTATGTAGGTAAACTTTCTGATAATGTATGCAATTTACTTAAAAACCACAATGTTACCACATATTTTAGAACAATTAATGCGGTAAGCAAATATATTAAAAACAACAAAGATAAGAATAACAAAGTTCAAGAATCAGGAGTATACAATGTAGAGTGTGAAGATTGTGATAAATTGTATATAGGTCAGACAGGAATATATATCAAAACTAGAATTAAAGAACATTTTAATTTGAACAAAGGAGATTCAAAAATTGAAAACCATACTAAATAAACTGATCATCAATTCAAAGATGATTTTGAGATTCTCCATAAGTCAGTTAAAAGTAAAGTATTAAATAAAACTTTTTAAATGATCAGAAACACTTTACAAATTCTCCATTATTAAATTCATTTGGAAGTAACTCTCATCATACTGTACACGTACCTCACTCATCCCCTCCTTCTTAATCTTAATTTTAATATTTAAGGAATAAACCATAGTTTGTAAAACCATTGTTTGATAAAGCCACCGTGTGGTGAAACATGTCACGCTTTTTTAATAAAAACAAAGTTTGTGAAAATTTATTACAAGTGTATTCTTATAAAACTATAAAAAAGTCTATCCTCCATAATATTTTGGAACATTAAGTACTAGGGTACTGTATTTGTCGATACTGGTAGTAGCAAAGTTTCTATATATACATAAATAACGGCATATTAATAAGAAGTAATAAAAATACATCAAATTTAAACTCAAAGCATGTAGTAAAATAATAATGTTCTCATCAAAAATATATCAAATTTAAACTTCATCTCAAAGCATGTTGTAAGATAATAATGTTCTCAACAAAATTGTTGTAACTATCTCACCTATAATTATATCAGTATAGTTTGGTACAATCAGGAATGAGAGGAACACAAATATTTCACAATACCGCATAGCTTGATTTAATTATACTACTACGTTCATTTCACACTGAAATTGCTTTACACCGATGTCCAGAGTTTATTAATATACAGATGACATAAATTTGCCAATATTCATCGTATCAGGAGGAGTCTTTCGATGAATATTGTTGCCTTGTAGTCAAATGTATTAAAATTTGTCATATGATTTTATAAAAAATTCATTATATTCACTTCGTTCGTGAGCATCCCTCCTGTGCTACTAGTTATAGTAAATATTAGATTTTGCTAAAGCCCGGTCCAGACACAACGACTTAACTGCACGATAAAACGGTCATGTAAGTTATTCGACAAAACGTAGTATAAATCGCGTGTCCATACAGTCGCGAGTTATCGTTCAAACTTCCCGACTTTCAGTTTCGTGACCATCGCTATGGAAGAAGTGCTACTATGGTCAATTTATGCCGTATGGCTTGCACGAAAATTTCGAAACAGAAGAAAAAATCGAAGAACAAAGTGGTCCAGGGAATGGTTGTTAAAGAGATCCGACTATTCTCATATCAGATGATTAAATGAACTTCGTAGTGAACCTGATGATTGGCGCAATTATTTGAGAATGGATGTGGAAACTTACATGTATCTGTTAAATTTAGTAACGCCATACATTCAGAAACAAGATACTTGCATGAGAAAAGCGATTTCACCTCACGAGAGATTAAGCGCCACTTTAAGGTTCCTTGCAACTGGAAGAAGCTACAAGGATATGGAATATACAACTATAATATCCAAGCAAGCATTGAGTGAGATTATACCAGACACCTGTGAAGCAATCTACAAGGTTTTAAAGAAAAACTACCTGAAGGTAAATGTGAAATACATACTTTGTTATATTTTTTTATTAAGGAACAAGTGAAAGTAACAATAAGAAAAAATAAAATAAAACATTGTCAGTACATTTTAATATGTTAATCATTAATATTAAGAAAAAATAATCATGTAGCACTATTGTCGGGGTCAAAATTTGTAACGTACTGTGATAAATATGAGCAAGACGAATCTGAATTTTCATATTCCGATGGGCAGATTGGAGTATGTGGATGTTGTCCAATTTCCATTAATGAATAGGGACGTTGTTGGTTTGACTGTTGTGAAGTTTGCATATAAGAATTATATGATCCAATATTGGAATTATGCTGTTGACGCTTCTCTTTGTTAATCTGAGAACGGTGCTGCTGCTGCTGCTGTGTATTTTCAGGTATAATGTTCTGAGGCTGTTGAAACCGTTGAAGACGATTCTCTCCAACTATGTCACTTTTCCAATTTCTATTCGGTGACACCATTTCTGCCTCAAATAAGACATCGCCAATCAGTTTCATAGCAAACCTCACTTGGTCGCCTGCAACTGCTCGAAGTCTATCAGCCACGTGTTTTCCAAATCTGTCAAATGAATCTTCTTGTAGTGATTGTAGTCTTTCACCAATCTTCATCATAACTGAATCCGTTTTGTCTTCTGCCCTAGGAACTTTCCTTTTCCGATTCGGAGTTCTTGAATAAGTAGTGTTGAGGTTAACCGATTCGGTCAAATTAGAAGATGTAGATGGTGCTGGCGTAGAAGGTGCCGTAGGCAAATCAACATCACTCTCACCGTCGAAACTTTCTCGCTGAAACAGAAAAGTGGATACTATAGTACAATATTGCTCTACATTTTATACATCATATGAATCTGTATTTATTTTTTTTTGTTTGTTACAGTTTCCTCATGGAGAAGAACAATGGTTAGAAATCGCAACTGACTTCGACAAAAAATGGCAGTTTCCACACTGTTTGGGAGCCGTTGACGGCAAACATATCAGGATTGTTCCGCCCAAGGACAGTGGGTCGTATTTCTTCAATTATAAAAAAACACATAGCGTTGTACTGATGGCAATAGCTAATGCCAACTATGAGTTTATCTACTGTGATGTTGGTACAAATGGAAGAATCTCTGATGGAGGAGTAATTGCCAATACTGCATTTTATGAAAAACTGATCAACCGCGATCTAAAAATTCCAAAGCCTGCATGTGCTCCAAATTCTAACGAAATTTTGGAATATACATTTATTGGCGACGAAGCCTTTGCTATGCGCCCAGATTTTATAAAGCCGTATAGTCAAGAAGCTCTAACTAAAGAACGAAGAATCTTCAACTACCGTTTATCCAGGGCGCGACGTGTTATTGAAAACAGTTTTGGAATACTTGCATCCAGATTCCGAATATTCCATACTGCTATAAATCTGAAATTGGATACCATTGATAAAATCGTTCTAACATGCTGTGCATTGCACAATTTTCTACGTAAGAAATCTTCAAACACTTACACCCCCGCAGAAAGTATAGACCGTGAAAATAATGTCGAATGTATTCTCGAATTGGGTGAAAGATTATGCATTACATTAGGATCACTAATGTAATGCATAACATTCAACGAAGAACAAGAGGACAAGTTCTAAACAGTGCAAAAATTACCAGAGAAAAATTCACCCGCTATTTCAATAACAAGGGCTCAGTACCATGGGAAGACAAATTTGTTTCACTAAACATTGAATAGGTTAACACTTCTTTATACAATTATTAATATTACTATATTAATAACTATAATTATTATAATATATACTATATATACTATAATTATTATATTAATAACTACAATATTAATTAACTATAAATAAATTTACTAATTTATATAAAATAATAAAAGCTAAATAGGAAAATAACGAAATTAACACTAATAAAAAATTAAGAATTTGTGTTTTTTAGTTTTGCCGGTTAATATCTCCACTAATTTTAATTTCGTAAATTAGCATAAACATTATACTATTCGACTAGTTGAAAATTATTTTAATTGAATATAAGTGAAATTTTCCTTACCTCTTGTCCAGTATCCCGAGACGTTTCATCATCAATGGTGCTTGTGGAGGGTCGTACTTTTTCTGGATCGTTTAAAAACTTCAGTTTATCAAAATACCAGAGGCTTGGTTTATAGATATGGTCTTCACCAGTACCACTTTCAGTTGAAGCAATAACTTTGGCTACTTCTTTTTTATATACTGTACGTAAAGAATTAATTTTTTTTGTAACCGTTTCCTTGTTAGCGGATGCATCAATTTCTTTAAACTTCTCAATAAGAATCTCGTATACCTGATTTTTCTTATTCCGGTCACTATACTCCGCACTTTTAACTTGCCATAAACAAGGAAGACTACGATACAACTCGATAAATTCTCCCAAAAATTGGCGAGAGCATTGACGTAGATCAGACATGTTGCGACTCTATACTAAAACAAGAACGATAAGTTGTAGCACCAGTCTACATGCTCCGACTTGTCTCATCAGTTCTCGGAAAATGATGCCTGGGCCTTCAGTCTTTCGATTTATCGTTCAACCTCATTCCGTTTAGACAAAACGTACGTTTTGCGGTCCACACATTCCATTTTACTTAATACATTTTGTCTGATTCGACATATCGTTCAATTAGTCGTTGTGTCTGGACCGGGCTTAATGTTTGTATGCAAACATTATTCTCAGGGCCGTCTTCAACCTATTGGATTGGAGACCCTACGCACTTTAGGATAATGGTACCCCGATGACTATGATATGACAGAGGACTATTTTATCAACAACATGTAAAAGGAGTAGGTAAGCAAAATTCTAGATTCATTTAATTGTTATTTTTATTTCTTTACAGACACATTAAATGAATAGGTAATTATAATATAATCCGGAAAAGTAACTCTTCCAGTATTTACTATACGCAGGTTAGTGCCTGAAAACCTATGTTGATTAAAGAGATACCCTTCTAGATTTTAGACAAGCAAAATCGTCAATTACTTCTTCAAAGTCTGTTTGTTTGAGCACATCACATTCTAAGGACATCAGCGACAAACTGTTTAATCTTTCTTGAAGCATTGTACTTCTTATTTCATTTTTTATTCTTTTGCAGTTAGTTACCATCATGCTTAAAAAGATTCTCAGTTCAATTTATACATTTGGAAACGTGTTTTCAAAGATGATATATTCCTGAAAAACTATTAGTTTCTTACTTTTCACTAGACTGGACAATTTTCAAGTATTCTATTGAATGCGGATAATCCATTTCTAACTCTTTCTAACATCTTCGTAATAGATTACAGTAAATTCTTTGCAACTTTGTCTCAACTCCTCGGAATTCAGAGTTTTCAAGCGAGAAAAAAACCAAACCGATGATTTATGTGCTTGTGCGAACACAATCGCTGTTTTAGATGCACGCTCAAAGTATCAATTATGGGCGAAAGGTTTCTACTTTACATTTTTCTCTTCCATTCAGTTGGACTGACGGCGCGGAGCCTTCGAATAATAGCTGGCGCGAGCTTCTGTCTCTTCCAGATTTTTTTGTTTGCCGGACGATTTGAAGTATTTATTCATTATTATTGTTTCTTTCTGAAGATAATTACTTGTTTTGTATACTCTTTCCAATATGGTGCTCCAAATTTCGGTCAATATAATACATTCTAGGTTTCCCATTTTTCTGGATAGACTAAGGGGTTGGCGCATAGTTTCTCGTGACTGCTCTGTATCCCCTGCGATAAACATCAAAGCTTCTATAATTTGTTTACCATCTTCTTGCAAGGCGCTGACCTGCATCAGCTCGCGCAGACCATCTAGTTTGTGAAAGACTTTTAAGAGCTTTTTTGAGCCTAAATATTGTCAATGTATTTCATCGAACAAAAGTTATACAGCTTCTGAACTATTTGAAAATAAGTTGTTGCCTCTGATACGCATCCAACGGCATGGACACCTACCAATTCTAGAGAATTTCCCGCACATGGTACAAAGATAGCAAATTTACATTTCTCCTTGATTTTTGCTGGTAGACCAGCATACTTTCCCGACATATTTGAAGCGTTGTCATAACTGTAGCCTCTGCTATTTTGTATGAGAATATCATGATTCTCTAAAAAATACTCAGATTCATGCTCTTTGATAGGTATAAATAGTAATAAAAGTTAACTGGTCAACATGAGACATATCGAACATGCTGTCAACGCTAATGGAAAAATATTTTGCTATCTAACTTTATTTATAATTTCTTTCAGCACTTTCTTTTGCCATTACGTCAATAAACTCATTACAGATATCAGCTTATAGATAAGAAATGTTTCCTTTTTCAGGGTTGTCTGCTAGAAAATCATCAAATTCACTCAATAACTCCACACATCCTAAATAATTTCCATTATTGGGAGATCCAAGGATTTCATTGTCACCGCGAAACGGATGCCCTCTCGATGCCAAAAATTTTACTGCGACAATCGCGTTTGAGTACATTTTTCCAGTAATTCGTTTTTGATGTTGAGTTGAGATAACAAGTCTGTATCTATTCTCCCAACCGCTTTACTTTGAGCCAGATAAGTTATCATAGATTGCCCATGTGCGGGTTATTTTCATGTTTTAAAATTATGTGAATAATGTGCTTCCAATGCCCTCTCGATGCCAAAAATTTTACTGCGACAATCCCGTTTGAGTACATTTTTCCAGTAATTCCTTTTTGATGTTCAGATAACAAGTCTGTATCTATTCTACCAACCGCTTTACTTCGGGCCAGATAACTTATCATAGATTGCCTTTCTGCGGGTTATTCTCATGTTTTAAAATTATGTGAATAATGTGCTTCCAATCAGTACACCTACTTGGAGAGCAAAGGCTTATATCAGAAGTTTCAAATAGGCAGCATGAAAAACAAAATACAAATTTTTTTGAAGGCGAATGCAGCAACCATTTTCCTTCCACACTTTCATTGTTCTTCAATTTACGATTAAATGCTTTTTTGAAATACCTAGTTACTGATTTACCATCTGCTTCTTTGTAGGTTCCGGATGCCCTCAATATTTATTTTAAAAAATTTGTACGCCCCTTAAAAATCAAAATATCGCGGTTTTTTCTGTAAGATCTTTATGAAAATAATCGGGGGGCTGTATGAAAGGTTTTCGGGGTTGAAAAACTGTTGTTGTGCAACTGAAACAGTTGTCGGTGAAGTCACCAAAGTTTTATTGCATTTCCGCCATAGGGACGGTCGCTTTCTGTACAATCTGATTCAATTAATTTTCCTAAATTGATCGAAGTTAGCGTAGAACAAGAATATCCTGAAGTTTCCGCAATTTGTTGTCGACACGACTCATCATGTGGAAAGTTAATTATTTGATTGCTACTTACAGAAGCTCCTGGTGTAAAATATGATGTTAATTTTGGGAACTTTTCAATTACTTCTTTCTGATGTGCAGCTTTTTTCCTTTTTTCTGAGCCACTAAAGGAGATGACCTATTAGTATTTTAATTCAGTATTTATTATTTTCTTCCACTGACAGCAGTCGCGAACATAAAACAAAAAAGAGCAAGCGACGATTTGATTTTCAGTCCCGAACGAAAAGAAAGTGCGGATGAATGCGCGTAAAAGGGAAATCCCGGCCGATCGAATATCATGTTTGCATAGGAAGTTCTGATCATTAAGTCAGCTTACTTGGGTGAGACGTGTTTCGTTTTAAGTCAATGTTAGGTACAAAAAACTTCTAAATAATTTAGGGGAATCACCTTGTAGTAATGCCTAACTTGTAAATTATTGAGATGTGTATTATTCAAGCAATACTTAGGTTTTTCAAAAATAATTTTTTTTTAATTTTGTATTTATATTATAACCTTGTGTGTATAATAAACAGTTAACTATGTTTCATATATAGTATTATCATTCACAATGTATCCGATAGTTGCAACGATTGCGAAATCTATCTTTTTTTTTAATGTTGAAAATTCTCTGGCGCATCATTTTCTATTCGCCAAATCCAATTATTGGCAATAGAGGTGTTGAATATTTCTGTTACAGATTCAAAAGCATTCAATACATTTGTTATTTCTACTCATTAATTATGACACTACTTCTAAAATATTAAATTATTCACTTTGGTGTAAATGGTGCAAATATACAATAGACATTTGGAATATTTCCGTCGGTTTTTGATGATGAAAAAGCTATCAACATCCGGAAAATCTCTAGAACTGGTCAAGAAAGGTGGTGGCTTGAAAGTTGTATGAAAATTTTTATTCTCAAAATATTTTAAGGTATTAGGTCTTTTGTTTAATTTTCAACATGTAATTCTTTTCTCGCCATACTTAATTATTGGGAATTTTTGTTCTAATCACAAAGAATTTCCAAATTTCGGATAGCTTCAACTTTGAATTTGCTAAATAACGGTCTCGATAATTTTTTGTGTTTTATACAATAATGTTATTGTATCAAAGTTATAGCTATATGTTTCTCAAGGGGTAATGTCATCAATTATGTTTAAATGTATTTTTTTACGGTGTTACGGCGTGAACAGTCATAGTCAGAGTTCATCCGTTCATGATTTTAGGAATAACGAAACAAATATTTGTTCCTTGTCTGAATGATTTTTTCACTATTATAGGAACATGAATACTATACTATAGTATGAACGGTGAATAAACTTATGAACTAATATTGTCACATTTCATCAATTGTTTCCAAATCAAGAAGAATCGTGATTAACATATTATTTGCTACATATGTGAGTTAAAAAGTTTTGTTGTCGCTGATATAATATGGTAGATAATAAAGACTTGAAGAGTCACACCTCTGTGATACAGAGACCTCATAATAAGCATTCTATTCTGTGGTTTCTGATGAAGTTTCTAACGTCAAACGTACAGCTATTACAGGTTATAATAATAAGAAACTGGGACGTAAAATTTCCAATGTTTTTGATAAGTGGGAACATTTTGAACAGTATTCAAATTTTTTAACATTCTAGTAGCCATAAAATGAATCATACTAAATATGTTCCTACCACTGGTAATACACAACATGATTTATATTTGCAAGAAATAGAAGGTATAGACGACTATTTTGGCCCAACCTTTAGGTATTTTCTAGTGAACTATTGAAAACCCTGTAATAATCATTATTATTTTCAGAACAATTTTTGATAATGATGAACATATAGAATTCCGAGAAAAATTGGGGAAACGAATTAAACATCATGATAAAGATATAGAAAGGCTCTGTAATGTTTATTACCACGGTTTCATAGAATCTATACGAGAGTTATTGGAAGTGCGAACAAAAGCCAAACAATTGAATGTAAGCTAACACTTCTAAAATTTTAGCTTTGTTTTAGTTGAAGGATGTGCAGAGTCCATAGAAAGTCTGTCTGCCTACTCAAGATCCTCAGTTATAATTTGTGACATGCACCTCTAATAAGGAAAATCTGACTCTTTTATATGTTATTGACACTATTCTATTTTTAGAATCAAGTTATTTCTCTACATAAGCAATTAAATGTAGCTGCTGAAGATATTTCGAAATCTGGGGCTGAATTACTGCATGCTAGGAAAGTACAAAGCAATATTGTTGTTGTTATAGCACAATTAAATCTATGGTTGCCAGTATTAACTACCTACTCCAAGTTGCAAAAGCAAATTTTAGAGAAAAGGTGAGTGATGAGTGTGATTATAAGGTTCAAATGCTTATAAATTATAGCTTCACTGTGTATAAGAGGCAAGATATCCTAGAGCATAGTTGTTCATTATACATAAAATGTGTGAACTAACGAAAGTGTATATTTTAGATATTATCCAGCCCTAAAATGTTTAGAAGAATTGGAACATTTACACTTACCACATGTAGCAAATTACAGATTTTCATCTCAGTTAGTAGAAAGTATTCCAAGGTTTGTATTTATCTTCAGCATGGAATAGATTCACTGAATAAATTAATTTTCTTTTAGGATTCGGACTAATATTGAGAAGGCATCTTTGTCTGACTTGAAAGATTTCTTAGAAAATATAAGGAAATTTTCTCCAAGAATTGGTGAAGTTGCAATGGAATATGTATGTAATTTTAAATAATGTTCAATTGATTTTAAACTTTTCAATATTATTTAATATAATAAGATTGGGTTTATTTAATAATTTCTGAATTATTGGTGATTCAATCAATTTTTCCCCAATTTAAAGTTAATATGTGATTGAAAATTAACCCAGTAGTTCTATCTGGCATTCTAAGGAATAAAATTCTAAAACATTTTGCTTCATTGATGTTACTGCTGAAAAAATATTCTTTTGGATCATATTCAATTACGAATACATTCAAATTAAAAACAAACATGTTATATTGGTCATTAGACCTTCAACAATCTGAAAATTAGAGGATTTTTTGTCTATAAATTATAAATCCTTAGGAATCTAAATTTTACTAGTTAATTCTAACTTATCAGTACTTGATGCAAGATATATTTAGCAGAAATGAAATTCTCAACTTAGATTGTTAATTTTAGACACGCGAACAACTTGCCATAGATCCAACAGTTATAGGAAGGAAAAAGAAAAGAGTAACTCATCAACCTTCAGGTAAGATACAGCCTAATTAAATTTTTTCTGTAAAGTTTTTCTGTAATAATTTCCAATTTTTCAATTTTCATTGTAATGAATTTACTCTCAGTTATTATCACTGAAAATGATACAACTCCACAAAGTGAGAGAGTTTTTTTTTCAGGTGATACAGCAACTAATGTTCATGAAGAAGATTTGAGTGCTCAAGAGCTTATAGATTTCTCTCCAATTTACAGAAGTTTACATATTTCAACAGTATTAGGTACAAGGCTAACATTTGAAACTTATTATAGAGCAGAAAGAACAAAACAAGCTAGACTTGTACTTCAGCCTCCCACAAATATGGTAATGAAAATATATTTTGCTATTTAACTTCATTTATAATTTCTTTTAGCACTTGTATCTCTACCATTATGTACATTTTGTTATGTATGCCTTCAACAGAAGGCTCGTTTGGTAACATTACAAATTTTCTCGTTGTACTCCATGAGAGAGTGAAACAGCTGGCTAGAACTATTAGTTTGTAACATTACAGATCTCAAGTATAATACTTACATCTCACATCCCATAGTGTTGTTTTGATGTATATCTACACTGAGTATGATCAGGTTAAAATACTAGTGATGTTAACACAGCTAACTTGTTTGAACATATATCCCAGGATCACTCAGAATCATGTAAATTTTAAAGAAAAATTAATTTTTGTGCAAGGCTGCTTGTTATTTAAATAGAATAAAGCCTTAGTAAAAAATATTGGTTGCAATTTAAAAGACCAATTTGGACTTGAAAACATCCACTAAATCTAAAATAAATAATGTCATTTTTGAAACCAGACAACTTTCTATCCAATATTTGTTTTAATCTGACACAATTGTTCTTGAAATGCCATTTTTGAAACCAGACAACTTTCTATCAGAAATTTGTTTTAATCTGACACCATTGTTCTTTAAATAATGCTTTGTCTCAATTTAAATGTCGCATTCTGTATACTAAATGACTAAAGTTCACTCATTTATTCATAATACAAATTTATTATAAACTTACATACATCCATCCACAACTGAATTTTATTCATATAAGACATTTATTCCTCAATCACCAATGATATATTTGCGTATCGTTCATTGGTCGGGATCAAGCTCAGGAACGTGTTTAATATGGTTCGTTCTCAAAGCGCTCCCGAAGAAACGACGCGGGAATGTTCCTTTGCTTACTTCACTATCTCTAATTATATATTGTATTATTTATTCGAAGATCCAATTAATAACCGGAAGGAAAATTATATTTGCATGGATTACTTTTACACGGAAAGTTGGGTTGCGTTGGTAGTGGATTCTGCGCAGCGGTACAATTCACTGATGCATACTGAAGTAATGTCGGCGCGTTTAGTATTGACCTCATGTTCTGTTATTCTACTGAAGATGGCAACCTAATTGCCGAAATGCATATTCAGATTTCTAAATGTGGTGCTTGGGACTATTGGGTTGAAACTTGGGTGTTGGTAACAGTATTGAGACTATTGGGTTGATTCTTTTGTTAGGTTCTTCCTTAACTGAGTAGAAAATTCACTACTGTAAACTACTAATATAATGTTTCATTTCAGCACGAGTCTGAAGAAATTTATCGTTCCTACATACATGCCGTACTTGGATTTTTCATTTTAGAAGATCATGTCTTGAATACAGGTAATTCTCTGATCACAAGAGCATTTTTGGATGAAATGTGGACAATGGCCTTGTCGAAAATTGTAACTGCTCTACAAACAAATTCGGTTAGTAATTTTTCCTGTTTTTTTCAAATATTATCCAAGAAGAATATTTACGATGCTAAATAATTCGGAAAATGGTTACAAAATTATCATGGTTGAAGACCTATCAAAATAAGAAAATAAATCGCCAAAATAAATAACATAACTGAATAAATCTTCCAACAAAATGGCGTATTTTCAAACTGATCTTTCGAAGATTAGTTCAAGTAATGATGAGGCATACTAGCAAAAGCATGACTCACAATAATTGGTGAAGATATTATTAGAATCCTAAAGCTTAATATTTATGACAACTAATCGTCAGAACTATTTCTACATGCTCTGGCAGAAAAGAACTTTGAATAATTAGCTGCCACGTTACTCTTTCTAAATTCATTCAGCCCTCAATTTTTTTACACAAAGTGCATGTAACTAATACACGGGAATTATATTAATTTCAATTAGGATAATGCTCTGAACAATTTAAAAAACGTTTTGGCGAAACTCCAACAATTACACGAATGAATCAACTACTAAAAAAATATTTATTCTGAATATGAAACCTAATATCACAACAAAGTTATGACGTTCTTTGTCATTTTTTCGGTAACCTTCAATTCCTCGGGCGCCAGATTTTTCTAAAGGTTTACTCCTTCTTGAGCACTTCTGCTAGGGTCCTCACCACAAGGCTTGTCACTATGCTATCTATAAATAGCCTTGACCCTGGGGTAGCTACAATGAAGTATAGGTCCCATTGGGCAGAAAAAAGTATCAAAGTTGTAGGCTTTAATTACAATTGATACTTGGTTATAACTTAGCTCATTAAAAGATGAAGCAGAAATGACTTAATAAAACCGGAAATTCTATATATTAAATATATAATAATAGGAAATACATTTCAAAAATAATTAGAGGATGCTATTGAACGGTATATGACACAAAAATCCACCCAGGTGGAAAATGTAAAGAAGCTCAATCGGTTTAAGAAAACTGTTACAACATATCTATTTTTACTATATGTTCTGTCATTAATTTAATTTACGGAAAACCCCAAATCAAGCAGGTGCTAGAGTAATAATAGTTGTTAACACACTACGATATATCAAACGGTTAAAATTCGGTCGGATCGGAAAATATTGGCCTGTACTAGGTTTGCGATTGTACGATATCAGATTTTTACGGTATATTCGGATAATTAATTTGACTTAGTTTATTCTGTTATGTCTCCCAACCTTATACTAGCTATCAACGGAGTGCCCGGTAATTGTATGACAGTGTCAGATTTTATACACCTTGCACCTTCAGATTTTAGACAATTAGGGCTTATACTTCCGGGATTGACACAGCGTGCACAAACCCCAACTATCGTATCTGCAATAACCCTTACATCCACGGCCGGGGCTACACATTCGTATAAAGGATTATTACGATAATCAAACACACAACCACCCCAGCTTATATCCCGGGATTGTCACAGCGTGCACACGCAGTTGGCGGTTTGGTAATCTAGGATATACTTATACTTCCGGGATTGATACAGCGTACACACATATATATCAAAGACGCCCCTGTCGCTCAAACATACACACCGTACAATTACTTCAATATTTCAATTCACGTGCGGATTCAAAACGTGCGCGGTCAGACCTATGACGGGATAAACTCAAATATAACAATCTAATTTACTGAATGCAACAGGATCTCAGATATCATGCAAACGTTACCAATTACATACAAACCAGGGAAATCAATAAATCGTAATGCCGGAAAATAAATATTAAGCTATCATTTACACACGGAACACTACGAATTCGATCTCTTAACCACTATTAAATATTTGTTCAAATTCGGATTACTTAATCTTTAACTAAATTCAAATCCCGATTCTGAATAATTTAATTACTCTATAACGGTAGTATTAACCAACTTCAAATTCTTATTCTGATTAATCATCATTTTTCTGTCTGAGTCTTTTATATGTTTTTGAGGTTCTAGTCAAGTCCGTACCACCAATTCCGTATTTTGTGCCGTGGCCTTTTTTATTTATGCCTCGAACAACGCTTGAAAGTGACGCTACTTTTTAGATCTAAAATTCGCGCTCATGATCGTCCGGTAGTTCCTTTTTGGTTGTACGTAGTTTTTACACATAAGGTTGTTCAAACTTTGATTCGTTAATTTACCTGATCCCTGTTTTTGAAACATAAGTTAATCGGAATGAATGCAAATTTTTTAAGCGGGCATGAATGCGCTATGTGTGATTCATTTATTGAAATAATTACACTTATTCAAAATTAAGGAGATTTTTAGAAAAGTGACTATCACGGAATGCACATTCGGAGTTCACGCATATCTGTTGAAATAATGAACTGTTTAACCGGAGTTTACGTGTTATATCCGTATTTTCTGCCTGATCCAAAATAAATAATATATCTAATTGTAAACTTTGTTACAACGTATACAAATCTATTCTGGATTGAGTTGAGGGTGGCCTATTATTCAGAGTACTTACTCATCATTACCATTGTACCCCTCTGGTGTGTTTGTAGCTGTCCAGACATACTAGGTGAACAAACAAGAGCACATCATTCTGAAGGGTCTCCCTAATGCTAGTCATACTCGGTCCGAGTTCCTCCAATATGAACTATCTAATGTTGGCTAGGGTGCTGTAAGTGGACTCAGATTCTTCCTCGGCAAGTTCATCACTTCCTTAGCCTGTCTACAACCTAGGATTCCATAAGTCGTGCTTTGAGGCTGTTATGTCTGTGTACGACATCTGGGCTTTTCCCTGATGGTGCGATTATTGATCCTTCCTCTGGATTTCCCTTGGTTGATCCCTCGCGATATCGTCTGCCTTAATATTGGCTTTCTAGTTCCATTTTGGAGGTGTTCTTATTACTAGTATTACAGCTCTGATGTTCGTAATGATTTCACTGTCTTGCCAGCCTTGTACAAATCTTATATTAAACTTAATTATGAAAAAATTGAAAATAAAACGCATCATGTTAATGCGATGTCTTCATTGTTCTTCTATGTATTCATACGACAATATTATATACAGTCACTATTCATACGCCAATATTATATAGTCTCTAGTTTTGGAGCAATAATTCTTGTGTACAAAAATAATATGTGATTTAAAAAAGTAATTCTTAATCGAGGTCCCACATATTTTGCATTTGTTACAGTCGTACTGCACAGATGCCACTTTAATTTTAAGAATAAAGGATCTAATAAGTTTATTTTCTACCACCCTCCATAATTATGGTTATTCAGTAAAACCACTCTGGGAATTGGTGAGAGAACTTCGTGATCACTATACTGAGGTTTTGATGCAAAGATGGGTCCAAGTTTTCAGGGAAATTTTATCCAAGGAAGATTTTCAACCAATTCAGGTATTAACCAATTGTATAATGCTCTTGGTAATACAACTGTGAAATATTTATTCATAGGTATTTGATCAAAAAGAATATGATAACATTCTTTCATCCTTTCCTTGGGATGAAGATCTACCAGAAAACGCCACGTTCCCGCATATCTTTCCTTTTTCATCTATGGTGCCTAAAGTTTATCAACAAGTAAAGGAATTCATATATGCATGTTTGAAATTTTCTGAAGATTTGAATTTAAGGTAGGTAATTACATTTAGTTGAAATTGTTCATTTTGTGTGTCAATAAAGAATATAGTAAAAGCAATCCAAACAAAATGATTATTATTATTTACAAATTACATTGACAGAAGTAAAATATCAATATGTAATACTCTCGTGATAAACTTTCTAAGGAAATGTCACTGTCAATCGAACTGTATAAAGCTCAAGAACATATAATAGAAAGGATAGGTATTCGCCATAAGCTCTGAGTTACCCATTACAGTGATGGCGGTGTGGGATGTAAGACTCAGAATGTTGTTTATGTCAACTCAATATATCATTGCATCTTTCTTTGCTTTTGGTTTTACGTAGTTTCTTCTTAACTTGTATTTGTATTAATCCAAAAAAGCTTTAATGAGAATCAGAATGACAATTCTTGGGAAAATCCAGGAATGTTATCAAACACGAGCATTTTAAACCTGGAAGGGTCTTCAAATGTGGAATATCTATTGGGCAGTGTCTTGAAGAAGTCGGCACTTTGTATAGCAAGTTCAATCCAGGAAAGTGAAGAAGATATATTCTCGTCAGTCATAAGTTCAAGCTAAGGCGATATTAATACAGAAACTATCAAAGATTCTTCGAAATACATGGCCCGCTGCATTGCAAAGAGGTTCAACAGCCCACATCATGAGGGGTATCTATTCTTATCTCATTCAAAGGAAACATAGCTATGAGATCTCCACTTGGATTTAGTATTTATCCTAAGAGAATCTAGTAGAGCTTCTGAGCTGAGTTATATCCAACTGGAGGTAGCGGAATTTCATCTATTACAAAAACCTGACATCTTCAGTACTTATAAGGAATTAGCCTAGAGAGTTAGTTTTGATTTTTTCCTTCAAAATTAGAACTATAATCTGGATAAATTACCTCAATCAAAGGCTATGAGAAGAAACGAATATGATTAAGTAAATATGTGGCCCACGGAATAACATTTTATATATCATTTTATTGAAATAAACTTAAAAATAACATTGAACATTAACAAGTTTCTAACAAATTACTCTGTGGTTCGGGGGGGTAGGATACCTGGCTCTCGCCCCGTAGACTCGGGCTCAATTCCCAGAAGCAGCAATTCTGTCTTTGTACATTTTCTTAAAAACGTTATTGATTCGAGTATGATTTAGTTGTGTAAAAATAATGAAATAAATAATTTATTTATTTCATTATCTTTATCTTAAGAACGTAAAACAATTATATAAAAATCAGTAACCAAATCAAATGATTTGCGAAGAGTAACTTTCCACGCACACTATTTATCTATTCTCCAAACGGCAACGCATTTCTAGTTCTTATCTCTTATAGTCAAGTAGAAGTGGACGAAATGATAAGAAAATCAATGAATTTACTTCTAACAAGGACCTTCAGTGGGTGTCTGTCCTCGACATTCCGAAGTCCGCATGTTAATTTACAAGAGATCGTCCAAATAATAATTGATACAGGGTATTTAGAAGCTTCAACTGTTTATTTAGATCAGTTCATATCGAATATTACCGGGTAAGTACTCCCGTTGTTTCATGTTCCTAGTTAGACACATTATATTTTAGGGAAGAATCGCGTGCAATTTCTGCAGGAAATGTTCAAGGTCAACCTGTGATGTTTCGTGTAGCTAGGGAAGAAGCGGTGAGACAAATTTGCGAAAAATTGAAACAGAAAATCGATGAGTTTTTGGAACTTGAGAATTATGATTGGTTATTAGTAGAACCTCAAGGTCATGCTTCTAGCTATATATCTGATTTAATTGCGTTCTTGCAGACGACATTCCAAAGTTTCACAAATTTGCCGGTAAGTGGCATTTTGGCTTTGTTTTCTGTCAACGAGTATGATATTAAAAAGTGTTGAATCCTTGTAACATGACAAATGAACACTACACTGTAGACAAATTTCGAAATGAAATTTTATTATATAAATAAAAGAAACAACATAATTTGCCACACAGCTTCTTCAGGTGAACAATGACATACAAAGGTATTACTAGCTATATATATACATGAAGAGAAGATGACAAAGGGGGCTGAATTAATGGGAATTCGTATTGTTTACAGCTAATTTACGGATTACAAGAGGTTGCTTACACTAAGGGATTAAATCTAATAAGTTTGCGACAGGTTGTTCATGTGGAAAGAGATTAAGAAGCGGATATAGTATGAAAATCTACCAATAAATATAGTAAATCTGGAGTTTATGCTAATTTGCCAATGCTCTAATAACTTTTATATAGGTAGAACTTGTTATTTTAGACTCGCATAATCAAACCAAAGGTTTCAAATTAAATACATTAGAATTAATAGAGGATAAGATTAGAATAATTCTTAGAATATTAAATAATACTTATCCTAATACGCAATTTGTTTCTTAACTCACACTTTTTTTCCTGGGGTATACGTGTTTCTGAATTTCCGATGATCCCTTATTCTTAGTAACCCTGTTGTACTTTGGTTCCTATTTATACTTGAGATGTTTTGTTTACTGAATAATGTTTACCGACACTTTGGTGTTGAAACCATGGTACCATTTTCATGTTAATATAAGAGTGGTATAAAAACAAAGTAATTGTTCTTTCATTTAATCATCATATTGTTTAATCATTCGTGATTTTACCACAGTATGTAATGCGGAAAATTATAGAAACATTTGAAATCTTAGATAAAGGTAGACTTTTAATTAACATAGAATACTCAGAAATTGATAAATACAAGTACAGTAATCTTTTACTCAATAAACAGATAATAATAAGATTCTTGACCCAGTATGAATTATACATAAAAATTCTCGGGAAATAGGTCACATTAACACTTTGTTTTAAATATTCGTCTTTACGTACGTTTCGGTCTCACGACCATCATCAGAAGACTCACTATGTCTAAAAAGGGGTTTACTAAAACTAACTAACGCTTGTGGTATAATTAGTTTTAGTAAACCCTTTTTTAGACATAGTGAGTCTTCTGATGATGGTCGTGAGACCGAAACGTACGTAAAGACGAATATTTAAAACAAAGTGTTAATGTGACCTATTTCCCGAGAATTTTTATGTATAATCAATAAACAGATAGATTTTTCATACTCTCCGCTTCTTAAAATTCCTTCCCACATAAAGGTTCTATCGCAAACTAATTAGATTTTAATCCCTTAGTGTAAACAATATGTAATCTTGTGATCCGTAAATTAGCTGTAAACAATCTAAATTCCGAAGCATTAAGTCAGTCTCCTTAGTCATTCTCTCTTTATGTATATATATAGCTGGTATACCTTTGTAAGTTCGAGTTCCATTTTTCTATAGACCTATTATCCTAAGGAGATAGAATTGTTTACATTTAAACACTATCAGACATTGCCAAAATTTCGGTCCACTCAGACCGCTGTATATTACAAGTATGGTCGTATTGGAATGTGCTGTTGCCGGATTAGTTGTTCTGTGTGCCGGATTGAGATTTGTAATTATTATAAAAACGTCCATAGCATTATTTATTGGTTATATTAGAAGCAATACTGTTGAAATGTCGTTTTCTCTGAAAAATATTCCATAATTTATGGTAACCTGGAATATACAATCGAATTATAGAATATTTAAATTTTTAAATATAGAACTATTCCATTCCATTGCATCATTTGTTCAGAAGGCGACAACGCCGCGCACCTTTTATGAATGGGGACTTTGTTCTGTATTACGCAATTTGACAGCTTCCGTATTTCTCGTAGCTATTTCGAAGCGGTGTTGCCTTACAAGTGGTACCAAGTTTTCAATCATAGTTACAGCGTTGCCAATAAGGAGTAATTATGACTCGACGACAAAGAGGTTCGTTGGTTTTCTTTGTCATACTTCATGTAATCATTGCGACAAGTCAAATGGAGTTTTATGAATGAGATGTTTTGTCTCCTTAGGATAATAGGTCTATGCATTTTTCACCTGAAGAAGCCAGTGCGGCGAAACATGTCGTGATTATTATTATTTTAATAATAAAAGTTTATTATGGAATCTTTCTTCAGTGTAGTGTTCATTTTTAGTAAAGACCAGTTCAACCAGAAAATTCTTTAGCCTCAATTTTAATTAAACGTATTCTTGTTTCAGCCTACAGTAGCACAAATAGCTTGCAAGTCTATATGTGAATACATATCACATTCTTTGTTTGAATTATTGATGAATGAAAGAAACAAACAAATTTCTATGGGTGCTCTCAATCAAATATCCTTAGACTTAATCCAGTGTGAATGTAAGTATAAGTTCTTTTGTGACTCATGTGGGTAATAGTATTTTGAGGGTGTCATTGGAGATGAGTTAGTAAGAGATAAGGATAAGTTGATACACAATGTATCAAGTGTTTGTGTCAATTATTTTAGAACAATCGCACATTATATGGTATTGATGAAACTATGACTTTAATAAAACAATTAGAATTTATATCTGAAAATTGAGACACATGTCTTAGCCATACATAATGACTCACTGTTTTAAACTGTGCATATTGAGAGCTGGTTGGTTTTATTTTCCTTCAATTTCCAAAAAATTCTCATAAAAACTACAGTTCTCACAATATATTTCCATCTTGAAAGGATGTATTATTTTCAGTATTTGCTGCTTCAGAACCGGTGAAAGGATTACAGGAAGATGACTTGGCATACTTCACCAAATTGAGAGAAATACTTGACTTGTTTACAACATGTGACTGGCCTACTTATTTCCATGATTATGGTCAAGAAATTAGTAAATACAAGCAAGTCCAACCAGATGTCGCATTAGCGTTAGTTGAAAAGTAAGTATTTTTATTTTATTACCACTGAACATTAGCCATATTTTTAGAAAGTTCTTTATTGTACAAAATATTTTAGGAATACGTTAAAAAAAGTGTGTCTGCAGTTTTCATGAATTAATTTACACAGAATTTAATACTCATAATTATTTTCATACTAATCACATTCAAACATCTCAATAAATGTAATTTTCCAGATTACGAGAAGGTGATAAGAAAGCTATATTTACAGTTCTAAAGAAGAATGAAAGAGAAAAGAAGAAACTGTTAGAAACTGTTTCAAAACAATTGAAACAATTATCACAAATTCCTGTAAGTAAATGAACTAGGGAAGAATACATTCGACGTCATAGCTCAATGTGCCTACAGAAGAAACAAGTAGAATACTTTATATTGGAGATACATTACAAATGGAAAATATCTATTAAAAATGTACTTTTGTTGTTCTTACTTTCATTTTATTTTTAAAGGAGATACTGCTGTAAATTCTCCTCTCTTTGGTATTATATCTGAAACTAGCATAAGCTGATATTAAATGATTATTGGGCATAAAACTTTTTTCACAGTTTATGTATTTCTCCGTATTGTTTTTCTCCAAGAATATTCAGAAGATATTTAAGATTTCCCACATTTTTTATTCATCCTAACCTCTCCTGTATATTTAAGACCTTTTAAATAAAACAATCTGCAATTCAATTAACCCTTCGGAAACAATGCATAGTGAAATTACTAACACAATTCGTGTGTTACAAAATCAATAGACAAAGTTTTTGGTTCACCAGGTTGAACAGTGACAACACGTCCTATAGTCTCAGACAGCTGTTTCGCCCTTCTCACTAGGCTCATCAGTGAGACGAGGCAGACGTGAAGCCACTGATTAACCAACTCCGAAAGTGATTTTAATGAATCCCTTTCAAAGTGGGGAACCAGAAGTTCCAACACGTCTGCCTGGTGAACCAAAAACTTTGTCTATTGACTTTTTAACACACGAATTGTCTTAGTAATTTCACTATGCATTGTTGAGGGACCGTCACCTGGCGGCAGTATTTACAACTATTTCCCCGTCGATTCTTTGAATCGCGAGAATTCTTCTCTATCAATGCGTTATCTTTAGCATTGTGAATTACTTTCTCAGTGGGACATCTGCTTTCTGGCAGATGGTGTTGGATCTTCTGGTTCGCCAAACACTTTGAAAGAATTTATTTAAATCACTTTCAGAGTTGGTTGTATAGATAACTCTACTACCGGTAGTAGAATTATCTATGGTTGATCAGTGACTTCTCGTCTACCTCGTCTCACTGATGAGCCTAGTGAGGAGGGCAAAACAGCTGTCTGAGACTATAGGAGGTGTTGTCACTATTCCAACCTGGTGAACCAAAAAACTGCCTTCGGAAACAGTTACTTTTGGATGTGCCCTCCCTAGTCAACATGGAGAGCTTATATTTATATTAATGTTCAGTTTATCGTTTATATTTGAAGCATATAATTGCAAATGCAGGCAATTCACACATA
The DNA here is from genome assembly GCA_958510875.1 of Endomychus coccineus. Taxonomy (NCBI): domain Eukaryota; kingdom Metazoa; phylum Arthropoda; class Insecta; order Coleoptera; family Endomychidae; genus Endomychus; species Endomychus coccineus. The sequence continues at coordinate 62,394,717 of OY294067.1, read as the reverse complement.
ACTAGTGTTGTGTTGAGTAAAACTGCCCGAACTGTATAATTTGATTAATAAACTTGCAGTAATAATATTTTCGAATAATATTGGTTTTAATTTCAGAAATATTTTGATTTATCACTAGAAATTGCAAGGTCCTGGTTTCTCCTATGAATATGAAGTTGTAAAGGTTCCTATATGCTAAAGTAACAGGCTTGATCGGACATTTTTCGACTGTTGAATTTATTGAGCTTCAAGAGAATTTCTCATTGTTCAGATCAATTTCTCTCATCAAGTCATGAAACTACGCAGTGTGTACATGTTGTTCTGTTATCATACTCTTTTTCATTTTTCTGAAAATTAAAAGCACTTTTGGAGATTGAAACCCAATATTGTATTGTTTCACAAAAATATTTCTTAACCAACATTCTGTTACTCAAGTTGTTATTCGTCCTGAGAATTGTACATATTCTACAATTTGATTGTAATGATTCTTGACCCAGGTATGAATTATATGTAAATTCTCGGGAAATAGGTCACATTAACACAAAAATGAAAATTCATGTTAAATTGCAAAGTAAAACACTTGTTAATGAATTTCAACTAAACCATAAAACAAAATTGTGTGGTGCGTCTCGTCCACGATGTGACTAGCAAGCATTATTAAAGTATTTGATTAAAGTAATATCGTTGACGAACGCGTCACATACTGTAATATTCCAATGCTCTCTGAAGTCCAACACCCAGTAATGTCAGAAAGTTTTTTTGATAACAGGAATCACTACTTCAAGTTTTAACGGTATAATTTGGACTAAACATTTTTAGTTTCATGTACACGCAATGTTTTGGCAGAAATAAATCTTGATAGCTTTTAGATTTCTAGTGGAAAACTTCTTATTGGATTTTTTTATGCTGAATTTCAAAAGTGACTTCGATTATGCCCCGGAGTTTGAAAATCATGTTTCAGGTTCATTTTTCAATAAAATAGCGTACATAACTTTATAAAATACGTTAAATTACTATTGTGAAATTATATATAATTATTACTATTGTGAAATCAAAGGTCTAAATAATTTCATCTGCAGAAATGAATATTTCTGCTTGTAGAATCTGGAGCAAGTGATTGCTGATCTTATTAATCAATTAATTAGTTGTTTTGGGAACATACTACTGGAAAACCTTTAGCCTTGTATGTGTATTGTAATAATGCAAAGAAATATCGCATTCATGACAAATAAATAATGTCGATATTATTATTAGAATAACTTTATATTCGATTGTTACATTTTAGTGAAAGAAAAAGTTTATTCATATAAGCTATTCAATACCGGGATATCAAAAAGTATCTTGGTCAAGGGTGGTTGTGGAATCTAAAACGTATGTCTTAGTTTACGTTTGAAATAATTATGTCACTGTCACACTGACATCAATAACCTACAAATTTCATACCTATTTATTTCAGTTGTAAAACAATAATGAATACAAATTAATATAGTAATAAAAATGTCGAAATGTTAACTTTGAACCTTTTAAAAGGTGGATAGCCAGAAACCGAGTCGAAAACGGTTTTAAAATAGTTTATTTTACGATAAATGGAATGGCGTTCACGTGAGAAGCCCGTAGCTCGCGAGTTGGAAAAGTGCAAAAGTTAGGAACATAGAACTCTCTTTACGAGGGCTTTTTGCGTACCGTTTTCGCTCCATGTAGTTAGATTTAGTCGCGATACGCACCCGACGGCCCTTCTTTTTTCCAAAAATTCCGTTTAAATAGGAAAATTTAATTAAAATAGAAGCAGGTACTCTCAGGTCTCAACAGACGCGTAGCGAGCTTCTCGAGGGAAACGTCAAAATGATTTCGTTCGTAGCTAATTACATAGGACGACTGGCGTCCATGCAATTATGTTTTTAGATAATTCGAACCTTCTAATTTCGATAGGCCAAGTGAAAATCCCGGAGTCTGAAGCGCTAGAGACTCCTGAGTGTTATAACATTCGTATAAAATTGCGAAATTTCGCACTTTTAGAAACTTCAAATTAATTAATTTGACACAAGTAAAGACACACGTTTTAGATTCCACAACCACCCTTGACCAAGATACTTTTTGATGTCCCGGTATAATAACCTCACGTGAATATGTCAAATGCATTTGGATACCTTCTTTTGATTTCTGTTTCCTACTTTGGGGTTTATAAATCACTAGACAAAGCCCGCGGCTGCCCTCCATGCACAATACCTCTTCGCAAAAGCACAATTTTTATTATTGTGAAGGTTAAGTAAATAGTGATAGAATACCATGTTTCCATTGAATATCTCTCATGTAATGAAAATAATGTACTTTTTGTCCACCGAGCATTATATTAATTCATTAATAGTTAATTTGCCGGTTTTAAAGAAAATTATGGAAGCGAAACTATCTGATCGTTTTCGATTATTTTTAAATGTCGTACCTTCTCACCAAACCAACTTTGGACTTGATAGAATCGGGGGTGTCACTATTTATCTCAGCGACCCCTAGGATTATGCAATCAACAGTAATTTCGGTAGTTTTCTATTACTTTCACATGCCACTCACTACCAGATAATATCTGAACAAAACTTTAACCAGCAAAATTATAGGCCTTATTAAAAGACTAAACTTGATGGGTGAAATATGATTAGAAGTGAAATCCATTTTTGTGAGTTTAAATTTGATGCTAGTAGCCTTAAAAGTTCCAAAGGCAGGTTTGCTGGCAAGGTTTATTGCTCGATGCATATTTAGGTTATTGAAGCCTAGGTATGAAAATGTGAGTGAAATTTGCCAGAAAAAAATTTCAGAATTTCCTGGAAACATTAAAACTCATGAATTTCTTCCCGGAAACTTCCAAATCAGTGGATTATAACCAATTTAGTGACAAAAAAAACTACCAGATTCATTAGGCCTTTTTATTTACGTATAGCAAATTTGATGGTATTTGAAGGAACCAAATAAGCAGCACACACTAGTTTGATATGCGAAAAGTAATTTTATTTCTGAACCTTTTTTATAATCCAGACAAAATTTAAAATTATCAATTTTTTTTTCAAAGTTGTTGAAAACGTGAACTGTGTTATAGAGAACAATCGATTTTGAGCTGTGAGGATTAATCATATATCAAATCTTCAAATTTCAGTCCTTTCCGTTGGTGAATCGAATTTTTAAGACTTTTCATTAATAGCAAAAAGGCTTCACAAATTTCGCTGTGGATTATATACGAATAGATTTTTAAAGAAATGTTTATGTGAGTAAATGAAATAGGCTGTTTTGATATTACAAATTCATTGAGGGTCAATAGGGCAATAACAAAATAATAACCGAATGAATGATTGTAATCCATTGTGTTCATGAGGTACATATGAGAAGGGAAATGTTAAGTTTCCCAGGAAATTGGTTAGTTAGAGGGGTGGGGAGAGAGAGAGGTGTGGTGGTGTGAGAGGGAGGGAGGGAGAGCTTGAACACAGCAGACTATGGATCAAATTTGCTTCCATTCAGCTGTCACATAGTTCATCACATTCATGTTATATTTTCCGTACATTTCTGAACGCCCGATAATGAAATGTTACGTGGTCTTTATTAAAATTATGAACTCACTTATATACTTTATACAACCCATTCTCTAGACAACAGTTCCGACCGCAATTCATTACAATTTCCACTGTCCTTAGAGATATTAGAGTGGAATGGAAAGTAAACAAGAATTAGCAAAATTATCAACAAACATTCAATATGATACCGAATGAGCTCTACTACGGATTCATAACCACGAAGACAAATTGTATTAAAATGACATGATTTCTCAAATTCTTGGGAAATGAATTATCATTTATCGGAAATATTTACTATTACGTAACGTTTCAAAACTTTCTAAGCTATTTTAAAACAATATCAGCCCAATTTCATTTCATGTTAAATTGCATTTCGTCGACAACACAACATAACGAAGGAATTTTATCTACCAAATGAATTATGAAAACCTTGAAACGGGTATTTTCGTGTTTCAAAGATGCATTATTAGCTATAATTATATATAAGTTCTTCGGTCTCGCGATCATAATCAGAAGACGTAATAACAATGTCTAAAGCGGGATTTCTTAAGACTAATTGTATCAAACTCAAAGCGTCATCGCGTTAATTTCAATTAAAAATGCCCACGTCGTCGAAACGAACAGAAACACGAGTAATCGAAATTGTAACATTGTTTTAGCCACTGCATAGCAATCTACTTCTAATATTCGAGGTCATCTCATGCTAGGTTTGAATAATACTGAAACCAAACTATATAATACGCTACAGTATCCACTTTCGAACCAGATGTTAAAGATTTATGAGATAATAGAAAAAGGTTGTCAGACCTTACTAGAAATATTGCTATTTCAGCATTCTATCTAAAATATACTTCTAACATTATGGACACATGTAGGAATTCGCAACGGCTTTAATTAATTAAATTAGTGTAGATTTGACTTAATGATTGAATGTCTGTTCTATGATTTAGACTTAGTCACGTTTTATGTGTATTATCTGCCGATAGATCTTTTATAATAATGGGTTTCCTTAGTTAGAATATTAACATTTTTGTAATCGAATTGATGGTTATAATCAACATAATGTTTATCAAGGGCGGTGGAATTTTCCACTACTAGTACTATCTATACCTATGACCATACATTCCTTTTGGTAAATATTCTTTAAGAGATTCCTGTACAATCTAAACAATTTAATTTATATACTGTGTGGGTTTGTTTATCTTTAAGTATTAAAGGTTTTAGATTTGAAAAATATTTACCAACACAGTTAGTAGGTTTATGCGCAATATTTATTGTATTACCGTTTATGTTATTTATATATGATGCACCATTACAGGTTTTGTTTCTTTTTTTAATAATGAAGTTGAATAATGTTTTTGGGCAGCCATTATTTGCAGCGTATTACGAACAATTTTAACATTTTTGGGACGGTCCTCTGGGTGATTTAACAGCGCGATTAACATTTTTTTTTATAACTTGGAGCAACTGAATTAAAGTGAAGATATCGTTGAGACCAAACTTCTTTAGTAAACCACGATGTTTTTATTTTTCCATCTGAATTATATCTAATGTTCATATCTAGGAAATTATGTTTTTGTTCAATTCTATTTCACAAGTTAATTGAAGTTTACAGTGGAAATTGTTTTATTAATTACGTACTGAATTGTATCATTGGAAACACACATTTTGCATTGTTTGATACAATTAGTTTTAAGAAATACCGTTTTAGACATTGATACGTCTTCTGAAGATGGTCGTGAAACAGCAACGTACCGAAAGACGAAAATAATAAGCATAAGTGTTAGTGTGACCTACTTTCCGAGAATTTATATATAATTCATACCTGTGGTTTCCCACAACCTCCTGTTTATATATCAATAATTCATCTAATAATGATTATTGTAACCATTATAAAAGGACAGATGATCGTTTCTTCACTGCTTCCCCATCTTCCTTGAGTTTTGGAGAAACCTTGGATAGGCAATTAGAAAATCTATTATCAATTTTCTTTATTACGATTAAAATGTATAAGTGGAGTAATAAGTTACTTTATATTAAAAATTATAAATATATACATTAAAAAGGTTGTGAATGATTACATTTTTTATGATAAGAATGCAGGTGGTGGTATATGTATGTCTAAAAGATGCACATTTTGTAATCAACCTATCACAGCTATGGTGTGTTTTTGGAAATGTGTTACGTACTATTTGCTATATTAGCTGGGAAATATCAGTTTTCCAACATTACTTATACAATGAAACAAATAAATCATAACAATCATCAAATGAAAGAACAATTATTACCGAAGTTCCATTTTCAAACAGATACAAAAATACATTCAAGTTTTTTTATGAAAAGATTTATAAATGAAGAATGTTGTAACCGAAAATATTCAGCTTCTAATTGCTGGTAATTGGAAAAAAATTCATAATTTATTCAAAATATATTGTAACCGGTTTCGTTTTGCTTAAAATCATATTGCCATTGCATTAACGTAATATAATAAGTAATGTTGGAAAAATTGCGTACAATATAATTCAACTCTAAGATAAAAACATTGCAGTGTAATGTGCTCATATTTGATTTTAAGTTTATATCATAGTATTTAGGCTGAATGATGACAATTGTTGGTGTTGGTAGTTTAACTGGTTGTGTAATACTTGAGCAATCTGGCTTAGCCAGGATAGATACTTATTGGCAAATCAGTCTTCTTTCATTTCTTCGAATATTTGATAAATGTGACTACCTGCAAACAAATTATTTCAATTAGTTCTAGCAGTAATATTACCTTATTTCCATTATTTGATATTACAGTAGTTAACAGTCGCTCTCATAGAGAAATAAATAAATAGCAAACGAAACTTTGCGCAAGTGTTAACTAATTGTCAACTTAGAGAAACCGTTCAACACCCAGAGCCCATGAACACCCAGCCGGTGGAAAAATTTGTGGGGCGGGGGCAAAATGTCTGGAAATACTGCATCAAATTAAATATTCGGATTCAGAAAATTGGCGTCGTGCCTCAATGCCAAATGAAAAAATAACATTTTCGGCGGGAATGAAGTTGCACAGTGAAAGCATTCCTTCGGTAGTCCCTGGAACTTCCGGACCTCATCTAAGGCATTATTTAATTTAACATGTTTGGTTATAACTTATAAACATAGCTTAGCAGGTAAAAAACCAATTCCCCAATCCTTGACTGATTTTCTGGATACGTAATTGAAATGCTTGAATCTCTCTATAGCGAGGTAATTCCGACAATTCAGTCACATTATTGTACTTTCCTTAATTGTGATGATATCACGTTTACCTTAAATCTTTTCACATTAATAGTAATAGTAATTAGTTCTCCTTTATGTTAAGTAGATGTAACGGTTTCATAAAAGTAATGAATTTTAACAAAGTGTTTCTATGTTTATCTGTCTAAGAATGCATAAACAGAAAGTAATGGATAAATCAATTCAACTCTTCAGATGAGATCTAAACATTTCATTTCCGTTGTTTAAACTTTAGTGAGATTGTTTTCTTTTTGTTCACCTTCTACTCTACGTTCTTGCTGATAACGTTGAAAAATCACAATTCAATTACAGTTGTAAAATAAAATATAGATTCCCACGTATTTTGTTGAAGCTATTCTTATAGTAATTAATGCATAATTTTGCCCATGCAAAAGTTAACTGTTCCAGAATCATTATATCAAGTTTGAGTTGAAAACACTTGGACCGATTCTCACGGCACGTTATGGAACACGTCTATGGTCTTCAATAAACTGTAAGATTTTTTCCGTTTGGTCTGATACACTATCATAGGTCTTTAAAAAATTTGAATTTGGCAGTGGAAATAAGATATGAAACTCAACATGAAGGTTGTGCAAATTACTGCATTCAGCCAATGAAGGAGAATAACCATATAGTTTCTGCATATTAAAAATAAAGAGAAAAATCACCTGAAGCTTTAATGCTAATATTTTATTTATAGGCCACATAACAGCTCATAGCACATTAAATATGCTTACAGTTGCAGAGAATATTTTGGCATTTGAAATCGGAGTTAACTAATATAAATACCATGTTCAGCACATTGAACTTTGTTATTTTTGGTTATGTGTAAAAGAGTATTTGGAAAGTGCTTCACTTCACATAACAAAAATGCTATAATTACTTAACAGCGAGTTGATTTATTTATCATTAAATATTTTTATATTAGTTAGATTGATGAACGAGTTAATTTCAATATACTATGCAAATGAGTAGATATACATTTGGAGCTAACAGTTGATCCTTTCTACAGAAATTCTAATAATCAAAACAATAAATTACTGAAATTTTTATTGTTCTGACCAACAGTCAAGGAATAAGAAATACAACTGACTGCAATTAATCACTTTTGACAGTACCCTCATTGAATGTCTCAAATTTATTAAAACAAACTTGGATTCCTATTACTCCAGGCAAATTAGACGAAAAATGCTCATTTTACAGACCTCTCTGTACGGCGGGATTTTTTGATAGAAAAATGTGGGTTTTGACATCTAGAAACCGATGTCACTGACGCGAAGGTTGGCGCGGGGGTGCGTTGTGATATATAGATATATGTATGATTTATAGCCAATATCCCAAATACCAAGCAATGTATTAAAAAAAGTTTCGAGCAAAAGTTGTAGGAAATAAAAATTCCCACAAAAAAACATCCATAACATTTTTTGATTTTCCGCGCGTTTTCCGCGTAAAATGCGGTAAAAAAAATTAAGATTTTCTTGAAAAAATTTTCAAATAAAAATTATTCAAAACGTATTTTCCTTCAAAACGAACGTCATTGGAAAAGTTAGATTTTCCACGAAAAATCGGAAAGTCGTATTTAGGCATATATTTCGCAATTAGTCGATAATTTGGCAGACAGTACGCCTTAAAAAAGAAATGTAGTACCTCGTTGATGTGTCCAGGGATATAAAAAATGAAAATTGTGGAAAATTCTTGGAAAATCATAGAATTTTAACTTTTATATCAGCGTCAAACGTGTCATTTTCTAGGTTTTCGTAGGTGTAGATTACAAATTTTACATCAGTTTTTTTTTTAATGATTGTAAATTCTATATTTTTCTTATTTTCTTTTGAATTCAGGAACGTTTATTATAGATGACAAATTTTTTAATTTCTATTACATTAATATATTATCATTATTACATTGTTAATATATTTATTATTATTGATTTATTCTTTATAACTAATATTATTATAATTATTATCAGTATTATCATTATTATTTAATATTATTATCATTACGACATTTTTTTTAAATTACATTATGTACGTCTATCCAAAATCTAAACCGTTATTGTTTTGAGTATTTCTTCTCCAACATCTTACGCGTGGATGGCATTACGTTGTCATGGTTAAACTCTCACACTCTGGATACTCACCTGTTCATATACTGAGACACTCACAGTTACGTACGTTGGTATGATTTATATTTAATGTAGGCAAAAGAACTATAATATATAGTACCTATACTCTGTATAAATATACCCAATGCATACTTATTTTAAGATAACGTTGTCAAATTTGTAATCTACACCCACCTAGAAAAAACTAGAAAATGACACGTTTGAAGGTGTTATCGAAGTTAAAATTCTATGATTTTCCAAGTATTTTCCACAATTTTCATTTTTTATACTCAGTTATATCTCTGGACAAATCGACGAGGTATTACATTTCTTCTTTAACGCGTACTGTCTGCCGAATTATCGACTAATTGCAATAAATATGCCTAAGCACGATTTTCCGATGAAAATCTGACTTCTCTAATAACGTTCGTTTTGAAAGTAAATACATTTTGAACAACTTTTATTTGAAATTTTTTTTCAAGAAAAAGTTTATTTTTTTAGCGCATTTTACGCGGAAACCGCGCGGAAAATGAAAAAATGTTATGAATGATGTGGGAATTTTTATTTCATACAACTTTTGTTGATACATTGCTTGGTTTTTGAGATATTGGCTATAAATCATATATAATTTGACTTTGAGAAAGGAAGTCCCTATTAACATATATGCACAAACGCTTAGTTTTTGAGATACAGGGTGTTGAAATTGAAAAAAAAAATTTTTTTTAGTCATGATTGGCGAAGATTTTGAAGGGGTAGTGGGCGTTTTTCCCCGTAACTTCTACGCCACTGGAAAACATACAGTTTTGAGACAACTATGAACCGCCAATGTTTCCTTCACAAAAAAGGTGCTCTTGGTCATAAGCTCTAAAGTTGACCGTTTTCGGGAAAAATCAACTCTTATGTTGTCAATTTTTTGGTTTTGTTACTTCTTCTAACGTTTGAATAAATTTTGTTTAATTAGTAAGAATTGACCATGTTTTTCAACATAAAAGTTGATTTTTCTCGAAAACGGTCAACTTTAGAGTTTATGACCAACTACCTTTTTTGTGTAGAAAACATTGGCGGTATGGCGGTTCAATTAGTTGTCTCAAAACCGTACTTTTTCCAGTGGCGTAGAAGTTGGGGAGAAAAACACCCACTACCCCTGCAAAATCTTCACCAATCATGACTAAAAAAAATTTTTATCGCACGGAACCAGTGGCGGCTCGTGAACTTTTTAAGAGAGGAGGCTGGACACAAAACGTTTTTTTTTTAAATATAGTCTACTCAGCCAATTAATTTAACTTTTGCACAGCGACTGTACCAGCTACTTCAGTGACAAAGTAATTGTTGCCCAGCAAGAACCAACGTGGAGGTGTAGAGTTTCTCTTGCCAAAAAATTGTTTTGTTCGTTTTTTGTTTTTTATTTTTTTTTGGATTTTTGATATTTTTTCTTTTTTTTGGAATTTTCCATATTTTGTTTTTTTTAAATTAATTTTATTAACTCTTTTAATATATTAACGGAATTCTACGGTCTTTAGTTTGCGAAAAATGATCAATAATATCATCATAAAATGTATCATTTTGTTTTAAGTGTTTTACTAAATCTTTTTCAATAGATATCAAACTAACATTGTATAAACGATTTTGGTCCATAATTTCGCATGTAAGTTTTAATTCGTTTGAGAGTAGAAAATGATCTCTCCACCGATGCCGACGTGACAGGAATGGTGACTGTCAAACAAAGTAGTTTATAAAACTGAGGAAAAACTTGTTGCAAATCATTGTCTATCATATATTTTATCATATCGGCGTGACTGTCGTACTGGCCTAAAATATCTTTATCCGAGTATATAACGCATAATTCATTGTGCAGTGTTATTTTATCAACAAATTTATATCTGAGAACTAAGTTATCTAAAAGTGTATTGGGAAACTCTTTTGAAAAAGATTCGAAAAATCTTCTATTCGTCAAGTCGAAAAACTTCAATTCATGTAAATCGGAAAATCGAATCTCAATTTGACCTTTAATAGTATTTAAAATTTCATAAAAAAGTTGTTTATAATGTAGTTTCCTGTCTACAAAATTATATGTTTTCCTCCTTTTCGCGGGAGGAGCCTCATCTGAATTTTGAAATAAAATATTGAAATGAAATTCTGTATTACGGAAACTTGAAATTTTATCAATGAGATGTTTCAAACGATCTCTTGAATATATATCAGTGAATTTATGTTGTAAAATTTGAAAAATAAGATCAGTTTGTTCAAATATTAATTTAAAAGTATCAAGAAAAAACAAAAATTCTTCATTTTCGAAATAAGATTTTAAACCAACAGCAGCATTTAATGAAACCTGATCTGTCGAAAAGTCATCACTGTTTAATATAAAATCAAATGATTCAATTAATTTGTCTTTATTTTTGTGAATGGTAAACACTGCACGTGATGTAAAATTCCATCGAGTTGGAGCATTACAGGGAATTCAGTTTCCTACTATGTTATTCAAAATTTCAGTTCATGGAATTACATGCATTACTTAAAACCAAATTCATGTTGTGAGCGTAACAATGAGTGAAAATAGCCTGAGGCGAAACTGATTTTATTTTTGTTTGAAGACCGTTTAAATGTCCCGCCATTACAGATGCGCCGTCGTAGGTTTGAGCTATTAATTTATTCGCAAAGTCAAATCGTTGAAATGTTTCCATTAAGAAATTAAATAAATTGATCGCTGTTCTTCCCGAACTAACATCGTAAAACCCTAAAAATCTTTCCACTAGTTGTCCATTTTTTACAAATCTAAAAATTATTGATAATTGTGATTTACACGTTATATCAGTTGTTTCGTCAACCTGCCACGAAAAAAAGGGACATTAAATAATTCATCCTCTATGTGATTTCGGAGGACATAATTTATTGAATCAAGAATTTCGTTTTGTATTGTTTTTGAGGTGCCTGCAAATACTGACGCGTTAGTCATAAAATCGCGAAGCCTACTGTCGTATTTACAAAACAAATCTAACAATTCCCTAAAATTACCTTTATTAACTGAATTTTCAGTTTAATCATGCCCTCTAAAAGTCAAATCTTGAAATGATAAATACAATAAGAAATCAATGATTTTTTTTAAAACTTCGCGGTTTTCTTTAACTGTATTATTATGATTTTCGATTTCGCGTGTTCGTGTAGAATCAATCGCATTAACAATACTCTGTTTACCGGTTTATTTAAACTTAATACTCGATGTAATATGTTCCTGCGATTTTTCATGTCTATCTAGGCCACGAGCTAAATTTTTCAAATCATTATAACCCAAGTGCCCCCAACATGAAGTTGTATCTGATGTGAATAGCAAGCAATACCACTAATACCAGCAATATAATTTATTGTGTATATCAGATCCCGTTAACCATACACATTTTTTATAATTATCAGTATTAAACGATCGATTTTGATACTTCCCTGGCCCTGCCATCACTAATCCTTTCAAATGCGGTAAAGCCCATTTGTTTTTGAAGAACACTTTTCTATCATATGTTAATCCACTAACTGGATTTTCTAAGAACTCACCAACTAAGTCACTCATCATTTTAACGTTCACCGATTCCGATTAGATAAATTATAACTTAACTACTTAAAATTACTGCGCCTGGCGGAATAAAAACAACAACTGACCGAACACGTGTCGCATTCTTCTAGCAGCGGGAGGAAGTAATCGTATTTCATTCGACCGACGAGTGGGTACGAGAAGACGAGAAGCTAGCCTCCCTAGACTGTTGCCATATTCGCTGTTTTACCCCACTTGGCAATTGAATGGTTGGAAAAACGGCAACTGTGTTGACCACACGTATTTAGCGTTTGAGATATATAGAGAATCCAGCCTCTGGCCACTGTTGCCAGATTGAAAATAACTACTGAGAACGGGGAATTAATTGTAAAATTTAAAGAATTATCAGAGAAACAGGAAATAAAATGGAGAATGATCATTAAGATGAATTGGTGAGGAGGCTGAGCCTCCTTAGCCTCCTTCGAGGAGCCGCCACTGCACGGAACATAGCTTACTATGAGTAAAAAATGCTTGCGAAAGCTATTTTCTGTACGATAAACGGTTTCGGAGATATTTGCAAAAAACGAATTTTTTTTTTCAATTTCAACACCCTGTATCTCGAAAACTAAGCGTCTGTGCATATATGTTAAAGGAACTTTTTTTCTCAAAATAAAATTTTCTATCGACTGTTGAAGTTCTGCTACTAAAACCTGGGACACCCTGTATAATATATGTATCTATATATCACAACGCATCTCCGCGCCAGCCTTCGGGTCATTGACATCAGTTTTTGGATGTCAAAACCTACACTTTTTTACCAACAAACCCCGCCGTACAGAGAGGTCTGTGGAAAAGTCTTATTTGCCTGGAGGAATACTAGGGTTAGTGGAATTCACACTCGCTCCACTAGAAATTGTGAAAATGTCAGCACAGAATAAACAAATCAAGATTTGCTCCAAATTATCATGCACCTAAAATATTTAACAATGTCTCTCACAATTGCTTACATTGACGTTATGAAAAAAATCTAAAATTTTAATTGGTTCTTCTTGATTTTACTCGTTGAATGAATTCTATAATAATAATTTTACTATTGAGTCAATTTGACCTATCTCATCCCAATTTTATAGAATATGATTATGTAGATGTTAATCATTTATTTTGAGTTATACTTCATCATAGGAAAATGCACTAGCATTTTATATAATTATATCTCAAACTGTACATAGGAGTACTGCAGTTTCGAAAGAACAAATAAATGGTAAGTCCTCATTATTATATCTTTTTTGTGTGTTATTTGTGTTTTATTTTGACTCAATAAATATATTCTATTACTCCTATATTCTACATTCCTATAACTGATGATTTAAATATTGTTTTCATATAAATATATGTAAATACAGAAGTGCATGTTGTTCTAATGTATTTTGGTAGATGTTATGTTATAAATTTACTCACCATTCAAAAATACAATTAGGGAACAAACAAGTAGCCACTATCAAATGCTCAGTTGGTTCCACCAGATTCCGTTTCCTTCTCCTGATATAAACGCAACAAATCCATAGCATCTTGTGCTTGGCGCTTCTCACTAAGAAATCTACCTGATGCTTCCTTTAGTTGCTCGAGGAAAATCTTATCGGGAAATGTAATATCTACTATAGAATCAGGATCCATATCACTCAACATTTCCAGTTCGGCACCTCCAAGTAAAGAAACATGACATAAGTTGTGTTTCAGTTTTCCAACAAGACCTGCTAGTTCTGGCCCACAACGTCCATCATCTACTTGATCCATATTAATACGACAAGAAGGTGTTGGACCTAACCATTTTTGATCATTGGTCAAAATCATAAGACTGGTGTGCGGCTCTATCGTAGCAAAATATTCTTCGTCGTCAATTTCTGTACCATCTGCTTCTAGCACAATGGTTATATTACCTATAGTGTTTAATTTCTCCGAAGCTTTTAAGGTTAAATCTTCTAAGCTAGTAGCAACGACACCTTTTCGAATTTCTCTAGTATTGTCGGTTATTTTATAAGGTTTACCGGTTAGGCTAAAATCTCCCATTCTCACCAATTAATAGCAGATGTCTTCACATTTATCAATAATTTATTCTTTCAGAAACTGAACATCAGTTTCCGTTCCAACATTCCACCATTGACGTTACCGCCCAAGTCTCAAGCCTAAATATCGGATCGAAAACAAGGGTAGGGGTAGATGAAGCGACAGGACAACTAAATATAAAGATGCAACTCGACATTGCCTTGATTGGTCGTTTTGAATGGCGCCTTATTTGCAGATTTGAGACGTCTGCATGATAATATATAGTTGTTTAAGGAAACATTCAGCCTCTTTCGGCAATTATAAAACTTCTACTATTGATGATGTGAGCTTTTAATATGATACCATACAGACCGCAATATATGCGGTATACTGTATGATACAGGATACAGTATACCGCACAAACGAGATAGCATACTCAGAAAAAATTAAAACGGAGGCTGAGACTTCTTACATATTTAGTATGGTATCAAATTGAAGATCGCATCATCAGGATTCTACACTAAAAGTTTCATCATTGCACAGAGAGCCTGAATAGGTCCACACTCCACAGAGTCGTAGCAAGCTTTACTGGCGCCCTAGGCAATTTCGAAAAGTTTCGCCCCTTCCCCTCTGAAATTTGTAAAATGATATAATAATAAGACTTGTATTTTTTAAGAAAAAATTCTCAGTTATCAAAATGATGAATGAAAAAAACAATTATAACCTTTATTTAGAACTGTATAATCGAATAACAATAAAGGTAACTTTTTTTCTAATTTGAATGGAACATAAGCTTTTTCGGTCATGAACATGCAAATAAACTGGCGCGTTTCACAGCCGTTGTCAATGGTTTTATTTCTTCATTAAAATATTTATATTTAACAACTTATCCGAGCGGATTTCCACTCAAAATGATGAGCTATAGTATGGTATCAAATTAAAGCTCACATCATCAGGAATTTACAATAAAAGTTTCTTTATTGCTCGTACAGACTGTATCTTACGTAATTAAAAAAAATTATTTATTTTTTCTAAGTATGCTATCTCATTGTGTTGAAGGGCAAAGAAAAACAAAAAATATATTGCAGCTTGAAGTTTAAAAATCGGAAAACAAAATGCATATCCCGCGACCACGGTCGGTGTATACGACCGTGCCCGCGACTCAACCACCCAGGCCACCGATGCAAGTTGAATTTTGAACTAGGTATATTATCAGTTAATTCGCTCGCCGCTAGGACAGGCATACATGCGCATAGATTTGAATTTTCTCGTACGGAGCTGTAAACCGTCTACAAGTAGGATTATTGTTATATCCCCTTGAATAACTTCTTCTGTTCATCTTCAGGGAATCTAAAAACAATAAATACTATACCATATATATAATACCCAAACGTATGTAATTTATCTTCAATAAATAAATCAAGTTAACCTTCAAATTATAGAAATTTACTAGAATAATATAGGTATATATTAAAAGTTTGATTTTCACTATAATTTAGTATATATTTAATGCAACAAAGTTGTAATATCTGCTTGTAGAAGATACGGTACCTAACTAGTTCCATTTAATTAAATTAGTGAAAATGAAACTTTTAATAGCGATATTATTTATTATTATCACGGATTGGCTGAATCTATTCAATATTTTACTAGAATTTAGGTAAATAAGTAAAATGTAAATATATCTAAAGGCATAATTTAGAATTTACAAGACAAAAGTTAGCTGATTCAATTGATCTGTGAAAATTCAAAGACATTTCATCGACATTGACTAAATAATTATTAAAATAACGAGAAATAAATAAATAATACTTACTGGTGGAGTGTAATGCCAAAATATTTGTTTTTGGGTGTCAGACACGGTATAGGATAGGCTGCTAGTGCATCTCGTATACTTTAATACGTGGTAGGAGTGAGTCTCTTACCTTCCCGGTGCGTTAGAAATCCGCACGGCGTCGCTACGATCGGGATGTCTTACTTTACTTTTGAAATAATTATGTCACTGTCACACTGACATCATCAATAACCTACAAATTTCATACCTATTTTTTTCAGTTGTAAAACAATAATGAACTAAAAATTGTCGAAATGTTAACTTTGAACCTTTTAAAAGGTCGGGATAGCCACAAACCGAGTCGAAAACGGTTTTAAAATAGTTAATTTTCGATAAATGGAATGACGTTCACGTGAAAAGTCCGTAGCTCACGAGTTGGAAAAGTGCAAAAGTTACGAACATTGAACCTCTTTACGAGGGCTTTTTGCGTACCGTTTTCGCTCCATGTAGTTAGATTTAGTCGCGATACGCACCCGACGGCCCTTCTTTTTTCCAAAAATTCCGTTTAAATAGGAAAATTTAATTAAAATAGAAGCAGGTACTCTCAGGTCTCAGCTACGCTCGTCTAACGTGGTAAAGGGAATTTTCTTGCGACTAAAATATACACGAAGCGGGTAAAAGCTAGCGGCCCATAGCCGAAAACATTTTATTACAACTGGCACCGGACGCACGGGGCACGAGACGGCCCCAAATTAACAAGATCGAGGTAAAAAGTATAAACTCTAACTGACGCGTAGCGAGCTCCTCGAGGCATATGTCAAAATGATTACGTTCTAGCTAATTACGTAGGACGTCTGGCGTTCATGCAATTGTGTTTTTATACAATTCGAACCTTCTTATTTCGATAGGCCAAGTGAAAATCCCGGAGTCTGAAGCGCTAGAGACTTCTGAGTGTACATATGCTACCAGCAATCCTCTCCCATTAAAACATTGGAAGATGCGGGTCCCGATAGTAACGTCACCTTGTGGAGTCTACATGAATCGGTCCGATAAGCGCTTCATTTTCATAAAGGGAGATGCGCTACCACCCTTTCCTATATTGTGCCTATGCCGTGGTATCAGAACATCCACATGTTGCACAGCTGACTATATTAACAAATTTAAGTTATCAAAGCCAAAGCAAACAATCACGTCACGACAGACATAAACCGCTTTGAATGAGTCATACTCTGGGGTCTAAATATCACTCACTTCCGCTTCCGTCTCGTCTATTCATTACTTTCGGGCACGGTAGTATATGCAGGTCTGGAAACTATGTTTGACATGAGTCTTTTACATGTCGCCAAACTCGTAGTCGCTCAACCACCAACTGCCGCATGAATCGAATTATGTTGTCAGGATGTCAGGATTAGGCGCCATATCGTTCAAACACGGTCGTATACGTGCCAGACAACATCCCTCGACTCATGCGCCACTCTTTTGGTACTACGCAACAGATGCCGCTTGGCGGACTCACTTCTCACATAGGAAACAGCCTAGAGTTTCCAGATCTGTATATACGACCGTGCATTCGGGTAACAAACGTTCCTCCCCCTATACTTAAGCATATATAAAGGCCGTATTCACTTATTTATGTACTTAAGATTGATATAATATTTCTATGGTTTACGCGCCATAGCTACTTACTTACATATGATAGTTTTGGGCTTTACTTTATATTCAAACTTGTAACTACTTGTAACATCTTCCTAAATCCTAATTGTGGGACTCACGTCAATAAATTAAATTAAATAACTATTTAACTTTGACGTCAATGAAGCACTTACCTCTATAAGGGTGTCTCAGATTTTAACCGGGAAAATTTAATAGACGATAGAAAATTTGATTTTGAGCAAAAAATTCCCGATAACATATATACAGAGACGCTTAGTTTTTGAGATACAGGGTGTTGAAATTGATACAAAAATTTCGTTTTTTGCGAATATCTCCGGAACCGTTTATCGTACAGAAAACAGCTTGTGCAAGCATTTTTTACTCATGGTAAGCTATGTTCTGTGTGATAAATTTTTTTTTTTAGTCATAATTGGTGAAGATTTTGAAGGGGTAGTTGGTGTTTTTCTCCCCAACTTCTACGACACTAGAAAAAGTACGGTTTTGAGACAACCATTTGAACCGCCAATGTTTTTCTACACAAAAAAGGTACTTGGTCATAAGCTCTAAAGTTGACCGTTTTCGAGAAAAATTAACTTAAATGTTGAAAAACATGGTAAATTCTTACTAATTAAACAAAATTTATTCAAAAGTTAGAACAAGTAACAAAACCACAAAATTGACCATGTTTTTCAACATAAAAGTTGATTTTTCTCGAAAACGGTCAACTTTAGAGCTTATGACCAAGAGTACCTTTTTTGTTTAGAAAACATTGGCAGTTCAAACTGTACTTTTTCCAGTGGCGTAGAAGTTGGGGTTCCGGAGATATTCGCAAAAAACGAAATTTTTTTATCAATTTCAACACCCTGTATCTCAAAAACTAAGCGTCTCTGCATATACGTTATTAGGAATTTTTTGCTCAAAATCAAATTTTCTGTCGTCCGTTAAATTTTCCCGGTTAAAATCTGAGACATTCTGTATATTAATTAACTCTTCAGAACTAAGAACCAAAGAATAATTTAAATTTTGTGTTCTGTGCAAGAAGAGATAGAATGTTAGGGGTTATGTTGCTTGTTACCTTGTTAGTTGTTTAGTTAGTAACTCAAAGTACTCAAAGACCCAAACGAGACATTCCGGCATTTAAGCATACTGCCATACACTAGAGCAGGTGAACCTGCTTGAATTATAAAACTCGTATCAATTATCAAATCGCAAATCTTTGGGTGTGTTCTGATTATGATGACAATTTATCAATTGTAGTTATCATAAAAATACCAATGGTATATGTTTCTGGTCAGTTTAGTTCTCAATAGGAAATGAGAAGTGATCTATTAAATTTAGTTCAGTTCAGTTTGAACCATAGGCCCTGTCGAGTGAGTATTTTGTATTTTATTAAATTATACTGTTCTGTTGAGCACTATGATTGAATGTAATATTTTGCATTTTCTCATAATGTTTATTTTTATTATCTGAGGGATAATATAAAAACAAAATTTTTCTTGTTCCATTCTATTTAAAAATTTCTTTGACTTTCCATAAGAATTTCACTTGATGAGTATTAAAAGAACATGAACTGCTAATTACTAAGTTCCTAAGTTGAATATTGTAATCTGTGTACCTAGGTAATATATCATTGGGCAAGTGGGCAAATCTTTCGTTTAAATCAGGAAAACCAATATGTTCATGCAGGTAGAAAAGTTGTGTTAAAATATATATTTTCTGTTCAAAAAATCAAGAATTATTTATTTATATTCAACTACATTTCCAGTATTTTTCTTCAAAATAAAGATGATGTCATTCAAAAATGAAATGGCAATATCAGATTTATTCTCTGGAGCAGATGAAGAAGCATTATATAATGAAGTGTAAGCATCTCATGATAAAATGTTCATCTTTGAATCTAATAATTGTTACTATTGCAGGGGGAATATTGATGAACTGGTGAATGAACTACAAAACATTCCTGTAAGTAAAGTTGATGCATCAAATAAATCAGTCTTAAATCTAGCACATATAAATTTTGATATAATTACAAGAGAGAGTTTTGGTGTGAATTTGATTTTATTCATGCTAATTTCAAATCTATTGGTATTTACTAGTTGTTTAGTTGAATTTATAATATAAATACTAGGGATCCAATTTAGCTTTATTAGTGTTTGAGAAAACAAGTGGCTTCTCCAAGTTCTCTCTGTTATACTGTGTCCAAAATCAAAGTTATAATGATGGCAATTTATTACTTATTAGCAGCTGATGAGGGGGGGATCCTCCATAACAATAATTGATTATGATTTGAAGTTCCAATTTTCTAAAAAATTTTTACTTATTAAGCGGAAATTGGGTCCAGAAGAATAAAGCACCTTGAATAATATACCACATCACACATGCTCTTGAGGGCTTTGCAATTTAATTCGACGATGTAGAAAAATTGTTGATAATGTATCAATATTTGTTAAATTATGTTACGAATATTTTAAAGTTTGGATTTGGAAACCTGTCATTAATTGGTGATTGCTAGGTCTATTTCTAAATAATATTATAGAAATTGCTAGTTACAATCAGTGTCAGTTCTGAGCTTTATTTTCCCTTATCAACATTTAAGATATAGGTTCAAGACAACCCTATTTTTTTAAATAATCGTTAGTATGTTAAACTGTTAGTTTGACAGTTTCGATATTTGTAAATATTGTACTATCAAATTGATGAATTCATCTTTTTCTGATGACCTCGCACTTATATTTATTATTATTATGTTGGAGAGTTCATATTTTATTTTGAGGTGCACTTTCATAAAACATAGATATCTAACATGTCTTTTATTTACAGGATAATGAAGAAGATAGTTTCAACGGTTTAGAACCAACACTAGACTTCAAAACTGAATTAATCAACAATTTTCCAGCTCCAGTTTCCCTCAATATAGTACGCACTGAAGATTATTCAGGACCTCATGATTTTGAAGTTTTCATAATACCAAATGGCTCAAAAAACCCATGGGTTGTAAGTGGTATACTATTAAATTATTACTTATTAAATCAACTTTAACAGATGCTTGTAAACTTCAGACATAATTGTATGTGAGTTATGATATTGAATGGGCTATAAAAATATATAGCTGTATTTGGGGAAATGAATGAGCAATAAAACGGAGAATGTGATAATAAATAAAAATAAATAAGAAACAATCGCCTTTATCCACTAAAAATATTGTTAAAGTACATTTACATGCAATATTTTTTAGATGATCCTATTTAAAAAAATTATAAATATTGAAAATTTCAAAATATGAAATCATGATTAGATTTATCACAATAATATTTTACAGTTACATGCTCCATTTGCAATATTCAGGAAAGATTTCTGTTTCACAAGTAGTCGAGGAAATACAGCTGTAAAAAGGCCAATTTTTTACTGGCAACCTGTATCGAAATGCGGTTTTCGCCATTTGCTTCAGAAACACATTAGAAAAAAATGTGTCATATTTGTTTTACCTGGAAAAGCTTGGTTGCACTTGTGCATGCAAAAAATGCATCTAAACGCATTTCGCAGTTGCGTTTTGCGGAACTGTATTGTTGCTCACCAAATATTAACCAAAATTGGCCAAGATTTGTTACTCGGGGGTTTTTGGGGACGCTGATTACGAATTTAATGTTTACAAAACGCCACGCTGCATTCTGGTGCAGATTTCAAGGACTTAGGGAGAATTTGCAGTATAAAGCGGAAATCCTCAAATTTTCTCAATTATTCTGTATTTTGGGGTTTTTAAGCACAGACTAAGTGATGTTCGTTAACTCAAGTGCGCGGGGCAAAGTGCCCCACATTGTCCCACTTTGCCCCGGGCACTTGAGTGAACGAACATCAATTACTCTGTGCTTAAAAATCCCAAAATACAGAAAAATTGAGAAAATTTGAGGATGTCTGCTTTATATTGCAAATCCCCCCTAAGCCCCTGAAATCTGCCCCAGAATGCAGCATGGCGTTTTGTAAACATCAAATTCGTAATAAGCGACCCCAAAAACCCCTGAGTACCAAATTTTGGCCAATTTTGGTTAATATTTGGTGAGCAACAATACAGTTCCGCAAATCGCATTTTTTGCATGCACAAGTGCAACCAAGCTTCTCCTGGTAAAACAAATATGGCACATTTTTTTCTATTGTGTTTCTGAAGCAAATGGCGAAAACCTCATTTCGATACAGTTTGCCAGTAAAAAATTGAAGATATTTGGCTATAATTCCTCGACTAAAGAGGGAATCTACGATTCGTGTGTTTATAATTATGAATTTATTATGATTTTCCTGATTTCAGTACTCGCCACAGTTGAATAAAGTGTTCATTGACATTAATAGTCAAATACCAATCGATTTTAGAGTGAAATCTTACCCAAGCGATGAAGTGCTATTTATCAGAGTGACTCCTATTTTTAGCCTCTCACAACATGCTCATGAATTGGTTTATCGATGTATGCAGCATAAAATAGCAAGTAATAATAAAAGTAAGTATCAAATTATTTTTTCAATGTTCCCATTAGAAATCTGAATTTCCATTTAAAGACCGGAAAAATTATAGAACAAGTACAATTTTATTCTTTGGATAACTAGGTAATAATACAGTACAGTTCGATTTGATCTGATTGAAATTAAGAAGTATTGAAATGTGGACAGTTTCAATGGTAACATCCAGATTTATTTCTAACGCAATCAGGGTTATAAAAAAGTAGTTTCTGTGGATAATCCTTTCCTAATGGTATATGAACATGAGTCATAGCCTTATTTGAATTTCAATATTCCTGCCAAACTTCTGGTAATATATGAGAATCAGATTGTGGATTGTTTGTTTTTACCAATGTCTATTGAATTGAACGTTCCTGGAAGACCTAATTGAAAAATGTTGATAGTAAACTTAATTTTCAAACTTGAATTAATTATCAAATATTGAAACCAGTCTATAAAATTCTTTGAATCGCTTTGAAAAAATTAAGCATAAAATTGCTTTTCTTGACGGTTTACTATAAATAGGTCAAAGTATGAGTACTCTGAAAGTACTAAAATAATGTGAAGTACCATCATTAGGATAAGTTTTTGAATATTTTAATATATCTTTTATATATAAAATAAATGCAACTGAATTATGTAATTTAATTTCAGATTAATATTATGATTGTTTTTTTGAATTGAAGCAGAGTACTTGATCCTTATTTGGACAGTTAAACGCCTCAGGTGTGTTCCTAGCTGTTCAACCACTCTAAGTGTTGAACAGACAAGAGCACAACACGGGGGGGGGCTTAGATCTCTTATGCTGGCCATTAGCCTACTAGTAGGCTAATGGCCTAACATGATTAAGAATTGTATCACGTGACCAACTCGGGCCGACTACTACAGGGCGTTGTATTCAAATGGTATTTGGCTTTGAATAACATTTAAAATTATATTAATAAATAATTTGTGACTTTTCAATCACCGTATGACATTTGAAATTAGGTATTAGTTGGAATTTGGGAAAGTTGAATTTCCAAACTGTAATACAATTCTAAAAACTACAGGAAGTTGAATTGAATGACTTATATGACTGACAATAGAATCAAATTGAGAGGACTTTGAACAAAGTTTTTTTCTTCCTACAAGCCATACAAATTTAGACGAATGTATGATTGTGTTTTCTGCAAAAAATGAAATCGTTAATTTATGTCCTCACTAAAACGTGAAAGCATTCATATTTTCATTAAAAAGAATTAAAAGAAAAACAAATGCCGTTTTCGGAAGTTTTCGATAAAATTCACTCAAATTTGTTGTTTTTGAATTTTAAAATAAAGTCATTGTTGTTTAAAATATCATCTTCTTTTAGCCAGATTCAGAATCAATCTTTTCGCAATGTTGGAGGGTTAATCGTGTTTCTTCAGAAGTTTATGTTTGATTGGAATTTTTTAACAAACAGATAGGTCGATGCGGAAAAATATCTTGTACGCAATCTTGAACAAGTTTGGGAAGTTTTCTAGGAAACACAGATCCATCATGCTTTGTTATCTAGTCTTTTCTAATAATTTCATTTCGGGAAAACATATATATGAATTTTTATGGGGAATAAAAGAATGTTGCAAATGTTGAATAATAAATAAGTTATCAGAATTACTGACATAATAATTGCTATATTGTATTTGGGTACACAACTCAAAGGCATTCTGAGATGAAATGATACAAAATTACTAAAAGCAATTTTCCTTACAAAAATATCGTGAGGAAAATGATCAAAAAAACAATATTTGCAACCTTCTTAACCAACTATAAAACAAACCACGGTACCTAACTCATAAAATCGACATCTACAACTACCGAATAAATGAAAACAAACAGCCCGCTAGATGCTATTTTAAATTGTCACAGTATTTAACTTCACTCACAATCTCTTAAACTATACTTTTGTTAATTGTTTGCAGAACAAATGAATTCAATTAGGTCCTTATTTTTACTGTAATAAGCAAGAATATATTCAGCTACTGACTAACATAAGGCATTCTCTGTGCTGACAGAATAATGTTTCGTTCGCGACTCCGCGGTTCTATAGGCCCTAGTTGGTCATGTGACAGTCGTCACGTGGTCAAGGTGATGGACTCTAGTCGCGGCGGCTATGGCTGGCCTTACTCGGTGGGAGCTCCCCAACATGGACATGGGATGTACTTTGCTGTCTCTTCTTCTTCTCATGCCCTACATAACCAGTTTATCCACTAGACCCATAGTGTGTATGTATTTTCTTAGTTGTCAGTGTGAGTGTCCCGTAGTGATTTCTGTACGTACTTGTAGGTTCTTCCGAGACAGCCCCGAGTAATATTCGGCTGCTTTAAGTGCGTTCATCGCTTCCTTAACCTATCTACCACCTAAGATTTAATTCCAACGTTGCTTGAGAGCTTTAAGGGTGTCTTTGAGAGCATCAAGAA
Organism: Endomychus coccineus; assembly: GCA_958510875.1. Taxonomy (NCBI): domain Eukaryota; kingdom Metazoa; phylum Arthropoda; class Insecta; order Coleoptera; family Endomychidae; genus Endomychus; species Endomychus coccineus. The sequence goes on along the minus strand of OY294067.1, from coordinate 62,369,903 downwards.
GCAAGATGGTGCTATTCTTATTTCTCCTCGGATAAATTAAAAAATTTCCCAAGCGTCGTATTTTGGAAATTCAATTATAAACTTCGATCTTGGGTATTGATACCGCCACCTGTGTGAATGGATTTATTAAATATTTATCTGCAATTGGTCCAGAAAGTGCCTTCGAAATTTTTTTGAATCTAAGACGGATTAAAGTGCTCACTCACAATGCATTTGAAAAGTATTGCACAGATACTTCAATTGAGTTTTTCATCTTTTGGAAAAAGTTACTAACATACTGGTACTCAAGTATCTATTAAAAGTAGCTTCAGATTCAGAGGATCGTAAAAAAAGTTTTACTAAGAAAGGCTTACTGTTTTCCAACTGGAAATCTGGATATTAATCGAAGAACTTTTGGACAATCCAATAATACAGTTTCATATGACTTAAAATAAATCTAACATGCATTATTTTTCTCAGATATTCCCAATCATGTCCATCAACATATACTGCGTTGCTATAATCAGCACACTGAGTATATAGGAGATACAGAAAGAAAGGAACGTTTGAGCGTAATATTTCCATTATCATTCCCCCAAGCTGGTGCAGATAGTGTTAGAGAAATGTTTATATTCTTATGCAAAAATTCATGCGCTACAGGCATGAATCGAAAACCAATCCAAATAGTTTTCACATTGGAAACTGATCGGTAAGTTATTTTAAGTGGAATAAAGTTGACTTTTTATTCATATGATGTTTCAATCAAACTTGGTATCGTTCATGCAATGGTTGATGTACATGAGAAAAAGTACAATCTGATTGAATTATGCATAAAGTATTTCATCAGTTGTTTGAGGAAATGCAACGTTATTTTTGAATCAGCTGATTACCTAGTTGTCATCCTGGGATTATTTGTCTTGGTTATTTTCTTTCTATATAAAAAAAAACATTGGTTTATCAATTTATCAACACTGGACGGCCTTGAGTCGACGATTGTACACCAAATTGATACAAACATTTTCAGAACGATGCAACGATTGCGTGTTGAAACAAACCTTTTATGTCTTTGTGTGTGTTCCCGTGGGTGCGATATAGGTGAACCAGATAACGAATCTATAAAAAATGTACCACTTTAACTATTATTCTAAATCTCAGGAGGAACGGTACTAATTAAGAAATAAGACATGTTGAGTAGGCTGTACCAAAAAAAAAAATCGATATTTTTTTATTTCGCTCTTCTTCGAGTATATCATTCCCCGTTCAAATTCATTCAGGTCCCCCAAATTTGAAACAAATCGGTTAATATTTAGCCGTGCATCAAGCCCAAAACGTGTTTTTTGAAGTTTTTCCTCAATTTTTGAGAGGTTTCTTAACACTGTTCTACAATAACGAGATGTTTGACACTTGGGAGACATTATTACATTCAAACACAAAGAATTTAATGCATTTCAGTCAGCACATCAACTTTCCGACAGATTTATTGGCGAAAAGAACAATTTTTTTAAGGCCTACTGTTATTTCAACTTTCAACTTCAATAACTTCATATTTTTAGGTTCGTGATGCGTCATATGCTCTTTTAACGTAGTCTAGTATCACGTAGTATTAATTGAATTGATAATTTTATAGAAAATCGCCCATCAGTTATGATAATCTACATTCGAGTGAAAAAACGCACCATTTGAAAATGCACTAAAAATGGCAAAAATTCAGAGTGCCTTAACTCGATTGCATTTAGTCGAAAATGGATGAATCTTTAAGTTCTGAAAAAGATAGAACCTTCCCTTTAATGTGATGCTAGTTAATGTGATACCAAATTCATTCCACCCCCTCCCACCCTGCTAAGAAAAATATGTTCCTGGTGTCAAAAAAGGTCCCAATTTGACAGCTCGTAGGCCAAGCCGACTCAATCAGACAACAGGTCAATAAAGTTCAATCATTTTTCTACGATAATTTGGCGGGAAGTTATGATTATTTAAAAAAAAGTACCATTTTGCGTTTTTTTTGGCTACAACTTAGCCAATTTTGTACCTCAATCAATGAATCTTTATAAAATTAATCGACGAGTCGTAAAGTTAATAGAATGTGTTGAGTACAGAGTATATTCTAGTATTTACAATCAAATATTTTTAACAATCATTTGCTAAAGGCTAAATATCAACCGATTTGTTTCAAATTTGGGCGACCTGAATGAATTTGAACGGGGAGTGATAAACTCGAAGAAGAGCAGAATAAAAAAATATCGATTTTTTTTGGCACAGTCTAATGTTGAGTAATAATAAATACAATTGATTGTGGTGAATGAAACAAAATGAAATTATTGCGATTTAACAACCTACAAATTACGTAATAAATGAAGAATAAATTGATTTCATTTAAAAAACAGAACTAGTAAAATAACGGTTAATTTTGGAAATACCTCCAATGCTTGACTTTCTGTAATCAATAATAATTTTCGTTTTACATTATAGTGGAACAATACTGGGCCGGCGTATACTGAACGTTCGAATCTGCTCATGTCCAAAGCGAGATAAGGAGAAAGAAGAAAGGGATGAGAAGGCGCCTGCAGGAAAAAAGAGGAAGTTGGAAAAAACTGAGAAAAAGATCGTTAATCCTCAAGAAGCCCCTGACACAAATACGTACAAAATGAATGTAAGGTTCCTCGGTAATGGCTTTCAAAATGTATTAATATTTTTTATTGCAGTTCAATATCGTAGGAAAAGATAATGTTCAGAGTATTCTGAAGTATTGCCATGATTTAATGGCAGGTGATATCATCAGATATCCAGAAAATAATGGACATTTCAAGAAATGTCTCAGTGAGATATCTTCTTTGATGAGTGAGTATCTAAATTTTGGTTTAGTATTAAGGTAGAAAATTCACGAAAGAAAAAACTAGAAAATTGATGAAATTTTGAACCGATCATTCGGAGTTGTTAAACATTTACCCCAATTCTTTCATAATTTTTCACTGCATAAAAACTCGACTGAGATCCGTGGGTCACTAACTTCCTTCACCCGTAGAAACTGAAGAATTATTGCTTATGGTTAGAAACATATAAAGTGCAAAGATGTCGAATAGACAACATAATGTGTTGTATAAGGATCCATATTAGGACCATTATCGTATTATATTATATGTGTATGTATGATCGTGATATATATTTACTAGCTGTTGTAAGCAGATTTTCAATATCTTCCTATGTGCTGGTTATAATATTAAAAAAAGTTCCTACACCAATGCCTTGAAGACTGTGATATGTCATATTTTCATGAAAATTTGTACATCAGCTTTTTCGAATTAAACAAAAATGAGCAAACTTGCAGCTGCTGTTACTTCTACGGTATTAAAAACAGTTAAATAGTGTGATAGAATTAGCTTTTCCGAGTTTTTAATTCTGAGTTTTGGAGAAAAAAATTGCTTTAAGTAGATAATTGTGATACAAATTGAAGGAACTAAAATCGAACACTTTTTGATCGACGCAAATGGTTAAAAAAAATATGGTAAAAATGGCCAAAACCGGTTTTTCGGGTCGGACATCGTCGGATTGAGTTAAAAAGAAAAAAGCTTTTGATAAGCTTATGCGCCGTGAAAAGACGGAAAAAATGAGCTGCGGATGAACCCGATTGGTCCAGCGGTGACTCCGCAAATTGCAAAAAATCATCGATTTTGCTCACAATTTCAAAAATTCATCTCTTGTTCTTTTTAAAAATAAAGAGCTGAAATTTTGATAAGTTGTAGCTTTTGTGCCCACCAAGTACCACACAAATTTCAGCAAGATCGGATGTACACTTTATGCAAACCGCAGCTTAATGCAAAAAAAAAGCACTTTTGTAAAATAGCCCTAAAAAAGTATTTTCATGACAAAATGTCAAATATAACATTGAAATTATTTTAAACTAATTTTTCTTCGGTGTGAAATTCTCTTACTGAATATCCCGAGTGCACAAAGTGATTTCCGAAAATATTTCGAGATGGCGAATACTTTGAAAATTATCCCGAATCGAAGACGAGTGATAATTTTCTTGAAATATTCCCCAACAAAAATTTCCGGAAATTACTTTGTGCACTCGGGATATTCGGTAAGAGAATTTCACACCGAAGAAAAATTAGTTTAAAATAATTTCAATGTGATATTTGACATTTTGTCATGAAAATATGAGACATTTAAGAAGGAATGCCATAATTTTGTTGTTTTGTTATGTATTGTATCACTTTCAAATTCATTTGTTAAACGTCAAAAAATATCCACTATAATTTTGCTTCTTCTCCAACCTAAAAGAAAAAATATCCGCTGAAATGAGGCATAAGTTGGTCATGTGACTCGGGCGTTCCGTGATCAAGGCTATTGTCTCTAGTAGAGATGGCTATGAGCATCCCCTAAGAAATGTGAGCAGATGAAATCAGTCAAAAGAGAGATCGAACGAAGAAAGAGAGACCATGCAACGTTGTCATCTATCCACTAACACTACTATCGAATTCACTCTAAAATAATTGTAGTCACGGATAGTAGCACCTTAATTCAGTGGATAAGAGTGCTTTTGATTTGTCTGTACTTCCAGAACATATATGTAAAAATGCTTTTTATACCAAAATAATATATTGTGTTTTTGAGTAATTTTCTTTTATTTCAGCTAAACCCCCTGGCCATTGACTTATGGATGTTGTTTATTTCATATAGGACTGAGGGACGACAAAATAATCTGGGTATTACCCGATTTCGTTAATCTTAATTTTCAAATAGCTCTTTGTAATCTGAAATACCGTTATTGAACATATTTCTGATGCATTTAAGTTTCAATAACACAATTAAGGTGTTATCATTCTAAAGCTGCTATTACAGCTGAGACGTTCAACATTACTGCTAATTATTAATATAAATAAGGTTTCTGCAATTAAAGAATAATTATCATTGCATGGGTGCATTCTAGGTTGGTTAAATTTAGTGTAAAACCGTTACGTTTATTTTTCAGTCAAAATTTACATGGTGGTTAAGGATATTAAATATTCATTTACTTGAAATAACGAAAATTTAAAAATAAATCCAATAACTAGTAACATTGTGGATCGAAGAAAACAAATATACAGACTGAATAGACGTGTTATTTATTATTAAGATGGAGTGAGCGTTAGCGAACGAAGTCGGTTTTTGATTCAGTAGGGTTATTAGGGTTGTATATTCTCGTGTAGCGACTAAATGGTAAAAGCAATCCACATTAAATTTTGACACAAACTAGATATGATGCTCGAAATTTACTTGCACATATATTCGATGTCCTACCTTCAGCCGTTTTCGAGTTATTGAGCAGAGTGGACGCGGTGAGTGTAGCGAACGAAGTCTTCTCCTTTTCGGCTCACTCGATCACTCGTCTTAACCTTTTGAGCATATTCGCAGCGTACTGACCGACCTAATTATTTTTATTATCAATAGGGCTGCAAGCGGGATCTCATAATTATAAAAATTTTGAAAAAGCCACAAATATTGCATCTTGATTTATTTCAAACCGTCCCAGCAGTATTGTTTGATGTTCTTACTTCTTTAATTGTTCATGCTAAATTAGATATATTTCAAATTACAAAAATTATGATTGGTTATAATTTGGGCGGCAGATTGCGGAGTCGTGTATAAAGGGTCATTCACGGTGGATGAACTATTGAACATATAGAATTGGGTATAATGTCTCTTAATAAAATATTTTAGGACGTGCAGTTTTGCCACTTCCATTAGAAAGGAAAAGAAAATTATAAATGTATCTAATGCTGTATTGAAATAGTTATTTTTTACCTTCCTGTATACTGCACCTGAGATTTAATTTCGGTATATAAAGCCTTGGGACTCTGGTTAATTATAAACGGGAGTTGAGTTTTTGAGTATTTCATGAATTATAAATATTAATAAAGATTCTTGACCCAGTATGAATTATATATAAAAATTCTTGGGAAATCGGTCACATTAACACTTTTTTTTATATCTTCGTCTTTACGAACGTTTCGGTCTCACGACCATCATTTGACTTATGTCAAAAATGTTTTTTTTAATAATAATCGAAATTCGTGGCTCTGTTCGTTTCGACGACGTGGGCATTTTTGATTGAAATTGGTGCGATATGAACGCTTTGTGCTATGACTAGTTTGAAAAAAAACCTTTTCGACATAATAAGACTTCTGATGATGGTCGTGAGACCGAAACGTACGTAAAGACGAAAATATAAAACAAAGTGTTAATGTGACCTATTTCCCGAGAATTTTTATATATAATAAATTATAAAGATATGAAGATTTTTTCTAAGTAATGTTTTGTCAATAAAAAAATGTGGAATAATTAATATCTAAAAACCGTGCAACATAGGCGATATACACTAAGTAAAGTTATTCAGAAACAAATAGAAAATTCTAATATGGCATCAGACACATCATGTTTCATTTAAAATTTCAAACGATCTGCTACTTTCTAATAGAAGTGGCAACACCACGTCCGAAAACAAAAAGTTACCCACTTAAATAAGAAATCAGAATATCAGAGCTCCATGTTTAATAGGTCTCCAAAAACGTCTAATAGTCGATCCACCGTGAATGACAATATCTTTGACGTGATCTTGAACTATCTAAATGCAACTTGATGAAAAATTTGAGAATGAATAATTGTTTTTCAGGATGATGTATGAATTCATAATAAATGAACCAGCCAAGTCAGTATCTTACGTTACTTATTTTGATTTTGAGTTGAAAGCAGTATATTACTTTTTCAGTAAATTCTATCGGTTGGAAGGTTAGCTCAAAGATGGTACCGGTGCGCTTTCTTCAACTGAAGTCGAGAATGCTGGCAAATAAACGGGTAACCGACCGTTATAATTCTTTCTTCCTCGAATTTCAAGGATTTGGCTTCGATTCAAACGGCAAGGCGTTGTTCGTAATCGAGTGTTACAAATTATATTTTGCTGAAGACCACTTATTCTTTTATTCCCAATGCAACATTTGTTTTGAATTGTTTTGTATCCATTGATGTTGCTTCTTGTATTCATGTTCATTATTGTTAGAGGGATTTTACCTCTCTCCAAAAAGATTAGTTCCAATCACTCTGGTAATTGGACAGCTGTAGGTTCTATTAGCGAGTTCTCGAGCTCTCCTTGTCCAAAGCCAGGATTATCGATTAAATCAGTGTGAAATTTTGTTTTGCATCAGGAAATCTACAAACTAAATCTATTTGAAAGTTATTTTTCTAACTAATTGAAAAATTTTTCATTGAAAGCTTCCACAGTTTGCATCCTCAAGTAATATTGTTACGGGGTCGATTCCCGCTTCACAAGAGAATGAATATTACCCAGATCTTAAAAATGGCAAATTCAGCACAGGCTGGAAGTGGGTCTTAACAACCATTCCTCGTTGTAATGAAATATTTATAACTGGATAATGTTACAGTGAATGGTTTACTTAATTTGGCCTGTTGAAGCATGAAATGGGTAGGAATTCTGAAGATGGGAGTTCTATAAATTTGGAAAATGGTAGCTTGTATCGCCATTTAAATTCTTTGAATTTTTGAAGATTTCTAGGGTTCGGCAGTTTTTCGTTGATCAAAATAGGGGCTAGGCGCTAGGTTTTTGATAAATTCTAAGATGATATTATGATCAGTGGTCTAGCTTATGTTTCGCGAGTACACAAGCCACATTTGTTAGGATATGGGATCTTTTGTAGGAGAAAAATTTTGTTTTACAAATTGTATGGTATTTTCGAGAATTGGATTGGTGCGGTCCGGTCTAGGCTATTATGAAGCCGGCGTACCTATTCAACTAATGTCACCAATTGACTAAATATATATTTGCAAAGTTTTATTTGGCGATTCTTCTGAAGAGCTGCATTATTGGTGCAATATTTTTCAATGTATGCAATTTAAAACCACTTCTAATTAGCAGTAATACTCTACTTCTAGCACAAACAAAATTCAGTTAAATGGAGTTAGTTTTCCAATTTTCGTCATTTTAACTAGAATGTGTGCATGCTCATAATTTGGGATTAATTGTAACTTATTCCTAGTACATTTTGTAAAATTAAACACTGCTATGTTACTATTACTTTGAATCAAAGTGAACATAATGTTTAATTTTACAAGATACAATTTCACTTCACATAGTGATGAAGAATTTATTATTTTTAGTATGTTTTAAGGTCGAACCCCTTAATTTATAATTGATCTGATGCTGATGAATTTGACATCAGCATACTGATCCTTCATCCAAGTTAACCTTAAAGCTAACAACAATTTTTAAATTTTTGTTAGCAGATGGATTATGTTGGAAATCAAACAAGACTTACATGTTATTGTTAATATAGAACTAATTTTTTGGGAATTCCCAGAAGCTACTGTTGAAAACAATAGTTTATGCATATTGTAAATAGTTACGACATACCTTCTTTCCGGGTCCTATTTGAAATATAGATGTTATTGCTCAATTTTTGAAATGATAATCAAAAGCCATAAATATGGTGAACATGGTGCATCTACATATTAGAAAAATATTTTTATATGTTATATTCCTAGTTGTTTAGTACCTACTTTTTAATAAACTTTTACACTTTTAGTTTGTTTATGATTTATTTGTTTTTGAAAAGAATATTTTTTTTTCATTTGTTCTGTTATCATGAAGATAACATTTCAATTGAATAGAGAATAAACACAGGAACCTCACTTGAGTATACGGAATATTGAAGGGGTAAGATGCAAAAAGGTAAGTGACAAAACCTAAATTAGATGATAAAGTTATAAATAAGAAACAATCGCCCTTATACACTAAAAATACTGTTGAAATACTGAGGACCTTTCAGCTACCATTATCAGAGTAAACTAAATTTGAAATCGAAATGTGCCTGTTTAAGTACTATTTGGGATTGATAGAACAAACGAGGGGTTACCCTCAATCAATCAATCAATCAAAACGGGGGCGGACAAGTCCGGAGCACTTAAACCGCTGGATTGGGATCATTGTGCCCCCCTTGATACAAGAATCAGGCCTAAGGCAGTGCCAAAGGCTAAGATTTTGCATGGACTGATATCTCTCATGGCTTCAAGCGGCATGTGTACTGCCGAGGTGTAGTAGCCTGAGAGAAGCCAGTGCTGGACATTCTGCTAGGACGTGAGAAGCAGTCTCATCCGCCTCTCCACATCTACTACAAGCTGGGTCTTCAACAATGCCTATTGTGTGTAGATGTTTATTCAGATGACAGTGTCCTGTGAGCGTCTCACCAGTCTTAGGCCTTTCCTGCTCATAGAGAGTAGGGTTTTAGAGAGTTTAGGCAAGAACTCCCTGGTGCCGGGGGAACCACGCCAGACCGAGAGCCACTGTCTATCCAGTAGCTCCTTGAGGGCTAAAAGCCCGGTGGTCGATGAAAATCCGATCGTGGAATCAGAGCCAGGGGCGCTCAAGGAACCCCGTTTGGCCAACTCATCGGTCACTTCGTTTCCCTTCACGCCAGAATGGGCAGGTACCCACACTAGCTGGAGTTTGTTCCTTCTGGCTAATTCAATCAGAGTTTCCCTGCACTCCAAGATAAGCCTAGAAGTCGTTCTGTGAACGCGAAGTCTTACCCTCAGCTGGAGATGAATCTGATTTCATTAAATTGCTTTTTCACTTAACATTTCCATCCCTTCTGAATTACCTAGATACTATTTGTCATTACTGTGTTTCAAGAGGGATAGATCGATACAAAAATTATTGCATTGTACAATTTTTCCATATTATATGGTTTATATATTCGATCTAACAGTATAACTTACACAGAACGAGATCTTGTTTGATTAAGAAGATTTAAATAGTTAAGATACAGTACACTAAAATATTAGTGACACAAAATATCACATCAAAGTTGAACTTGAGAATGTGTGACCTATATTTAAATTATGTTCGGCTAACGCTGATTTTCCACCACTATTTTCTATATGTGCACAAAATGTTCTTTATAGTTTGGCCCATAGCGTTTTGAACATGAGTCCCAATCAATTTTGTAAATCCCGTATTTGTCAAAGTCGAAAACTTTATGAAAGATGCTGCCTAATTCATTAATTACTGAAGGACAAACTTTTGAATGGTATAGATCTATTAGAAGGTAGTGGCTCTCATTTTGTTAATTGGTTGTATTTCTTTTTTGTTTAGAAATTAAGTTATTGATATATAACGCAACCAATTAACCACATAGTTAAATAAAATTCTAAAGTTTCACTTATCATTCTTCAGTAATTAATAAATTCTATAATTTGTTTTCTAAATTCGCAATGCAACCCGTTTACAGATTTAAGAACAAGTTAAAAAACCGTTTAGGCAACACCTTTGATAAAGTTCCGACTTCGACCAATCCGGGATTCACAAAATCAATTGTGGATCGTGTTCAAAATGTTATGTGAGCTAAGCTAGAAGGAACGTAGCTCGGTATAGAGAAATTTTATCTTGCCCACATAAAGAAAAATAATGGTGAAAAGTCAAACCATTTTTCAAGAAAGCTTATTACTCTTGATACACAGTAGGTAATGGCAAATATCTAGTAATTTAGAGGGGATCGAAATGTCTAAGCGAAAACCCAATTTCCTGAATTCAGATGTATCTTCAGCTAAGGGTAATTCCTTATATACCCTACTAATTCCAAATAGTATTCAAATAGACACATTTTGAATTCTAATAAAGCTTACTCTATGACTGTTTGGTACCTGAAAGGTCCTCAGTAGTTTTAGTGGATAAGGGTGATTGGTTCTTATTTATAGTGTTATAGTGTGAATTCTTTAATAGTTTGTTAGATAATAAAGGTCTAAAGTAAATTGCTCACTATAAAAGGAAGGAGCAATTTTATTGATAGTATATGTGATCATACCAAGGAAGTTAAAAAAGTTCAAATTATTCATTATATTCAGATGCCAACGAAGAGATATCACCACTCTCATCTTCATCATCATTGCCTTTCTTATTTTTCTTGCCCTCGTTTTTTTTGGGTAAAAGCTGTGGTAATTGACATTTGATGAAAGTAATGTTTTGTAGTTTCTCATTTGGATGGCTGCTAAGGACGATCTACGAGCTATTAATTTCGAGCAGCTTTTGACTGGTCAAATCAATTATTTTTAAACGAAAATGTTAAAATTCCTATTTTCCATAGCAGAACTAAATTATGCCATTTGAGGGGCCCAAAAGTTTCTTCAAAGATCTTTGACATAAAGCTTTTAGACAGTATTATTATTATTTATTTCCTGGTTTGTATGAAAAAGGTATGGATCGAATATGAAATTTTAGAGGCGGTTTTGATCAGTGTTACCATTGTTCTGGGATATAGACTTTTCGCATATCGATCATCCCAAAAGTCCTGTCACACCCATAAGTGGCCTGATACAAAAATATATAACGTTTCACCAATTTATAACACAGAGCCAAATTGAATGTTAAAACAAAATTGAAATTAAAATGACAATTCTAGATTAATTTACGATGAAAAGTCTGTTAAGTACACTGATAATGAGTTAAAGGTATTTATCATTTTATTGTGTAACATCGTTATTGCATATTGAACAATATCATCCTTATCAGCAATGTATTCTTATCACCATTCTCTATTCACCTATCTTCTTGTGATTATAGCGATGGTCCCCATGATGGTTAATGAAGTTTAAGATTGACGTATTTTGAATGTTTTCCCATAGAATCTTTGATGAATGATTGATGAGTGCTGCACTAAAAACAACATAATTCGTGCTATATCATATATTTTTACTTCACTCACTATATGTAGCATAAGGGAAGTACCTATTGCAATTTGTCTAAAATTTCCGAAATTTTGTGGAAATACCCATTTTGAGCCTTTCTGAATTGATCTAGACTTTTTGCGGTGACTCCTGTGTGTATGTAAGTGAAAACTGTTAGATGGTTGCGCCGTTCCTACTAGTCGTATGGATTTGAAAATTTGCAAATTGCTCTGAAGTGGTGAAAACTGGAACTGTATTATTTTTGAGCGCAGTGGCCCCGTTTCAAGAGGTATTTTTGACATCCATCATCAGTTTTTCGGAAGGAAGCATATTATTTTATTGAACCATAATGACAACAGTGCTTTTCGGGTTAAAAATATGTATCACACGCAAGTATTTAACCTGCGGAAAAGCCCCGAATTCTCATTTTGAGATTCAGGTTACATTATCGATGTGAAGTTTGTCTATTTTATTTGTATTTAGCTTGTGATCATCATGTAACAGAAAGTGTCGGTATATTATAGTGTGAATCAAGAAGTCTAGAATAACAGGGGACTAATATCCGCGGAAAAAGTGGAATAATTAAGGGTTCGCCACTTTTGGCGCTGATTACACTTAGGGACTAGAGTCCCTATAATAGGGCACCAGTTGACTCAAGGGGCTGTACACAACGTCTGTCAGCTAACATTATAGATGATTGTTTGATCACGACTACTGATTTTTTTAATAATATAAACAACTTATATAATTGTCAGTTTAAATATGTGCTGTTGTGTCCCGTTCTCTTCGGACGAAAAGACTTCATTACAGACAAAGTTGTAAGTTTGTTTGCTACTCCGAATTATTATTATGATGACGAAAATTAATTTTTAATTAATAATTCATTCTCCAGAGTGAGGAACAATTCAAAAGATGGACGAAATTGTTGCTTGCATCAAAACAGGCTACGTTGTATGTGCATTGCACTTCAGAAAGATATCAAAGGAAGTGAACTAGTTCTTTCCGATGTCTGTTTGATCATTAAGACCTAATTTATTCACCATTATTTAAAGCTATTTAATGTATTCATTCCACGAATTATTTTCGTGATTAGCTTCTATACTCTGCTATTACCAAGCAAATCTTCACTATTAGAATGTAAGATAAGAACCCACCATGTAATCCTCTAGTAATAATCCTCGAAGTTTTAAGAATGTCCGACCATAGTAATCCTTTGCTACCGATAAGTATTTATAGTTGATGTCATGTATTTTATTTGTATTTGAATACCGACGGAGGGTGACGTAATTATGTTGAAACTCTAGTATCGGAAGTTACAAATAAAAGCGATATCAACATAGTGTTTAATTTTACAATCTGGATAAAATTTTGTGTCACATAGTAATTTTTTAGTGTGAATTTAATGTATCACAGAGAATTTTTCTACTTCAGGAAAATGCACAAGAAAGATATTCACCTTCAAAACAACCGATAGCTGCAAAACACCTTTTATCAAATATAAAATTTCAACTTCATATTCCTTATATATCTATGGATTTCCGTATTATTTTCGGTAGTTTTTCCGTTATTTCCCTGTGATGTGCCGTTTTTTTCTTTTTTTCTATAATATTAGGATATGAACGTTTCAACTAACCATGGGCAGAATCGCATCACAATCTGAAATTGGCCCCCTCACTCCCAGTTCCACAGATGAGCTTATGAGAAAAGCAAAACAGCTGTCTGAGAGTGATAGACGTGTTGTCACTGTGCGACCTAAAGCAACTTTAACTCGTCTGTTGACTGCTAACAATAAAATGTGTTTGTTATTCATCAAATGAATTATTTTGATGTTGTTTGATGTTTGAAAAAAAATATTGTGTACATTGTCGTTTCTCATTTACTCTTGTTGAGAAAAATAAAAGTTTTTCATAACATTATTTAAATTCATCAAAACTTGAGAATTTTGAATGTTTGTTGCTACCAATTGACTACGTAGTTCCCACTCACGATATTATACTATATCGTGTTCCCACTTTTACACATATCTTTTATCTGTTTCGCAGTAGACAACGGATAACGTTAATTTTGTCGGAATTCTGATTCTTGAACATCGAGCTTACATTGTTGCAGCTGTTTATAGTTTCTTCCGATTCGGATTCAAATCCGAACATGATAATCGCATTCTACAGGTTATTTCTACAATCGGTTAACAACCGATTTTTAATTCGAATTAGCCCAGTACCCAGTACGAGCATAAACACAATAGAGGTTCACTGCACTAATAGCTTAAAAGTTTAAAATCGAAAAACTCGAATAAAATTAAACTGAGTGGTTTTTTTAATGGCGCGTAATTTTTATTTTAATCAATCGCAGAGTAGAATCAAATCTCTGTCAAGCAATATTTTCAATCTTCAATGAGAATGAAAGTAATATAACAATGTGTTGACCCCGTTCACTTGCCCACAGTTATTTGACCTCTGATTTTGTATCAGAGTGATCTTTAGTCACATATATATAAGGGTGCTGTAAGAAGTGAAATAACTAGTAAATTATCTTAGCAAAAGGCTCAGCTCGGGGACCTTTTGATCGGGCCCGTGCACTAACCCAGCGAGCCCGTCCCTAATCCTAAATGTCGCATACACTTTCTCTTTTAAATATTGTCACACAAAAAATTTAAGGGATTTAGGTCAGGGGATCGTGGAGGTAACGGGACTGATCCACCAATACCGATTTGGATAATTGTTGTCCAGCGAGCTTCTTACAATTCTCTCATGATGATTTGGTGAATCATCAAACTTGTTCCAAGCTCTTGTTAAATTTAAAGCAATATCGTCCAGTCCAGATATGCACATGTTCGACTTCTAGAAATTTCAAGAAGGCCGCAGCAGTCACCACTCACTTACATTTCAATTCAATTGTTAGGCCTTCTACTGTAGAGGGTATTGGCTTACCATGTGCTCAATCTACACCTGTAACAATTTGCAGAGCGACTGGTGCAGCGGTTCAAATTTGCATAAAGGACACATCATACATAATTTAAATTTTATTCATGAGGATAACTATTTTATAAATTCAAACATTTAATATAAATCCAAGTTATACACTGAAAATGCTAGTCCCTTCGTCTTCACCCTTATATTCACGATGAGATAGTTGTCGTATTTGATTCTGGAAATAATACATATAAGTAATACAAGATGTTACAGAATATAAGTGTCAAAAATCAAATCAATTTCAAATGTAGGCATGGGGCATGATTATATGTACTTGTACTGATATAAAAGAAAAATTGATTGTTGTATCAACTACTAACGTAGTTAGAAATACACCAATTGTGTCACTTGTCTTCAGATTTCGTTGAAGCATTTGCAAGTAAAAAAGCTGAACTAAAAGCATTAAGTGAAATTATATAGGTACGTACTTGTTTGCTGGAGGTTAGGATATAATTGTGCGGGGCTTTATATTTTCAAGGTAATAAGTGAATGAAATTTGAGTTCATAAACATCAGGTGTGTAATTTAGGTAATATTGATATTGATTATGAAAAACAACACAATTATTCGGAAAAATATTCAGAAACGAAACATATTTAAAAATACCATTCTATGAATCACAATGGCGAAACCGTCGATTTACTATCACCATTTAGAGAATATTTCGAATGATACCAGCAATTATACAAATAAATTAGGTGTAGCCACAATTCATCTAGAAACAAAAATTTTTCAACTGTGTTAAGAACTAAAGAACCCCGCAAATTCCTTATGGGAATTGGGTCTCGGTGGATATTTCTGAATTTTTGATATGATGTAGTCCATGTAATTCTGAACAAATGTTATCATTGCGCCAACCCCAAAAAATGAACAGATTCCCTGCTAGGAGGGGTTATATTTAGATTTTACTCATAATAGACTATTTATTTCTGAAGACGGGAACAATATTTTAACATGCTTCATTCTAGTTTATGTTGCATAATATGGTTCTTCTCCCATAAAAAATTTTCAAAGAATTTGTTCAGAATTACATGGACTACATCATATCAAAAATTCAGAAAAATCCACCGACATTTTTTGTGCGGATTCCGTATTTCAGCTTATTTAAACATTCTCCAATGATTTTTGAAGTGATCCAGAAAAAGGTATATTTTTCTTATTCAAGGGGGGTTTAGGGGTTAGGGGGGGCTTCAAAATTTTTTATGGGAGAAGAACCATATTATACAACATAAACTAGAATGAATCATGTTAAAATATTGTTCCTGTCTTCAGAAATAAATAGTCTATTATGAGTAAAATGTAAATATAACCCCTCCTAGCAGAGAATCTGTTCATTTTTGGGAGTTGACGCAATGATAACATTTGTTCAGAATTACATGGACTACATCATATCAAAAATTCAGAAATATCCACCGAGACCCAATTCCCGTAAGGAATTTGCGGGGTCCTTTACAAGTGTTCAAGGTACTCAGCCAAAATAAAATAGATTAAGCTATATCGAATATCCTCTGTTCTCAAATATAATAGAAGAACGAAATAATAAGATCTGACAATCATTTACAGAATCGGAAGCTTAAAAATTAGTGGGTTTTGTAACAACATATATTTGCTTCTGGGAGTTTTATAGAAGAATAAACTGCTAATGCATTCCATACGCTATAATATGAAGACATGTGGAGTGTTGAAAGTTGAGTAGGTAGGGAATTTAAAGCTGAATTTTTATGTTGTATACTATTGATATGGGTATGGAAGTCTGAGGAAATCAGACGAGAAGGGACTGAAACAGCGGGGGCGGAACAACCACTGATTGAACCAGAGTCTACCTGTGGCATTTCTCATGCCACAGCGAAATCTATAATCCAAGAATGACAGCACCTTGCCAGTGGCGGATCCAGCGAGGGGCAATGAGGGAAATTGCCAGGACTGAGAATTTTTAAATTTTTAAAAGTATTTACAAAATAATTAATATAAATATATGCATTTATACAATATAACATAAATAGTACATGATGGTCATCATGTATTTGCTTTGTGCTACTAAAAAAGTTTTAAAAGGCTAGCAATATATTATTCAGTACGCTGTACGCTCACGCCTCACCCCCACGCAAATTCCGATTTGCATTCGTCCGCTGAGCGCTGCATAGACTACGGAGTGGGAGTGGAGAGCGAGTAGGAAACACACTGAACAGTGAACACTGAGCCGACTGAGCGGGAGCGCCATAATTAAGAGAGTGAAAGTATTATATTTTTCTCGCACACTAAACCCTAAATAAGCCGCGCAAGCTTCTTTGCAGTTTGTCTTTCATTTGTACTATCAAATAATCAAATTGTGCGAAAAGTTGATCAGTCTTATAACGTACGTTATCTTTGACACACTCATTGACTCATTCTAGTATTATTACAAGTTTATATTTTTATGAACAGTGAAGAACAGTTTCAGAGGTTAGTAATGTTAGTATAATAAAATAAAATATATATAATATGAAATTGCATAGGTACACATTATGTATTAATACTTATAATACTGTTGTAGGATTCTCAAAATAAATTATACCATTAGCCATTAAAATGAGTAAAAGGAAAAGTACAGCTTATAAAACATTGGATTCTTATTTCAAAAGAGCAAATTTAGATGTGCGCGACGCGACAATGCTGAACAAAAAGAAAGAAATGAAGCAATTCCTTTAAATTCGCATTCACATTTGGTGTCGACCGATAATAACGATAATCAAGACAATATTGAAAATATATCTAGTTTAGTCGAAAATGTAAAAAAATCTGAACCCGGACCTTCTCATTCAACAGATTTAGCGATGATTTTCAGCCGATCATCTCATGCGATTTAGGCCTTTTTATAGGAAAACCGATGGACGACTTTCAAAAGTGCTACTTTTTAGAACATAGTTGGAGTCCTCCTAAAGGATACGTTTTTCCATATTGGATTCAACACAAAAATATAGACGGAGCAACAAAGCAAGTAAAACGGTATTTATCTTGGCATCATGTACAAAAATATCATTGGTTAGTATATTCCCCATCAAGCCAAGGACTTTTTTGTAAATATTGTGTGTTGTTTATGCACGGAAAAACAGGCCATATAACAAAACAAATACTGTAAACCTTATGGTTACAGAGGCATTAAAAGATTTCAAGAAAATCACAGGCACTGGCAATAACAATATGCTATTGCATCATGAAAAAAATAAGTACCATGTAGATAATGTTTTGAAAGGTAAATGTTTTCTTCAAACTTATCATTGTCCTGACAAAGACATCCCAAATCAAATAAACCAAATGCGATGGAAGCCAATTGAAGAAAACCGTGCAAGACTTCGACCCATAATTGAATCAATCATATTTTTGGGAAAACAAAATATTCCTTTACGTGGCCATCGAGATGACGGGTCTTTAATAGATTTAAAATTTGATGGAAATGAAGGAAATTTTAGAGAACTCCTTAAATTTCGAGTTCAATCGGGTAATAATATTCTGCTAGATCATTTAAAAAATACTTCATCGCGAGCAACATATATATCCAAGTCTACTGAAAATGAATTGATTAAATACTGTGGAAATGAAATTCAGGAAACAATTATATCTCGAATTAATAATGCTAAATTTTGTATTGTGATTTTTGATAAAACTACTGATATGTCTCATATCGAACAAATGTCTGTGAGTTTTCGCTATGTGTATAAAAATGTTATTAGGGAAGACTTCATTACATTTGTGGATGCACATCTAGAAGCAGAGCATGACACAGGTTCAGAACCAAAGCTAACTGGAAAAGTTCTTGGAGAAATTGTTGTCAAATCAATAAATGGTTTAACCTTACGATATTAACAAAAAGAAATTTGATTTTAAAACAACAATTAGCTGTACAATTAAGTAGCTTATGTGAAACGCGATGGGTTGAGAGACATGATTCGTTTCTTCAATTTCAAATTGCTTTGCCTAAAATAATGGAAGCATTACAACTTATTTCACCCTGGAATGATAACAACAGCAGTTCTACGGCCTCTACACTTTTAGCGTCATTATCTCAATCTGATTTTATTATAGCTCTTGTAGCAATGACTGATATTTTGAAAACGACTGCACCGTTGAGTAGATTATTACAGTCGCCTCAGATGTGTTTAAGCAAGGCATCTCAAATGATAGATGATACAATACAGATATTAGAGAATAAGAGAAAAAACTGTGAAAACACGTTTGCTCTTATATACTCAAATGCAACCGCTTTGGCTTCCGAAATTGATGCTGAAATGCGTTTGCCTCGTCTTGTCAAGAGACAACGAAATAGAGAAAATTATCCAGCCGATAAACCAGAAGACTATTATAGAAAATCTTTGTATATTTCACTTCTAGAAAATATAATTATTGATATAAAATCACGTTTTTCTCAATAGTCATTGGAATGTTATGAGCTAAATAATCTCATGCCCAATGTATTTACAAACAAAGAAAATACTTCAGACTTATTGTGGCAAAAGATATTAGCCAAAAAATATCATTTACTTTTGGGGTATCAACAATTTCAGGTTGAGGTAATGTTGCAGGGAGAATGGGAGTTTTGGTCTAAAAATTGGAAAAGAATAGAAAATCCTTATCCAACTGATGTCATGGAAGTCATTGATAAATGCGACAAGGATATTTTTCCGATCATTCATGCATTGCTGCTCATTATATTAGAGAGTAAAGAGAGTTAAGGTTTATTTTAAGGTACTTGTTTCACACGTGACCTTGAAATTTTGGAAAAATTTCGCCTTCGGTGCGCCACTTTGGGCTCGGTACCGCCGCAATGGGCATCTTGCTAAACCTATGTTTATCTTAGTTACAACACTGATTGCCCTTACTGAAAATCGAGTCTGGATCCGCCCCTGCACCTTGCCTACTGGAGAGAACTACCCCGTATGTCGCATTCCAAGCGACTAATGGGGATCTCCAGTTGCAACGAGTGAAAAATCTACTGACGTTCAGCAGACAAGAAATACGGACTCTTGTTGCATTCCTGACCGGACACGCCCCATGCAACAAACATCTCTGTACGATGGGTCTAGTAGATCAGCCCACATGCAGTGGTTGCGGCGTGGAAGAAGAGATAGCCATGCATGTGCTATCAGTGCACGGCATACGCGGTTGGTCGTCGGACATACCTCGGAGACGATAAAACTAAACCCGAGGAAATCAGAAGTATTCCCTATATCAGGCTACTGAATTTCATAGAATACACCGGACTAATGAGGAGATAGCAATATGTGAGGGCACAATAGGACTCTAATGACCGTAGTACAGTGGGGCTCCCCCTGAGAAGGAGAACCGTTCTCACGTGGGAGGGGTTTTAGTCGGTAAGAATCGGGCACACCCGGGAGCACGGGCCCCCGAGGCGTCTATGCAAGATTTTCCCTCCTCTTCGCAAAAAAAATAAATAATCAATTATTATACCTGGATGAATGGGAGATACTCATTACATGGGCAGAAATGTCTGAAATATGACACAGTTTTAGTACACAATAAAATTCTTCTCATCATTATATCAAGGGGCCTTGCAAAATACATGTTGTTCCTATTTTAACTAACAAAACCCCAGTAATTTGGCATTGAAGGTATGCCATGAATGTTATGTTGACCACGATTAATATACATTAATCAGTGCACTAGGTCACTAGGTCATGTGTGTTTTACTCATATATGGTCCCTAATATGCCACATACATTGTAAAATATATAGCTTTTAGAATCGCTTTATATATTTTAGGATTATTCTAAAAAATACTGAATAGCCAATATAATTATCGAATTATTACCAAGGAACATAATAATTCCCACAAATTCTTATTGACATCGGACATCATATTCACGTTGCAGTTTTCATCTAAATACATATATGTTTCATACATAATTTTTCTCCTGTCGTTCAATACTACATCAATGGTAGTAGGTTTCAACATTTGAACCTTCCATAATATACTAAAACTCTACCAATACCACACATTTCTGTTTATTTGCGTACAAATTATTATATTCAAGTGATACATGTGAAGCAATTCAAAATTCCAACCGCTAGACCTGTTGATATTATCTAAATCCACTCGAATTTTAATCGATTTTTTCTATAATACCTTAATTAAAATTAAACTAACAATTTTCTGCCTATTTTCTAATCACTGACTACACGACGAGGGAAATCCTATAATGTTATAATGTAGAACATCGTGTGAGCCATCGCAGCAGTGGAATGTAGGGAGAGGAGATAGTTATTGAAATTTTTCTTAAAAATTTGGAGCTTATAAGAATCAAATCAGGAAAGACCTCACTAGGCAAACAGTTCCACATCTTCGCCGTTCAATAGAGAATTGAAATGGAGTGGGTACTACAATGGCCCTAACGACGACTAAGTACTAACTAAATCCAGAATTCAAGCGAAATATCTATAGCAAAGGGAGAGATCTCCCACCTTTCTACGATATTCTAGAGAGGTTGATGAATTCGTAAGTCATCATCAACTAGACGAAAAACTACCAAGTAGCCATAATTATAGTATTCTAAATTAGAAATCAGTAGTGTAAATAAGTGATTACCATCAACTGGAGATAAATCTGAATTCATTAAGTTGATTTTTGGCTCATATATTTCCATCCCTTCTAAATTACCTAAAGTTTTAACCTTACTGTGTTTCAACAGTGATAAACTTTCTTGAGAAATGGTGTAACCTATATTCAAAATATGTTCTGCTAAATGCTGATTTTATACCATTATCTTCTTCCTACCGAGTTAGAATATTCCTTACCCATATAGCTTTTTAAGCACGATTTACCATCAATTTTGTAAATCCTGGATTTGTCGAAATCGAAACCATTATCAAAGGTGTTGCCTAAACGGTTTCTTAGTTTTTAGATCTATAAACTAGTTATACCTACGGCAAATTTAGAAAACAAATTATGGAATTTATTGATTGTATAGGACAAACTTTTGGAAACTGATTTAATTTTGATTAAAAGGAGTTTTCAAGTACGCCTGAAAAAAATTTGACCTAATAGCCATAATTTGTTTTCTGAAATTGCAATACAACCCGTTTATAGGATGTCAGAACAAACTAAATAACCTGAAAATCGAACTTATAATAGTTATTTTTTTAAAGTTTAGAATGAATTTTCCATATAAAGAAAAATAATTGTGAAAAATCCGCATTAGCCGAAAATATTTTAAATACAGGTTACACCATTTGTCAAGAAAGTTTATCACTCTTGAAACACAGTAAGGACAAATATCTAGGTAATTTAGAAAGAACGGAAATGTATAAGTGTTCAGGGTAATATAATCTCAAGCTGACGGGCATCCCTTATTAACACTACTAATTCCAAAATTCCAAATAGTATTTAAACAGACACCTTTTAATTTCCATCTTCTCGCTAACTAATTATAAATCATTTTTGACTGAAGATTTATTTTATGAAATGAGTACTTTATTAAATTAAATTTCCAATCCTACCTTACTCATATGGGATTAAAGATCTTTAATCTGTAAACTTAGTAAGAGGTGGAATCTTTTGCATCACTGACTAAAATAAAGAATTGACTAAGCAATGGTAATGGTCAAACGTATTTACTCATCCGTCAAGGAAGATTTGTATTCAAAAAACCTTCAGAACTTTTCGATAAGGTTCCTATTCGGACTCTTTTCGACTGATGAATTAATAGTCATTCATAATCATAGGTGGTGTAAATAAATATGAAAAACATAAATATAGTTATAAGATGTTTGAAAAATTTAAAGTCCGAAATAATCAGTAGTACAAAAATATTCTAATATTTTTGTTAATTTTCTATTGATATAGAATTCCTTAATTCCTTAATCTCATGATTAGTCCGAATTCGACTGAATAACAAAATTATTGTATAGTTATAACATTGCTATAGTAATAACATTGGATTCGATTATTAGACCTCTATCGCTCGCAGAGAGGCGTCGGGTCGAAATATTCGAAGATTTATATGAATAATAAAACACCAGCTTTGCTTATTCAAATGTTGGTCACAAGTTCCACTATAGGAAAAAGTGTAAACTAAGACTTTTCACTCCTGAACAACTAATCGCATTCAATGTTCGAATTTGATAGACAAACAGATTTTCTAAAAAAAAATGGGTTATCAAACCTATACGTAGGTACGAAATATAATTCTTCAAGTTTTATCAAAGCAGTAATTAAAAATTTGAGATTAGGAAAAAGCGGTAGAAAATTCAATTCATAACTTCGATCACTTCCTGAATTCTGCTACCATTGTTTAACTTATTAAATTCCCGTCATATTTTCATGCTATTCGACCAAGAAAATTCTTTCCGCATCAAAAAGGAATAGTGTACATGACATAGAACTGGATGAGAGGATACATTTGAACCTTAAATCACCAAAATAAAAGGCGCTGTCATTATTCAACGAGTGTATATATCCTTCCAATACATTTAATTCCAAAACAATCAGTTAAATCCATATGTGAGATACGCAGAAGAATTTAGTAGTTTATACATTGAGTGGATATGCAAACATGAAAATCTTTCTTTTCTAAGTTTAAATATCACTTTCATATTCAAAACTTCCAAATTCTGAATATGCTTAAGATTTCTCATAAACGATTTTATACACTTACAGATTACGTATAATAGTTTTTTATGCACCAAGGGTATCAAGTAGATATTTATGCCTTGAAGGTGACGATTTTCCAGAACCGAGGGCCCCTGGCCCCAGGTTTTTAAGTCGCCCAAAGGCACAAACATCTCCTAATACCTACAACAAGTCATACTAGTTCATTATTGCATCCAGAATATGAATATTGAGAAAAAATCTTTGAAGTCAATTAGAATCTAATAAAATGTTTATCTCATCATACCAGGAACTACGGTTGCTAGCGAAATGTTGTAGTTACTTGTTGGCGTAAACAAATTTTGCTGGTATTGGGATTAAAACTCAAAAAGCAGGAAAGTTATGAAATTCCTGACGATATTGTAAAAAGCAAACTTGCTACCGAAGAAATAGAGAATCATTTACGACAAAGAATGACAAATTACTAAACTGGAGGGTAGAAAACTGTAGAATATATTAACGAAACGGGTCTGATGGATATTTTAGCGATCTCTTTGAATCATTTTCTCCGAGTTCTTTATGGTCCAAATATTCAATGGTAAAGAAGACTTAAATGGGAAATAAGAATAATAACATCATCAAATTAAGCGCACGAGCATAAAGTACAGTATTATTTAATTGGTAACTAAGCAATAACAACACAATAATGAACTAGTATGGCATCAAATATAAATTGTCATAGGCATCTCAAAATTTCAGTTCAGAATGACAAATTACTAAACTGGAGGGTAGAAAACTAGAATATATTAACGAAACGGGTCTGATGGATATTTCAGTGATCTCTTTGAATCATTCTCTCCGGGTTCTTTATGGTCCAAATATTCAATGGTAAAGAAGACTTAAATGGGAAATAAGAATAATAACATCATCAAATTAAGCGCACGAGCATAAAGTACACTATTATTTAATTGGTAACTAAGCAATAACAACACAATAATGAACTAGTATGAGATCAAATATAAATTGTCATAGGCATCTCATAATTTCAGTAAGACAGTACCCACAATAGTAGATGATTATTAAAGAACATACCAACAAAATGTGACAGACGGCCGAGGCTGATTTGAGTGCAACATGACATCCTGATTCTTCCAGATTCCGTTTCCCCGGACCCCAGTCTTTGGAGAATGTTACCTGAGCATTTGTGTCAAGATGCCACGAAAGTAACATAATTGCTGCTCCTAGAGATATTATCTTAATGGGTCTGAAAATAAGAGAATATATTTTGGAATATTCATTTTTGTAAAATGACCATTGCATTTGGTTAATACTACCTGACCAAGTCAACAGCATTACCTTTTATCGAAGATCATACTAGACGTGTATGTTTCCAATTTCTTATTGGAAATGATATTTTATCCCCAAGCATTCTGCTTTTATAGACAAGAAATCCTGGATATAATCTCAGGAGATTATCCTCTGTAGATTATTTTCAGCATATTTGCATTTTACTCATATAAATATCAAAAGTTGGAATTTTTCATCCATTTATTCAACTTTGATATTGATTTGATGTGGCATAAACAGACTTGTTTTTACGTGGCTACGTATTTTTTAAATCCGGGATAAAACAGATGTTTATAAAATTCTACTTGTGATCTTTAACTAATACCATTGAGATAAGAATTTATGCAGAGCTTTGAATTTCATTTGAATTGCAAAATAAGCGTTATCACACTTATTTGGGCCTATAAAAACTCAGTAATATACGTACTTCAAGATAATTAGTCAACTGCTAGGTACTTTACTGTGAATGAATGAATTAAACAGGAGATTTTTCTATGCTGTTATCAATTTTAATCACACATTAGTTTTCTGAATGTGCGTGAACTGAAATTCAATTTGAAAGAAATACAATTGAATCATCTTCAGGGCAGTCTTGAGGCTTGAACCAAAACTGATTCTTCTGGTTTCTGTAGCAGTATTTATTGTAGGAAAACACCTTCACGCAATACAGTTCACTGCCTTTATTCCGGTGGTTAACTCAGTTCCGGCACATCATTCTGTCGTTGTGTGATCATGTGCGAAGTGGAATTTTTGAGGATAGGTTTCCAAATGTTAGGAAGGCAATATCCTGAGTCACGGTTTAGATTATCCGGATGATGCTTTAGAATTTCTATAGCTTCAAGAATTTTTCGCCGATAGAAGTTTGGGGCTTGGACTAGGATTTTAGTATTTTCGAAAAGGATTTGATGATTCGTGTCATACTTTTGATCCTAATTTCGTTTTCACTCCTAAAATATTCCCACGACATCCATTATTTCTGTTGTAGAAGCATCCCTACATAAAATTCCCCATCTTGCAGCAGATGAAATTCGTTGCGAAACTGCGAAAATTTGCGATAAATTGCCCTAAACTTTGAATCCAAGCCCTTAATTTTTTCGAATCAAATTCTGATTCAGCTATTTTAAAAGCTGATAAAGGAAACTCCACTGTTGTCATGAATCGTTCAGATTATGATAATAAAATCCTGCAACATCTTCAAACTAATTTCTATAAACTCCTACCAGAAGATCCCAATAGGACGTTCAATTTCACAAATTATCCGTCATTCTTCCCTTCCTGATCCAGATAAGAAATTTCTCATCCCCTATTGTTCAAGAAGGCCCCGATTATATGATTTGCCCAAAATTCATAAACCCTCAGTTCCCCTGAGAGAAATTGTCATCACTATCAGATCCCCTACTTATGAACTTTCTCGATGTCTGTCAACTATTCTCAAACCTCTTGTATCCATACACCCTTTCCATAATTTCTCAATTGTTACCTGCCAAAAACATTTCAATGGACTTGCTACCGTTAATTAATTTTTGTCTATCCTCCACATATTTTCTGTACGATCAGCGCCGGACTTAGGAGTGGCCCCCACCAAGTATAATATATTGAAAACAATTTTTGGTTTCAACAAAAATGATGATTTTGTTAATATAGTAATTAATTCATAATTTTTGCGTAATTTGATGCACAATTTGTATTCACATATTTTAATTATTTATTTTACATTACAAAAGCACGACGTATTGTATATTTAATATTTATGTAATGGTAGGTAGAAATTGGAATAAGTTATTTCTGATGTCACATTGCTTTGAAACACAACATTATAATAGCAAGTGCATTGAAATTGGTTATTTGAATTTTCCCGCGTGTTTAGTATGTCGTGCCGTATTACAGATAAGTTTTTAGTTTTTAGTCATTTCGCAGAATTCTACAAGCAGTTTGCAGCAGAAAAAAAGATACTTCAGCCGTGAACATTTCATGTACGCCTTGATGATCAAAAAACAAGTGCAGGACGCTTTTCCTAATGTTCAGATGATTTAAGAAATTTATCTTGTTCTGATGATCACTAACTGTAAAGCTGAAAGATCCTTTTCAGAGTTAAAATTACTGTAAAGACAGATTGCGAACGGCAATGAGCCAAAAACGTCTCAATGATCTCCCGCTTATTTGAGTAGCAATAATTAATTAATTAAAATTTGACTACTCGACCGAAGAGAAAAGTGCGAAAAGTGCCTTTGCAACGATAAGATCAACTTCCTCCTCTTTAATTAGAAGGTGTTTATAGCATTCCCTATTCTTGCGGTGAAGTCTACATTGGTGAAACAGGTCGTACAGTAGGTATTCGCGTGAAAGAACATGAGCGCTGTACAAGGCTTCGTGACACCAGTAGATCTGTACTTGCGGAACACAAATTTGACACTTGTCCTTATCGAAAATACTAAAATCCCAGTCTGAGCCCCAAACTTCTATCAGCGGAAAATCCTTGAAGCTATTGAAAAAAATATCCAAATAATCTAAACCGTGACTCAGGATATTACCTTCCCCACATTGGAAGCCCTCGAAAATTCCGCTTATTACGTGATCACACAACGGCAAGGTAAGGTGCCGGAACGGAGTTTACCACCGGAATAAAGGCAGGAAACTGTGTAGCGTGAAGGATTTTTCCTACAATAAATACGGCTACAGAAACCAGTAGAACCAGTTCCAGTTCAAGCCTCAAGCCTGCCCTGAAGAGGCAACCTGTAATGGTTGGCGAAACGTCGGCATCAAGTCGAGCTATTGTGTCGCGGAATCCATCCGGAAGCCAAGATTTCTTATGTATATAATGTATATCAATTATTCTAGTTTTTGGATGGTTACTTTCTAATAATTTATTGGAAATAAAGGTATTTTTTGAAAATTGATTTATAATTTGTACAAAAATCCGTAGGATCTAATAATCTAAAAGTTATAAGCACTTCCGGTGTAAAGGTCCGTTTTCACGCTCATGCAATTTGCGCAAATTGATTTGTGCAAGCCAATTGGCACAAGTAAATTGTTGCATGAGAACCAAAATCGTTCACTTGTACAAGCAAACTTATTTGACTTGAGTAAAATCTGCCCGGTCAGATAATTTGCATGTGGTTGGCACAAATGCATGAACGTGTAAACGACACTCCAACTCGACGCATGCTCAGTAGTAGCGTATTCTATCCTGACCTGCAATCTGCACGTGACTTTTGTATTTTCGGTGTTCTGTGACACCGTGCTGTTATCTACATAATTATTTTGTCTGTGTTGTATGTTGGTTATTAAACAATGTCAAAAAAAAAGGATTCATTACTGAATTTATTGAGCTGTATAGAAAATTTCTGCGGTCTTTTCGGTGTTTTCTTTTTTGGCACTTTTAACTTTTCAATTAAACAAACACTAACAGTGCTAATAACTCGTCTTCGTGGTCCATCGTAATTTTTGTTCAAACACGCGACACTCACCGATATCTGTAGTGGTGAACAAATTAGTGTAAATAGACTGACCCCTTTAAAAAAAAATCATCAACTTACGCAAATTGCATGAGCGTGAAAATGGACCTCGAAATTCAGTTTTATTTGTGCAAACTGGCATGCACAAATCAACTTGCGCAAATTGCATGAGCGTGAAAACAGACTTTAACCGGCATGTATGGTTTAATTATGGCATGATGACTTTTGGATTTTCATG
The DNA here is from genome assembly GCA_958510875.1 of Endomychus coccineus. Classification (NCBI taxonomy): domain Eukaryota; kingdom Metazoa; phylum Arthropoda; class Insecta; order Coleoptera; family Endomychidae; genus Endomychus; species Endomychus coccineus. Next base: position 62,341,620 of record OY294067.1, on the reverse strand, counting down.
TGCATGTACGTACTATATTCTAAATTCCGAATTTCCTAAATTCCAGCCTTCGAACCAACTGAAATATCCCGCAGAAATACTATAGGTATATATATTTATTTATTTATTTATAAGATAAAATATTTTAATATATATATAAGGTACAAGACATTTCTACTCCAAGAATACTTCATCATATGGTACACTTTCGATAAGGTTACCCGCTATACTCCGACATATGGCAGCCACGGTTTCCGAAACAGATGACCTTACCTCTTCTATAATATCTTTCCCATTCTCATTCAGAAATTTATTGATCTCCGTCGCTAGAATGGAAAAAATGTTTTATTATACGAATGTTGTGGACGATATTATTGTTGAAAATTACACTTATACTTGTCAAAAATGCCGAAGCTGCGCGCATGGGTGACTCCGATTGTGCATTTCCTGGTATATACACGGTAATGAATGTGTGGTGATTTTTCTAGACCTCCATAATTCTGAATAAGTGTAATTATTTCAATAGATAAATCGCACAAAGTGCATTCAAACCCGCTTCACAATTTGTATTCATTCCTATTAACTTAATCAATGTTTGAACAACCTTATCTGTAAAAACTGCGACAACCAAAAAAATCCGATAGCGTTCACTTCCCAGCCGCGGAGGAATTGGTGTAGCAGCATACGCGCGAATTTTCAATATAAAAAGTGAAGTCACTATCAAGCATTGTTCGGGACATAAAGGAAAAGGCCACGGCACAAAATAAGGATCTGGTGGTACGGACTTTACCAGAGCCTCGAAAAACATATGAAAGACAGAGGTAGACTGATGAAGATATATTGATTGATAGATAATTGATCAGAGATATACAGATATATTAGAGATAATTGATAGATAGTGAGATATAGTGAGATAAGGTAAAGGTTTAGAATTTGTTTTCCGGCATTACGATATACTGCATTCCGTGGTTTCTAAATTGTAACGTTTTCATGATATCCGATATCCTTTAGTGTTCAGTAAATTGTTACATTATACAATTGAGTTTATCCCGTATTAGGTTTGACCGCGCACCGATAAAATTTACGTTTAAAATGTAAATTGAAAGATTCAAGTAATTGTACGATGTCCGAGAGTGTGTATGCTTAAATTATAGGGGGTCTTTTCTTTGATATATTTGTGCATGCTGAATCCCGGTAGTATGAGCCCTGATTGATTGTCTATCATCTGAATATGTGAGATGTATGAAATGTGATACTGTCATACAATTACTGGAGAACTCGTTGATAGCATAATTGTCTAGGAGCCAGAGCGATATTGATGGTCTGAACATTAACCCGATGGCACTATGGTTTATCATTAGAGGACGGTTCAATGAACAATTCATCTCACAGACCGAATTTTCCCAGGCTGCTAGCTCTCGAGATACAGCATCCGCATTTTTTTTTGACTGGAGGTTAACCCTTTCCAAGTTGTGGTTACTTGAAAAGCATGCCATTCTTATACACTTCCACCATGTGCCATCATTTTTTATCGTGTCCGTTTATCAGGCCGACCAGTTAAAATTGAACCAAAAATGAACTGCAAGTTAACCCCCCAAACCTGGTGGAAAATGTTCATTTGTGTTGGCAATTGTTAACATACCCTATGCCATCAAAAGTTATCGATCCATTTCGAGTAATTGGCCATTATTTGGACCAAAAATGTTTCTTTTTCTCATTTTGTGGATAAAACTTGCGGGTTACAAGGTAACATGATGGCACCATCTTAAATAACTTTATTGTAGGTCAAATAAAGATTTAAAATTATTGCCATCACTCCATGCCTATTTCAACCCCCCAAAACTCCATAAAATCATCCGGCAGAATGAACAGAATAAATCATAAAATTGGTCATATTATCATATGATTCATATTTTTTGGGGGGTGGTTTTAGAGGGTTTTGGGGGGTTGAAATAGGCAAGAATTTTAAATCTTTATTTGACATCCACTAAAGTTATTTAACATAGTGCCATCATGTTACCTTGTAACCCGCAATTTTTATCCACAAAATGAAAAAAAGAAACATTTTTGGTCCAAATAATGGTCAATTACTCGAAAATGGACCTATAACTTTTGATGGCATAGGGTATGTTAACAATTGCCAATACCAATGAACATTTTACACGAGGTTTGGGGGGTTAACTTGCAGTCCATTTTCGGTTCAATTTTAACTGGTCGGCCTGATAAACGGACACGATAAAAAATGATGGCACATGGTGGATGTGTATGAGAATAGCATGCTTCTCAAGTAACCGCAACGTGGAAAGGGTTAACTTCCAGTCAAAAAAAGGAAAAAAAGCGGATGCTGTATCTCCAGATCTAGCAGCCGGGGAAAATTCAGTCTGTGAGATGAATTGATCAGTGAACCGTCCTCTAACGATAAACCATAGTGTCATCGGGTTAATGTTCAGGTTCAGACCATCAATATCGCTCTGGCTCCTAGACTATAATGCTGTGAATAATAGAATGACTTCGACAGAATAAACTCAGTATAATTATTATCCGAATATACCGTAAAAAATTACCGGAGAAATTTGATATCGATCGCAAACCTAGTACAGGCCACTATTTTCCGATTAGTCCGAATTTTCACCCTTTGATATATCGTATAGTGTTGTAAACATTGCAACAGCTTATATAAATGTAAATCATTTATCAACTGATTCGGTTCAATAGAAATTAAAAACCGACCATATCGTAAAAATAGATATCTTGTAATCGTTTTTCTTTCACCAATTGAGCTTCTTTGCATTTTCACCTTCAACTGCATTATTATTCGAGTGCATTTCTTTGAATATATTTAATATTTTGAATTTTCCGTTTTATTTAGTTATTTCTGCTCTATCTTTTAATGAACTCAGTTATAACCAAGTATCACTAGTAATTGAAGCCCTCAACTTTGATACTGTTCTTCTGTTCAATGGCCCCTTGTTATACTTCAATGTAGCTACCCTAGGGATAGGGCCGGATTTAGAAGCCTGGAGGCCCCGTGGCCACAAAGGAGTGGAGACCCCCTGGCCCCAAATTATTTTCCAAATAAAATGAACAATTTTTTCAGTCGAGTTTTTCAATAAATAATTTATTGTGAAACCAAGTAAATTCTTTCAGTATTTAACAAACATATATAAATATAATCGGAAACAAGAATCATCTGAAATTCAATTTCAGCGTTAACGAACGGAACCTTCAACGGACACATTCTTTCCTCGATCGAGACTCACGACTCGATTGTTAATATTAGCGTTTGACTTTTCGTCATGACGATGTGGGTTTTGTATGACAATTCATATTCTTCAATAATTATACAAATGAATTATTATTGATTATCTATGATTTTTTTTCAAATTTCTTGCTTGCAGTAAAGTTCGTGAATAATTGATTGCATTTAATTGTGTCACAATAATAATTATTTGCCTAGCAAACTACATACCTTGCTGCATAAAGAAATATAGAAAAAACTACCAATTAGTCAATAATAATTGATTTGTTTAAAAATTGAATAACACTAATCGTTCACATATCGCAATTGATTTATATATATATATATATATATACAATTAAAGAAAAAGGAAATAGTCGATACACGGATTCGAATACCCAACCTCCGAGGCTGCGGGCAAGTACCACCCCACTCAGCCATTGAGCCATTGGGATACTCCCTCAAGATGGGTAGTAAATTGCAAGTGCTCATCAGGGCCATTTGAAATTTTGATATTTTACTGATTGCCTGATTGGAGTGAACAAATATAGATCAATGATTTCTTTTAATAATTAAGAACAATATAATCATGTTTATACAAAGGTAAAGGTAAAGGTAAAACAGCGAAAAAAAATATCAAAGGAAAAGTTGTTTACTAGTGTTTACTAGTCGGAATTTAAAAGATTATTTTTTCCGAAGTCTATTGTGGGGGCCCCTCTTTTGTAGAGGCCCCGGGGCTGTAGCTCCGGTTGCCCTCCCCTAAATCCGGCATTGCCTAGGGATCTACATATATTTATAGACAGCATAGTGACAATATTGTGGTGAGGACCCTAGCAGAAGTCCTCAAGGAGGAGTAAAGCGTTAGAAAAATCTAGCGCAAAAGTGACAAGGCACGTCACAAACTGACGTAGACAGTGCAAACCCTATGAATAGTTATTTATGTATCAAGGGAATAATAAGGGCCTTAATTACCGATGGCAAAGTTTGCGCCCCGAGGGCCTCTGGCCCGAGGGACAGCAATTGCCTGATGTTATTAAGGCTCATTAATTCCCGTGGTACATAGATAATTTTATTTCTGACCGATTTCAATAAAATTTTGTTAATTTTTAAAACGGAATAAATGCACCAATTCATTACCTTCCCGTTATATTTGAATCAGGTACCGTTGATTATAGGAGTTTTGTTGTTGCTAAGTTGTTGCTATGTTACTTGTTTACAAACAAAGCTTTATTATCAAGCTGTGTTTGTGTTAAAAACGTGTTTTCTACCCCAAATATAATGGAGGATATTTTGAAAAATGCTGAAAAAGCAAGAGAATCATTAATTCCATCGAAAAGTGAAGCCGTATACAAAAAAGAATATAAAATATATCTGGAGTGGGCTGACACGGAAAAATGTTATGCCAAAAGATGCCACTGAAACTCATAGTCAAAGTAGACCAGGTCTGCCGGAGCCTCACTTCTACTCTTTTTAAAATTTTAGTGCAATCTGATTGGTCGTTTATTTCGTTTATTTAATGTCATTAATGTCATAGACGATGACATAATATGATGTTGTTACGTGCCGGCGACGAGCTGATGAGAGCAAGGCTGTGATTGGAGGAGCTGGGTGACGTCACCCAGCGGGAGAAACGATGGAAGGGAGGCTCCGGCAGACCTGGTATACTTTGACTATGACTGAAACTGTATTTCTGGCATATTTTCAAGAACTGGTAAGGAATTTTCTATGTTTTTCGGTAGATTTGGTAGTAATTGTGTTTATTCGTTTCAGTCAGAAACGTATATTCCGAATTCTTTATGGGCTAAATGGTCAATGCTAAAATCGATGGTGACTATACATGAGAAACGAGATATCACCAAGTTCAATGAACTAGAGGCTTCTTTAGAACGGAAGAGTAAGAGTTATAAGCCGAAAAAGTCCGCTGTTTTATCTCCTGAAGATGTCATCAAATTTCTAAATATATATATATATATATATATATATATATATATATATATATATATATATATATATTAGCATTTCTTATTTTATTTTTACTTGTGAAAGGTAGAGGGAACTATAGAATCTATAATGTCCCAAGGGAGTTATGACCCTCATTATTGATAGCGTAACTATGACGATATAAGCTTATAATATTTCGGTCAGAAATAAAAATTATTAGGGTTTCAATTGTAGTATTTTAGATGTGAACTTTCACTGCAATGTTCACAGAACTTATATGATAGCACTTTGTCATTGCTCGCCAATTTTACATCTTCAATAAGGACAAGGAATAGAACCTTTTTTGTTGTAAATTTTATGCTCTTTGTTTTAGCAAGTAACAATGCTTCAGAAAAACCTGCTACTTTCATAAATATTCATGTAAAATTGATAGTGACCTAAAATTCAAGATGGCGGGGCGAGCTCACTCACCACCACCGGGACCTTTAATATGTTCAACAGGACAATTTTTCATGTTTCAAAGTTCACTTCGTCGCGTGGACTAATGGACAAATTGTTTCAGCTGAAAGACGCGAGCTTGTAACTTTTGAAGGCATTATTTTAGCAAGTGGAAATATCACTTCAACACAGTTTGTATGTCGACGTGTATATTATAAACATCATTATATTGAAGGATGGAAGTATTGGTATTTTCTGTTACCTTAATGCATGATAAGAAAACGGAGCAGCGTTAATGTTTCATGAATATTGTTATCTTTTCCTAAAGAAAATTATGTTTTTGGAGACTAGAAGTATGATAATTTTTTCAAATAATTGAATAAAGACTAATAATATGAAACTGTTTCATTAGCTTCAAAGAAACCATCTCATTTTCTCCGGAAGTACCACCATTGCTGTATGAAAGTGCCCCATTCGTGTGGCTGATCCGGATTGGGGGAAATTACTTTCACCCAAATAACCATTTGAAACATTCTTATCTTGAAATCAAATTTATTTGCTATTGTTAAATGATTTCATTTGCGTCAATTATGTAGAATGAAAAAAAATGTGAAACCGAAATGTCTCGATCTTCCCTTTATGTATATTCTTGAATAAGACGATCATTACTTTCTGAAAAAATTGCTGTTTCCTAACTTACATAACAATTCATTATTTCCGAAGAATGACTGACCAATATTGAAATGTATCTTTTCAACTTCGAAATCAATGCCATCTGTTATAATTTTTATATATTCCTTCCCATCTTTTTTCTTTATCAGTTTCCATTTGTTCGTATATGTGTAATTTCCATTATCTGAAAAATGAGAACATCGAATAAGTATTATATAACTATGTGCCTACTGAAACATGATTATTCAGGACAATATCCTAAAAATAAACAATGGTTGTTATATGAAATTGAACGTAGACAAAACGAAAATAATAACTTTTTCAGCCAAGGAACTATCATTGATTGAAGTAAAAGTTGATTATGCAACAATTAGTTTTACGAACACAACCAAATTCTTTGGCTTAGAAATAGATTCAAAGTTGAATTGGAAAGCACATGTCTACCAGCTAGCTCCAAAACACTTTCTAACTGTTCCACCCTGAAGACTGGTCTTGAAGCCTATTATGTATACATATATTCAAAGATTAAGTATGGCATAATAACGTGGGAAAATAGTGTGAATTCAGACAGAATCTTCAAGTTACAAAAAAGAGCAATTTTAGGTTTATCAAACCGACAATGCTCAAGGACAATAAAATAGCGTCATGCTTGGTAAATAAACATACGGAAGAATGAAAAAAATATGAAAAAAATTATTACTATGAAATTATGTATCAATGAGTACAAAAAATGTAGTCTACTCATTAATTCAAATTTTCAATCAGCTTCCTGATGCATTCAAACTTATAACCTCAAAACATGTATTTAAGAAAAAATTAAAATCTCACTTACTGAAAAAATCATTTTATAATCTGAATGAATATTTTGAATGTAGTTTGAACTGATTATCTTCACTTAATATTCTTAACTGTAATTACTCTTAGATTCATTTATTGTATAATAATATTCATATTAAATCAAATATTTAAATGTATAACTAACTAATAACTAAGTCTAAGTACTGTGTTTTTATGTATATTTTGTATTCCACTTTTTAATATGTGATTTGTTTCTTTTTTCTTTTCTTATAATGATTGTATTGAATTATTTTATTAACATATATGTAAACTATTGACTTATTCTACGCTGTAATGGCCTAATCGAATGAAGACCTATTCTATTCTATTCTATATCGAAAGTGGGAGATGGGTAAAATATCCAGATATCTTGAGGGTCAAATCAATTTTGCAGGCTTGTATTCATATTTTCAATTGAGTTCGTCAAATTTTGATCTTGACCTTAAACGATTAAATGAAAATTTGGATTTCCGATGACACCAGTATAATTTGTAATAGGATGGGTGAATATTTTTAGAAAGATAAATAATTTGTTGCATTGTTGTTTTCGTTATATTCAGATTTCTGAATCACCAATTGGTCGTTATAAAAGGCAGTTAAAAATTTTTAAAAATTTCCAAAATGATAACAACTTCGTAATTAAAGCACTTCCTTTTGAAAAAAGATTTTAAAAGATCGTATATAAGGATGATAACTTTAAAGTCGCATCTGAAAACGTGTTAGACAAACCTGATGTAATATAGATTTGAAGGAACTAAAACTGGTTCTTTCCAAATTGATGTCTTATAGTATTTTTACGTTAAGAATGATATGACATCATACTTGAATACTTTTGAAACCAATTCATTTCAGCACTTTCTCTAAGAAGTGCCGCGCTATCTTCTTTCACCCAGGTATATTTCATTTTTACAATTGGCAACACATTACAGAGTTGCCGATATAAATTGTACTTTCCATGATTTGGCTTGACAGTTCATATAGGTATTTGTTGTGAATCTTAATTTTAATAGTATAGAAACAATTCTTTCTACGTTCTTCTTCATTTACATCGTGTGCTATGTAAATTGCGAAACGTATACCTACATTTTTTACATCAGTACATTAAACTGAAAAATGAATGAATAAATACGTCTATTTGTCAATCCCGACGGGACATGATACTGTCGGTCATTTCTGGCAAGATCGTAGCACTAGAACATGTTCTTCATGCTGGTTGTACAGCAGGTTTTATACCTAGTGCAGAATTAATATTTTCTTTAAAAACATGGACTGTCGATCATCATGGTGAAATGTATCGAAACAACCTCCTAAATGAGTTTGAATTTCAACTTTTTGTGAATTTAGAGAATCATCACCATGGTTACGGATATTGAATAAACTGCCAACAAGCACCTCCAAAAAATGCGATATACAATAAAGATTAAGTAGGAATAATATACCTACATTATGATAACATCATCAAACCACTGTTGTTGATTTTGGTGAAAATGAATAAGCCACAACCATTAGTCCAGGCTATGAACCAGAAAAAAAAACATGTAAGTTCGAATGAAATTTTTTTTTCCATCAGCTTCAGAAGGTTCTCAGGATCATTTATACACCTTAAAACCTCTGGGGAACCCCAACCTCACCCATTGGGGCGAAAATGGCCCGAAATCTCCAAGTCTTGAATTGTATTTTCTACAAAAACAGGTATTTTGGCATTTCGAGTGCACCTAGGAGGTTTTTTGGGTCGCCGAACACGAATCCGTAGCCAGATTTACTTGCAATCCATCGTAGGGGTGGTCAAATCGACAAAATTGGCCAATTTCGCACCCCTAATATTTTATTCTGCAATTTACGTGATTTAGGCATTTCGAATGCACCAGGGAGGTTTTTTGGGTCGCTGATCACGAATCCGTAGCCACATTTACTTGCAATCCACCGTAGGGGTGGTAAAATCGACGAAATTGGCCAATTTTGCACCCCTATATGTTATTTTGCAATTTACGTGTTTTTGGCATTCCGAATGCACCAAGGGGGTTTTTTGGGTGGCTGAATACGATTCCGAAGCCAGATTTACTCAGAAGTAATTTTTAAATGCAAAGATAATAAAAATTTGGAAGCGTGTCAAATTAGCCATTTTTGTAAATTTCTCACCCCTACGATGATATTCGAGTAAATCTGGCTCCGGAATCGTATTCAGCGACCCAAAAAACCTCCTTGATGCAGTCGAAATGCCTAAAACACGTAAATTGCAAAATAACATATTAGGGCTGCAAAATTGGCCAATTTTGTCGATTTTAACACCCCTACGATGGAATGCAAGTAAATGTGGCTACGGATTCGTGTTCAGCGACTCAAAAAACTCCCTATGGGCACTTGAAATACCAAAATACCTTTTTTTGTAGAAAATACAATCCAAGACTTGGAGATTTCGAGCCATTTTCGCCCCCAATGGGTGGGGTTGGAGTTCCCAAGAGGTTTTGAGGTGTATGAATATTCCTGAGAACCTCCTGAAGCTAATGCAAAAAAATTTTTTGGATTCGAACTTACATGTTTTTTTTTTTTAAATTATAGCTAGAATCTCGGTTCACAGCCTGGACAACAGATTACTATGTTACCTGGAAAATATGACCAAGGAAGTGCTATGTCTACCCCTTACCATCACTAACTACTACAGGGTACTAGTTGGCACAGATGGTAGTTCGGCGAAAAAATCAGTGACTATGTGGAACTAAGCTAGGAAAACCAACACCAGAAATATGGGCGAAAAATATTCGACAGTGCATAATTCTGTGTTTTAGCTAATGTGTTTGAGGCAGTGGAGTAATATTCATTAGTTTGATGTGCTAGTGCAATAACCTCAAGTTAAAACAGTAATTTCAATACTCAGAACAGCAAATTTAATTTTAAATAAATGATATCGATTGAAAGTTATACGCTTCCTCTTCTGAAGTTTAATTTGTATACCTGTATTTGAAACTATTAGTTATCAGAAGTTTTATTCCTTATACCGTTTATGAACCTCTTGCAATATATGTAATATGTAATATATCTTGCAATATGTAACCGAAATGAATTTTGTCAAGAATATTTTATTTTAACGTCCATTCGGCTTTCGTTCAACTAATGAGTGATGAATGTGATGCTAACAAAGTAAGTAACCTCTTTATTTCATAGTATGTTGAACAATACTTACCCATATCAATATCAATAATACACAATTATGAAACAGAAAATGAAATACATTTCCACAAGATCCATGAAATATAATATGAAAGATAATGATCTTCTTGCACCAAAAATAGATTCTAACTTGAACATATTATATTCATACTACTTTTTTTTAGTGTTACTGAGATAATCGAAAGTAGATTTGGAAATCGTGCATTGATTTTAATATTTTGATAATCGGGTATTTTGAGTACCTAATTGTTTAGAAAAATAATAATGCTTATTTTAACATCACAGTATGCATTAATAATATTGACTTGAAGTTGAAAGTGAATTTTCCAAATTATCTTTTTATAAATTTTTCAGTTGGAAGTAGAAACAGTATGTCGATTAAGTACTTACTTTATTTTCTTCAAAAATTTGGTAAACACCAACAGTTTGTTAATTACATTTAAGATTATAAATAATTTCTTATTTGATATAATATGTAAACAGCTCCTAATTTTATCTGTAAACAGTTTATTCAATCAACTCGTTAATTGTATCCAAAAACATTAAAAACCTGCCCAACCTGGCTAACCTTGTTCCATGACGTCATATTATTCTTAATGTAAATGAACTATAGAATCCAAAGAGTTCTATATATAGAATAGACCACTAAGCTTTTCACTGGTAAGTTGATGGACATTCTGTCCTTCTCGCACATGTACTGCGCTCTCATGTTACTTACTGATGTAACTACGATGAGTGGTTTTCAACTTAATGAGAGAAGTTAGTAGAAGGGGAGACCGTGCGAGTGAAAGCGCACTACATGTGCGAGAAGGACAGAATGTTCATCAATTTACCAGCGCTTTCCTATGCTCAACACACTACTTGTCTACTCTATATATAGAACTCTTTGATAGAATCTGGGTTAAGTCTCATAAATTCTGGGATGAGGAATGCAATGCGGGAAATTACGTCAGCTATCCTATTATTTGCCTTCAAGCGTTGCTTTTACCATATTCCCCGTACACATAAACTGACTGAAAGGTGATTTTATCTGAAGCGCAACTTATGTCTACCAATCAACTGGAATTACTGTATACTGCACAGACCTGTCGTATACTGTAAAGGTGCGTATAGATATGCGAGCCGAACAGTTCGCGAACCGCTTGTGAATAACAAGTTCTCATGGTTTAGACGTGTTTTAGAGCGCCGAACGAAAGCCTTGTGAACCGCTCACGACGATCCATTTTTGTCGGTTTTTCTGACGAATACAAATGCGTTCTCAGTTAGACGGCCACGTGTCTGGTTCATTGTAATCTGCTCGCGAATCTACAGGCTCGCATAGAATTTGATTTATTCTGTTTGCTTTTATAATTCAATAAGTATGGATCAGTGGACCACATTCCTGGATTTCTAGTCCAGCGTGGTTACCAATTACACCACTTTGGTCCCGTCTGAAAGGATAGTAGATCATTGATGAAAACAACGACCAAAGTGGTGGAATTGGTAAGCACTCTGGACTAGACATCCAGGAATGTGGGTTTGAATCCCGCCTATGGTTCAATGTTTTACGCTTATTCATCTTTATGCTATGTTAAATTGTCTAAGTTATCATCATAATTCAGAAAATTTAATTCTATATCTCTTAATGTACTTACACGAAATTGTGGCCAATTAGGCAAAGAATCCTTAAACTTGTTTATACTTACCCAGAACATTTCTCAGTCAGTTCTATTGAAATATATAAGAACCAGGATGCTGTCATTGAATGAGTACTGTCAGAGTAATTGCCAACCATAGTAATACTCATACCTACACTCCTCAATTCAAAACAATTGAACTTAGATGAATGTGCGTGAATAGTTGAGCATCGAATCGCGTTGTGTTCATCTACTATACTTTCAGAGGCTTATATTTACAAAAATATAAGACTCTGACGGAACCAAAGTGTAAGTAATTGGTAAACAAGATGCACTAGACCTCCAGGAATGTGCGTTCTTTATACCGGCGGCTGAACAATGACTGCCGATAATTCGAGATTCGTTGTTTCCCCATGGATCGTTGGAAGTTCGTTGTAATGAATAATTTCAACAAACCACCTTAAGATTCTATGACTAATTCCCAAGAACTCTATAATACCTACGCTATGCAAGTCGTTCTAACATACCTGGATCAAGAATAAGAGAATCGCAATACAGCAATAATGCGTTCACAAGGCTCGGTGACGTATTTTCCTGAATCGTATCTTGCATTATAAAATTTGCAGTACGCACCCTGGTAATAAAATATCTTTGCTATAGACCCACTGCCGGTAATAAAGCTCCCTACATAATAGACAACTAATTGGGAAACATCAGTTCTTTCATTTTGACAAACGAGAATGGCAGGTATAAAACATTCATTTAAATATAAATAATCAAACTTAAGACGGCGTCTCGACATATCTCGTCTGGCCTCGACATATCACGTCTGGTCTCGACATATCTCGTCTCGTCTCGACTGGTTTTGTTTCGACCTCATAGTCGTACCACCAGACGAGATAAGGCGAGACGTCAAATTTCTCACGTTTCGACGGCATCACTACAGTCGAAATGTAATATTGCTGAAAATGCAACAGTAAGTTAGTTGGCTATCTACTAATTATTCCAGAGAGAAGTAGACAGAACATATATTACCACAGATTAGATATATGATGTTCTATTACTATATCATAATCCAATAAGAATAACTATAACTATATTTTTTGCAATACTCACTTAGTTCAATTATTGATAAGCCTTCTCCTTTTAATATTAAAGATAATATCTGTCCATCAAATGTTCCATTTCCTTCCAAATGCAATAGTTCAACATTGAGAGTAATAGCAAGTTCCAGCTTATCGAAATCTATACTGTGGAAGTAGATAATCTCTCATTAGATTGGCTTAAGCCCAGAATATTATGATATTTTCTAAATCATTCAGTAAATAATAGGAATCTGATTATCAATACGCTTGTAAAACATTATGCATATCAGAATACAAATTTATGAATGAATAATTATGATTAGACGCTGCGAGTAAAAAATTTTAAGATTTTAACCTCAGGAGCTTATCAATTGAATTGAATCATTCGAAACGGTTCTGTTCAAGTATCCACGAAGAAATCATTTTAACCAAACGTTTAGTGTTCGCCACATAGGCATGTTGCTTCCACTGAACAATCATCGAACATTATATTTGTGAACATTTGTCATTAAACCGACTTGAAAATAGTTTATATTCGAAATGATTCTCTGAGAAGAAAACTTTTGTTACTGCCGCACTTTTTATAGTTTAGTTTAGTTAGTTTAGTTTATTTTTCTTGCTCAGATACAATATAAATACAGAAAAATATATGTAAGAATACCTTAAAGAGGTGTAGAGCACATCAAGTTAAAATTTTAAATAAATATGAATTACAATACATCTGTCATCGTAAATAAAAATAACAGTGGGTGAACAGATTAAAATGTGTATAGGTCCAGTACATTAAAATGGAAACGATACATACAGATATGACTAAAGTACTTAGAATACTTAGAAATAGGAATAGCTCTAATATCTTTATCCGTAAAATATTCATTCAATGAGTAGTAGGTTCGTTTTACAAGTAGAGATTTCAAATTGTTCTTGAGATGATTTAATGGTAATTTTTTTAATGATTGGGGAATTTTATTATAAATTTTTATTATGCTATATTGTACATTTTTCTGGAGATATGTATATTTGAGTTTATTGCAGATTTAGTTATTTTTTGTTCTTGTATTATGAACATGATTGTTGGCCTGTTCCTGAAATAGATGCTGGTTTTGATGAGTGAAGATAACTGCTTCATAAATGTATAGACCTGACAAAGTAAGTATGTTATTTCCTATAAATATTTCTTCGCAACTTGTTCTTTGAGACAGGTTGAAGATGCCTCTAAGACATCTTTTTCGGGTTACATCACTATAATTACATATCGCCCTACATCACTATAATTACTATTAAGCAGTTAACGCTGACTCAGTGTTCACTAAGACTCTTTTTTAGGGCAAAACAATATTTCGATAGCGTGTTCACTACTTTATTTACTTGCTCATACCAATCTGATCGTGAATCAATAATTATACCTAAAAAAGTGCTTTGGTTCACACACACCAAATCAGTAGCGGTATCAGCCGAAGTGCTCTTAATGGTCGATGTATGTCCAAATTTGAGAACCTGAGTTTTATCCTTATCCATTCTTAAGTTATTTTTGTGAAACCTATCTTCAGCAATATCAATGATTTGGGGTATATTCCTTTCTAAAATAGCATCCTCTGTTGATACCGTTATTGAGTTGTCATCAGTAAACTGTTGTAGGTATTCTTCCAGTGATGCAGGTAGGTCATTTGTATAAGGTATGATAAGAATTGGACCCAATATTGAGCCTTGAGGGACACCCTTATGAGTTCTCTGCATTTCTGACTTCATCTCCTCACTATTTGCCGTCTTAGAAATTACATACTGTGTTCTATCTAGTAAGTATGACTGGAATAAATTAAATACCACTCCTCTGAAAGCTAGCATTTCCAGTTTATACAAATGTTATGATCTACACTATCGAATGCCTTGCTTAAGTCGAGGCATATTAGTGAAGTTGCCCTGTCATTATTCAGTGAATTGATTATGTAGCACAAAGTTTCAAATATTGCTCCTATTGTAGATTTACCTTTCCTAAATCCATGTTGGGTTTCAGATAGTATTTCAAATCGTTCCAAAAATACGATCAGTCTATTATATATAATTCTTTCAAGTATTTTACTCAGATTCGGAACCAATGCGATTGGTCTATAGTTTGGGATAGTGTCCAGAGGAACTTTTTTATGAATTGGAAGTATCTGGGCAATTTTTAGTTTGTCCGGAAATATGCCTTCACTTAAGCAATTGTTAATCATATGAGTCAATGGAAATGCGATTTCTGTTGTCACATACTTTAATAATTTTATTGGAATCCTATCATGACACCGTGCATTAGTATTTTTTAGAGCAATTATTATACGTTCAACTTCCTTCGGCCAAGTAGGTATAAGGTAGATATTATTTTATAATTATTATAATTATGTCTGTTTTGATTGAAAAGGAGAACATTAAGAAAAAGAAATAGTAAACACAGATTTTGGAAGTCATACTTTTGAAAACTAGAGATTCAACGATACTGCTAGTTGACTTAAGAGAAGATGATAGGAGTGGCTTATTCAAAAACATCTAACGTATGTCACCTCATGATTTTGAACTTCGGTGATCGGTCCATACAAATTACAACATAGACTGTATTCCTGTTGAAGTTAGATTGGCATAACGCTTCGGTCTTTCGACAAGCGCCTAGCTTGTACAGGCAACAGCGATCATGAATTTTACCGAGAACCTCGATAAACGCACGTCATTTGGAGCATTGATTGATATAATAATCGATGTACGGAGGGACTACGGACTCTGCATCAGTTATTCAATTCTACTAATTATAGTGAGTCAGATTGGTTGACCCTAAACTGTTTTTATTCTTATCAAGTTATGATTTGTAGTAATTGTAAAATACAAATAAGCAAAAATATACTTATTCTAATTTGTCAACTATTTCTGTTTTTCTGTCATACGTAACCTTTAAAATGCCAGATTCAAAAAAATAAGATATGATAAATGCAAAAAAGGTTTTAGCATGTCATTGAATGTTAAAACATTTCATTCGAATGAACTTATTTAATTGACTAGTTTTGATATTCGATGATAATCTAAAATCTTTTTAGCATTTATCGTATCGTATTTTTATTTAACTTCATTTAC